>OZ020186.1:14582324-14912005 GCA_963971135.1 Stenus bimaculatus | reverse complement strand
AATCGGCAAGAGAGCGTTGGGTTGGTGGACGATGCCCTAATTGGATTTTCTACCTTTTTGAATATTTTTTTTTTTTGGACACCGTTGGTGGAGTTTTCCGTAGTCTTACCCGGAATGGAAAAAAAAGCTGGATTGTCAAGCGAACGTGATTTTCTGGCCATTTGATTCCAATTACAGCTTGTTTACACTCAACGCGATCAGCTGTTAAAATTAAGCAGGGATTTTGGAAATTTTGAAGCAGAGTTACCAACTACTTGGATCGGTGCTGCCCTCATGCATTTTCTAGAACATTCGTGTCGGATTGAAAATTGGTCTCTTGATTGAAGTGCGATCGTGCGAGATAGTTGTGCCGCTGGTGTTCCTGTCGTTCAACGTGATTTTGCTAAAATTAAGTTTTTGTGCCCTCTTGTTGGTTCTGAGTTGGAGGAAACAATACAGCATTGCTGGATCTGCTTTGGCAAAATTTTGATACTGCGTTTGTTGGTGCAGACGGTTTTTTTTGGCCGGATTCGGAAAAAGGTTGTGCGGCGTGGTTCGCCATTTTGTTCTTTGGACGGCGTTCTTTTGATTCACAAGATCGACTTCTTCAATTATTTTATTTACATCAAGGCCACTTACACCTTGGGTAAGTTCTGGAAATTCCTAATCTTCTGGTTGGTAATCTGGTTTGTCTCTCACGCTTTAGGCCTTGTAATTCTGGGTTTCGTTCTTCCATTTTGGAACGTGTTCCTGTTTTTTTTTTTTGACGGTGCAACTGGATTTGTTCCTGCTCGCAACTGGATTTGTTCCTGCTCGCAACTGGATTTGTTCCTGCTCGTAACTGGGTTTGTTCCTGCTCGTAACTGTGAACGTGATTGGATCCCAGACGTCCTCACGAGTCTTTACATCCGTCGCTGGAATATAAAAGGTCAGGTGTTCCTACCATCATTTGTCTCATCTTGGGGACCTACGCTCAAGTGCGCTGGCGACGTTGCGGAGTGCAAACTTCAGTAATTCACTCAAGTTGATTGCGGTTTTTTTTGTTTTGGATAACTTCAATATTAATTATTTAGTAGATTTAATTATTGATTACCTTAGTAAGTTTTCTTACTAATTATTTTAGTAAATTTCATTATCGATTATTTTAGTAGTTGCCTTACCAGTTATTTAGTAAATTCATTTTTGATTATTGTAGTAAGTTCATTAATTTAGTAAGTTGCTTTACTAGTTATTCTAGTAGGTTTTTGGGTTTGCTCATTATAGTAAATTTAATGACAAAACCTTTTAGTAAATTTAGCAAGTTAACATTAACGATCAGTATTTGGAAGATTGACCATCTGTTGGGTCATTTGATAAGTAACAGGCGACAAGTAGTCGACCTTTCAACTATATTTTTGTCACTTAGTAGATTAATTTAAATTTCATATCTCACAATTCATAAGAGAACCAGTTAATATTTGTAGGTCAATTTTAAGACTGAGTGCGGTTGCATTAAGCGGAATTAGAATAATTATATACTGTCTAAAATACCGTAATTCGGGGAAGTTATTATCAATCAAAGATAAGTCGAACTGTGAAGGGGCGCATAAGCTTATACCCTCTACCCGACCTTTTACTATATTTGTTCCTTCCCTCGAAAACGATTTTGGTCATTTACCTAAGGTTTCACGATCATTACATATTTTATATTACGTTGATGCAAGCGAAAGTTTATATCATCAATATTAATTGGTACCTTAATATAATCTTGTTTTTTTTTTTGTTATATATTTTGTACAGCATTGACAATTTTTACTCTTGTTTTATTTTTTTTTTGTACAGCACTTACAATTTTCTTGACTTATATTTTGTATAGCACTTCCACTGTTTTTTTATTTGCTTAATATATCGAATAGTGGACTGGCTCCACGTTTACAAAAAAACCTTGTTTTACTTGAAGTTGCCTTCGCGCCGTCAACGTTCCTAGGTTTGGACGACGAGAGTCGGAGAGTTCTACTGGATTTCAGTTGGATGGTCTGGAGTCAAGGGATTTCGTGCTCGGTCCTTTGCTCGATTTTTATTAGCTTTTCAGATTTGCAAGTTAGTCATACCTATTACAGGCACGTGGCGCCCATTTACGGAATTTGAATTATTTAATTACCCCGCCCATCTTCACTGGACTAGTCATTAGGGGTTGGTGGACTAACTGGAAGTGCCTGGCATTTTGGGAGCGTTACAATATATTCTAATAATGATTGCGATAATGTATTCTTTTGAAGTTTTATGTGTTTTCAACAGAAACGATAGTTGTTGGTGGTAATAATATGGACGACCCTGGGCTGCCTGTCGGCTTTTTCTTATTTTCTTCACTGATCTAAGGAAAGTGTCCTTTAAATTCTTCCAGTATGTCATATATTTGTTCCCTGAAGTAAATAGAAAAACTTGATTAAATTCATTTTTTAGTAACTTAAAATTTCTACTTCGATTTCAACAACTTTATGAAGATATAAATATTGAATTAAATCTTTTTATATTATATGTTTCAAGTACTTAGGAAGTGGTTCATCACTCATTGATATGCACTATAATTACAGAATCGGCTACTCTACAATGTCAAAAATTATAAGGAAAGTATGCACTGCAATTTGGGAAACTTTAAAGAGAGAAACCATGCCTTTTCCAACAGAAGAAGGGTGTGTAAAAATTGAAAACGGTTTTAATGATTGAAGCAACTTTCCCAATGCAATTGGCGCTATAGACGGTAAACATGTGCGTGTTGTAAAACCGGAGAACAGTGGATCGTTTTACTATAATCACAAACAATTTTTCTCAATTGTGTTATTGGCAATTGTTGACTCTAACAATGGTTTTACTTTTATTGACGTCGGAACTTATGGAAAAGATTCAGATAGTACGATTTTTGAAAGACCAGAGTTCTTTAAGCACCTTAGCAATAATGAAGTTAATCTTCCACGTCGAAAAGCACTTCCAGGTACATTGAATCCAAATTTATTGCAGATGAAGCATTTAGCCTATCTGAATATGTCCATGCGTCCTTATAGCGGAAAATTTTTAGGATATAAAAAAAGAATCTTTAACTATAGATTATCACGAGCTAGAAGATATGTGGAAGGTGCATTTGGTATTCTTACCAATAAGTGGTGAATATTTCATAGGCCCATGAATGTAGATGTTGCACTTGCCAGCACTATTTTAAAATCATGTTGTGCTCTACACAATTATGTTAGAGAACGTGACGGTGTGCAGTTTGAAGATGTGATAACATATCCAGATGGACTAATTGATTTACCTGTTTCTTCTGGTCCTAGACTTCAAGCCGGGTTATCAGTCAATAAGATACGTGATGCTCTTGCAGAATATTTTACAAGTGAGATTGGAAAATTATCATTTCAAGATAAAAGAATTTAGATTACTTATGTGTTATTACTATTATTATTATTATTACTATTATAATTCATTATTCAAGATCCTCCTTATTTAATTACAATATTTTATAAAAATTAAAGTTACGTTACTTAAATATATGATACAGCGCGCGTCTCGATTTATGAGACGATTCACTGCGTTTCAGTTTTGCGCATACACCTCTTTCGTAAAAATTATAATTTATTGTCCCACGAAGCTGCTTACAAAAATCTAATCCACCAATCCCGAGGCATTGCGCTCACAATTTAATTGTATCAAATGCAAATTGGTGTTTACGCGACACGGTGATAATATGACTAAGCGCCGGCTCCAGCGCATGAGAATCTTACTGTCTCATTTGCTTGACGCAGCAATGTATTTAAACTGGGTAAAGAGCTATGATACGTACTCCTAATTTTAACATCAAAAATCTTGTTTTTCATCCGATTTTCATACCGATGTTCATTTTAACACCCTTCCTAATTTTATTTATTTTGGGGTACGCTAACACCTTTAAAAAAATCCCAAAACATTCAATTTGTTGTACTGTTGTACATCCTAAAGGTTAACCTGACAAATTTTCAAGTCTCCAGGGCTAAGGGAAGATTCACGGCACCTGGATAAAAATGATGTACTTTAAAATCGTCTATAAAAATGTGTCATATTTTAAATTAACCCCTAATATTATAACTCGATTTACAACAATAACTCATTTTGATGTCTCCTTTCGTTTTTGAGTTATGACTGAAAAGTCCTCCGTTTTTAGAAAATTATTAATATATCTAAAAGAATCCTATTTCAAAAACCGATCGCCGTGACAAATTTCAAAGAACTGATCTTAAAAAATTCTTAAATAATTCGATTGATTTCAAGATCAACCCCGCAAATAAAAGAATTTGCATTTGATACAATTGAATTGTGAGCGCAATGCCTCGGTATTGGTGGATTGGGTTTTTGTAAGCAACTTGGTGGGACAATAAATTATAATTTTTACGAAAGAGGACTATGCGCAAAATTGAAACGCCGTGAATCGTCTCATAAAACGAGACGCAAGCTGTATATTGTGTACCAACTATTCATTTCATACATAATAATGTACCTACCTAATTCATTTTTTGCTGGTTAAGTCAAATTTTAGTAATTGCTATTAAATACCAAACAAATCTGATTCCGGGCTGCCCTTCTTTTAGTACGATTAGCGAATCATAGTAGCGACTAATATCACATATTGCTGGATACTTTTTGATTTCAATTATAAAACTTTCAATATCGTCCATTTTTGCGATATTCTTTTGCGATAATCTTAGCGGCTGCTACAGTTCTCGTACCAAACCTTCAAAATCGGCCATATTTGTTGGTGAGCACATGCTCTAGCCCTCAGCTATCCGACTCAATCCGTTACCGTCTTAATTGTTGCATGTTGTTCATAGTCTTTTTATTTGTTTGGTGTTAATGCATGTTCACTTTTTTCTGTATTTGCTATATTAAATCTGCTAGCTTAACCTCATAAACCGATATCCTCTAACTTCTGGCCTTCAGCCTTTAAGATAATTAAGATACAATATTCTCTAGTTTCTAGCCTTCAGCCTTCAAGATGCTAAAGATACATTTTTTAACGTCACACTGACCTTACTTAATCACAAGGGCTCCATTTTAGTTTTTAAGCTTTGTAACACGTTATGCTGTAAGATCTTGTTTCCTCGCTTGCGCTTATGTTCCTAGAGTTCTGATGATAATGGAACCTTGCACTTGGGGAATGGTTTTGTACTAACTTTGGCACCACCTGAAGTTTGTTTGGTTGGAAGTAGCGGCACTAACGGGTACAGCTTGATCTGGTTTAGCTCGTTTGTTGATTACTGTCACAGCTTGGTATTTGAGGGTGCTCATTTGTGTTTTCACCTCAATGATAATAGTTTGAAGATCGCTCTGCTGTAATCTGAGTAAACCCAACTTGTCATTTATGGCAGTGCAGTACTGCCACCTAACTGGAGAAAACCTATCGGTATTTACAAATTATCCAGAGTGCATAAAATAGCAAGCAAAGTAACTTTTTATCAAAGGTGGGCAAAATACTTTTTTTTAAGTTTTTGAAATACAAAATACTTTAATTTTTAGATTTATTTGAAATACTTTGACCAAAATACTTAGTTATAAAGAATTTCAAATACTTTGTAATTAAAATACTTTATTTGAAATACTTTTTTATTTGAAATAAAAATGAAGGTTAAATTTAATGTAAAATAACATTTAATTGGTGCCATTCTGAACAAAAATGTTGGTAACAGAGCTGTTAATTTCGAATGTCGTCATATTATATAAAAAAATATTTTGAACACATATTTACTCATTTACTGAAGGTTAACACCGATGTAAAGTAACATTTTCGGTGTTAAAATAACGTTGATCAAAACAATAAATAGTTGACAATAATTAATAAATTTAAAATGCAATAAGTACGAAAATTCTAACAATTTGTCATAATATGAATACACTAAAGATTCAATATCTATAAAAGGTTGGATCAAAAAGTGTAGTACAAAAGTTTGATTTTAAAAACCTAAAAAGTAATTGAAATACAATTTGGTACTTGAAAATATAAAATACAAAATACTTTTTAGGAAATTTGTTCAAATACAAAATACTAAAAGTATTTCAAATACTATTTCAATTACTTTCATTTCAAATACTACACACCTCTGCTTTTCATTGAGTCTGTAGTTACGCTATTCCTTGTTAGTCTTAAGAATTCAGTATAATTATAGGTTAACTTTTCATTAAGTCAATCGTTAGGCTTCGCCTATTCCTTGTTATTCTTAAAAATTCAGTATATTATACAGAGTGTCCCATTTTAATTAATCCAGCTGAATATCTTGAAAACGAAGCGATTTCCTCAAAAATGTTTCAGACAAAAATTGTAGCGGCTCGAGAGGGACATTTAATAGTGCCATGGGTTTTTAATTGTTATGGGGTTTTATGGAAAAACATTTTTTTTTCAATTGGGAACCCCCATTTTTTATTGTAGATTCGTAATCTATGGAAAATAATAAGAAAGTTTTGGATGAAACTTTTTTTCTAAAATTCCAATTTTTCGCTATATTCACCAAAATGACCACAAATTTTGGGATTTTCGATACAGTTTTACTAGAAACAGGTGTTTGTTTACGTGGCAGTGCCCGGTCCATATTCCTATGAGCTTACTGAGTTTATCCCTCGTTAGCTGTAGGCAGTAGTTCGCTGTTTTCAGGTTAGGTGCTCGTATGAGCAACCGACTCTGTCTGCAGCCTTATGTATTTAGCCATCTGTTGGCATGTTCTCGCAGCGAGTCCTCTTTTATCAAGCGAATGCTCTTCGCTAGGGGCAACAAATTACTTGATGGCACTCCTTCGAGCTAGCTCGTCCGCCTTCTCATTGCCTTGGTTTCCTGAATGTCCTTTGATCGAGACGATTTCTACTATGTTGTTTATCGCTAGGGTCTCCAGCATTTGGTGGCATTATGTGTTTGTGCGCGGATGCATGTTTTAATCTTAATATAATTATTATTTACTTATTTGCTAATTTTTCTTTTAATTTTAATCTCTTACTAATGTAATTTATGCTAAGTCTTTTATTTATTTCATTGTCCAAACAAATTTAAGATCGTAAACTTTATGGAGGTTTTATTACAAAGGGACATGGTAAAATAAAATTCCCAAGATATCCCTTTGAACTTGGAGCTCAATTAGTTTTACAATAATATCAATATAATGTTTATTTTTAAGTACACTTTAGACCCAAGCCCAATAATACCATTTCCACCTCCTATTATCAGAACCTTCCTTACATCAACCCTCTAGATTTTAAGCAGTCTTGTAACAATCTTCGATCTTCAAGCCGTTTAGTGGCAGCCTACTACTTTGTTTAAAATAAAAGTCGTAATATAGTTTAAATGTCACTGGTAATTTGTTTTACTCCCTTAAACTATTTCGCCTTCTGTCCTGACCAGAGGGTACACGACACTGTTACCAGCCAAGAGGTGACTTTTGAACTAAATTCTTTAATGGATTTTTTTATAAATTGCCATCAAAAAATTCTAAATAATATTAAACGTAAAATTCTAAATGTTGAAATTAAAATCACAAGTCACTTAACTAGTTTACAAAATAACATTCCTAAAAATATTATTGATGGTTTTACTGCTAAATTGGATGTAAACTGCAAAACAACAAACTCGAAAAATAAAAAAACACATGTTAAAAAATGTTCTGCCTTGAATGGAAGTATTAACTCTTCTAACACATTAAAATTAGAAGATTCATTTGTTATTAACATTTCTAACACAGAATTACCAAAAAATGTTAAATGCCAACTCTCTTTATGTCCCAAATATACTTTGGAACTTACATTAAATAAATTTCCAATGATAAAATTTATCAAGGATACTCGATCTCAAATAATGATGAATTAGAAAATAAAGATAAATCACGTGCACAATGCACGATTATACTTACTAACTATATACATAGCAAAAATAGAAAAAATAATAAACAAACCGTAGAACCACAATATTACAAAGAGACTAAATTTTTTAAAGGAAATTGATAATTTATTAGTGACCAGAGCTTATAAAGGCAAAAGAACAAACACTACAATACAATATACACAATAATAAAACTAAATATTAATTACAATAAATTTTTTATACTACTTACGTGTCTGTTACTAAAATTATCTTAGGCAATTTCATTTACTTCTATCCTTTTTCAAAGATCATACTTATAGTTTACATTGGAGTAATACATACAAACGCATAAATAACCATATATTATATATAAAATACTTATAATAAAGATTTTTATTAAGACTTTATCAATTAAAAGATCATGCGGTTTTATTAATAATTCCATGTTACTTTACAAAGTATTCTATGATTGAAGAGTATACAAATACTAATTTTTAGGTTGGTATTGCTTAAGCTTATTTAATTTGTTATGTACAGGGTGTATTAAATTTATAATTTTAGGAACTATGAGCTAGGCGACAGAAAAATTATTTATAATTTTTTTCAGAGTATTGAAAACAGGAGTAAAATTTAATTGTAGTTGGTCATTGAGTAGCTTTTTGTTTTTATCTTGTTTAAGTGCTTCTAAAACCGTTAATTTAATACCTTTATTTGTTTTATGTAAATTTCTGTTTTTTCCGGATCAATTTCATGTTGACATTCATGTAGGTGTCGTCCAATATTAGATGTTGTTTTATTATTACAGTGTTCTCTAATTCTGGTTCTGATTTTTCTCCCGGTTGTTTTTTAAAGTTATAATTTTAGCTCAAAATCATAAAATCTGCTTTAACTCTGAAACGAAGCACTGGAGCGACTTACAATAAGAGTACCTTTTCTGTAGAACGCTGATCAAGGTTTATTTCAGTACTTTTAATATTACCAAAAACGTAAAGATATGATCAAAAAAAGTTGATGACCCCCCCAAATATAACACCCCATAAAATATTTTTAAAACTTTTATTGGTCGTAATGTGAAAAAAACTATCGCCAAAATTTCAAATTAATATCTCTTGTAAAATTTTTTTTTATTTTACAAAATACTTTTTTTTAATTTTTGAAGTGGTATAACTTTTTAATGAAGCATTTCCGGGCAATACTTTACAACTCAAAAATGCTTAGTTTCACTTCCTCTATCACCCCTAAAAAATTGTCACAGTTATTCCGGAAAACCCTGTATATTGGAGACACGTAGAAATGTTATTAGACGCAATATTCATTGAATTTTAGCCTAATGAGCTTTAAGCTATTCCTAATAATAAGAAGATTCTGGCCAGACTTAGTCAACATTTAGTATTCGAACGACACGCGAAAAGGTTGATAATTTAATTTTCATTTTAAACATGTTGTGCAACTAAAAAAAAGTTAACATCATGTCTTATTGTAACCTTCGCAATCTTCGTTACGCTTTGATAACGGGAAATATGGTATCAGTAAATAATATTTTAGAATCAAGTATAGATTGGGACGATGAAATTCTCCATTGGACGGACTCGGTGGAAATATTGGAAGCCCATTTATTACATGGTGCTAAGCATCAACATCATGTTGATTAGAACTGGTAGTTATTTTTTAAATATGATGCAAATGTAATTACAGAAAACAATAAAGGAAATACACCCTTAAACTTAGCGATAAAAGATTCATTGAAGAATATAAAAATCATCAACGAACTGTTGACAACTGTTGACACAAGGTGCGAAGGTAAATCCGACAATACGTTATCATCGTTTCTATGTTTGCCAAGAAATAGAAAGAACTTCACATTACGTTTTATATAAAATGTATCAATTAAAATTATTTCAAAAAAAATTTGAAGAAATCACAGGGAACACGTTATGTGTTTTGGAAATTATAGAAACGAGTTAGTGATAAACTATTTCAATTTTTATTCATCGAAAATATTTATCTATGGAAAATAGATAATATAAAATTTTACTTTGACTTTTGCTCGTTTAATGTAGTTCATAAAACTCCACCAGATGGCATCTAAAATTTTAAATTGACAATGGAACAATCTTTGATTTCTTAGTCTATGGTTACATTTGAAAATCAAGTGACCAAATTAATTTAATAAAACAATTTCTATTAAGAGCATCTTCCTAGACAACCGCGAAAAATTTTCCGTTGAAGATAATAACAAGGAATAGAAAATCCATCCCACTTTTCTGGAGCTTCTTTGCAAATTATGACCAAATAACTGATAATTAATGCGAATCCCTATAGGGCAGGCGAGTTTGGGAGGAAAAATTGTGAAAAATCATGAAATCGAGCATTAGTTCTGCAGTCATAACTCAAGTTTCCTTCGTTAGATTTTCAATTTTGTATCAGATTTATAGTTTAAATTGATTAGGCTACATCCTGCCAGAGAGTTACATTCTACAAACAAGCACAAAATTAATTAGAGGGGTCCAAAGTTAAGGTACTTTTGGATCATTATATTTTTTGTACATTCTCCATTTTTTTTCCTTCTGGCAGGAATTAAAGAAATGACTTCTAAATCATCTACAAAAAAATTATACAAAAATATACTACCTTTTATGACTGTAGAACTAAACCACTATATTTTCCGTTTAGGAAATTGCTCTTTAAAAAAAAGGTTTCCTATTTCTGATATAATTAATAAAATAATGATTGAGGCAACACCTACAAACATTTTAAAAAGTGGCTTGATTTAAACCATCTTGAAATAAATCAGAAAGTCCTAGTATCATATTTTGTCAATCGAAATAATGTACTAAAATCGCCAGGAAGTGTGTGGTCGGAATATTCGATGCTGAAAACAATAATTAATTTGAATCATATTATACAAATTTTAAAGATTACAAAACTAATAGCATATTTAAAAGCTAAAAACGTTTGCTATACTCCGAAAAAATCAAAAATATTTACGAGAGGACATGGTAAAGTTTTTAAATACAGCTTCTACTTCTATTTAATATAGAAAATCTAATGTATTCTTGTTATCCAACTTATTTATCCAAAACCTCGCAAGAGTTTTTACTTTATCAGAAGAACTAATCGCGTAATAGTAGAAGCGGCGGCGAGACTAAGTCTAGTGTGATAAAACTTTTCAAGATGTTGCATATAATTCGTTACGTCATTGAGGGGGAAATACAAAATGGCACTGCTGCCACGTGTAGACCGAACGCCACTACAAAAATTTTTTTTTCAAAATTTTAATTTTTTTTAATATCTAGTATCATCAAACTTCAGGATTCTGATTATTCCTCTCGATAGGGGAGGGTTAGGGCTATAAAAAAATGCCCCCAAACCTGACAGGAACCGAGGCAGCAACCCCTAAAGTGGGTATAATTTTCAAAAATAAGCAACCACTTTTACAAGACGTCAGTAATAAGCAACCACTTTTACGAGACGTCAGTAAAAGTGGTTGCCAATTTGTGAAAATCGAATTTGTGGGATCTCTTATTTTCCTGCTGCCACTGACTGATAGCACCTCATTTTTTTATACCCCTAACCCTCCCTTGTCACGAGAAGAAATCAGAGTCCTGAAGTTTTATGATACTAGATATAAAAAAAATAATGAAAATTTTGAAAAAAAAAATTTTATAGTAGCGTTCGGTCTACACGTGGCAGCAGTGCCATTTTGTGTTCCCCCCTCAATGACGTAACGAATTATATGTACGACCTTGAAAAGTTTTATCACACTAGACTTAGTGTCGCCGCCGCTTAGACTATAACAACTAGCAAGTATATCGGAACGTTCTAGAGTATTGAAATTTTGTAGGTGTGTGAACGACAAAAATACAAGATAAAAGTGGTTGAAAGGTTTTTTTATAGCTGCCCCCTGAAAAAAGTTATTCCCCCCCGACCAATTATTTTATTGCCCCCAAATAACTTTTTTCCAAATTATCCGATCGCGAAAAAATTTTAGTATGTCATGTAGAATAAAAAACTAAACATTCTGAAACTAATTTGTCCACATCGATCTCTTGAAACGGCCGAGTTATCGTAAAATACGTTTTTAAACGTCAAACGGGACCCGAGTTTGTTATTCCAATCGCAACGTATATTTCTTCTTCACCGGTTATTAAGATTTCGGTCTCATCTTAAAGAGGAATGTTTTTTACCCAAATGGACGGTATTTCAAATTTTTTCGACCTCCGAAACACTTTTAAAAACTTCTTCGAAAAAGTTCATTTTTTTCGCACCCACCCCTCCAACTTTAAAAAATCGCAGCGACGCCGGGTTTCAAATCGAAGCGACCAAATTGGGCTCCTTTTTTTCCCACGTCCTTAATAATATGTAGGAGGAGTTTTGTGTCTTCCGGGCGGACACAACGGCGTCGACCAATTTTTCTTCGGAAACGTCAAAAACACCCGTTTTTTAGCGGCAAAACCGTAGTGATAACTTTATCAATTTTGAGACTTTGGCCGGCGGAAAAAAATCGAACGCGGCATTACGTTAAAGCCGAAGCATCCGCATAGGCTATTTTTTTCCGAAATTTTGCTTCCCAACTTTTTTGTGGGTGTTTAAATTTGAGGTACGATTTTCGGACTATTTCTTAAGGAAATTTGAAAATTCGGAGCTTCCACAAGAGTTGGCCGCTGATTACCGTGAGGGGCTCAGGTTGCAGCCCGGGGTTTCCTCAATGCTCAGAAATATATTCGGTTGTTCGCCATGATTCTGGTGGAGACGGGACTTTTTTTTTTCGAAAGCATTGAAAAAATATTCTAAAAAACGGCACGTCCGAAAAATCGGTAACTCAAAAGGCTTATGTGTTTGGTAAAAAATTAAAAATCGCTGCACGTGACGTTCAATAAATATGTTTCGGTCGTACCTTCATCGTATTTCGAATGTCCAACTCTTTATTTGGCGCCACACCGACCCTCCAAAGTCGAAATTGCGTTTTTTCGACCCCCTCCGACCAAAATTGAGGGAGCGAGGGAAGGAAACGTCGGATCGTCGATCTAAAATATTCGTTGGAAAGGGCTTTTTACACACTTCAAATAAACGTAAAAACATTTATTAGATTCGAAAAAAAAAATTAAAATTTTAATCCGAAGAAAATGTATGTAAAAAGTTACAATTTCGACAATTTTTTTACCCTCCTTCTAAGAAACGGATTTCAACTAGCGATAGCTTATTTTAAAGTCTCACCGTGCGCTTTAATCTATAAAAAGATTCGTGTCGATATCTATTTTCGTTCAGAAGTTATGACTCAAATACCGCCGAAAATTCGTTTCTTGACATAAATAATTAATTTTGAAGAAACTACTTGGCCGATGAAGACGCTTGATAGCTTAAAATTTGCAGGATTCTATACTCTATTAAATGAAGAGAAATTTGTTCTCATCGCATGAAAAATGCGCCCTTCAGGGCCGGATTTGCTCTCAAATTTTACAAAAACTTTGGAATTTTTTTTCGCAAAAACTATTTAGCCGATTTTTATGGGACATGACTTAAAATACTCCCATGTCGGGTCTTTCTCTTTGGTAAAAATTTCAAGTCTTTGCTGTCTATACTTTTTGAAAAATTAAATAAAAACGAAATTTCATAAAAAAAATCAAGCCCAAAGCCCACGAAAATTTTTCAAAATTTTATTTTCGAATTTTTGAAAAAATGACCTTTTAACTGAAAGATAATTAAAAAATGAATAAAATTGACCACTCAGTTCTGCTTCAGGTCCGTTATTTTTTTGCCACCATCCTGAAAAGTACAAAAATTTTGGAAATCGCACGAGATTAAAATTATTTTAAACCCTTTAGCTTAAAGTTATTTTAACAAGCAATAGCTTATTTTAAAGGTCTTATCGTGCGCTTTAATCTAGAAAAAGATTCCTGTCGATATCTCTTTCTGTTTTGAAGTTATGACTTAAAAACCGCAAAAAATTTGAAAAAGTCACTTTTTTACATAAAAACTGTTATGAAATTTTCGGTTTATCGGAAAATAATTTTGAAGGAACTACCTGACCGATCGAGACACTTGATGGCTTAAAATTTGCAGGATCGTTTTTTCCGTCTGATAATGATACGGTCGGTCTGATCGCATGAAAAATGTGCCCTCCAGGGCCGGATTTGAACTCGAATTTTAAAACGACTTTGGAAATATTTCTCGAAAAAACTATTTAGCCGATTTTTATCGTAAGAAATTTAAAATACTCCAATTCCGGGTCTTTATCTTTGGTAAAAATTTCAAATCTATGCTGTTAATACTTTTTAAGAAATTAAATAAAAACGAAATTTTATAAAAAAGTCAAAGCCAATGAAAATTTTGAAAATTTTTTTTTCGAAGGTACTTGAAAAATGATTAAAATTGACCGCGCAGTAAAGTAACAAAAAGTACATAACATTTGGATATTGCACGGGATTAAAAATATTTTACCCCATTGATCTCACTATCGTTTTGATGCTTATGACCTAATTTAAATGCCATTTAACCCTTCTTAAATACGTAGAAAGAGTTGATTTTTTGGGGAATGTCATTTGCAACTGTCGTTTAGTTGAAATCCTTTAAAAAGGGTATTACGTCGTGATCATGCAACGTCGCAAGTAGTTGTCAATAATTTTTCTTTCTTTCGTCTAGAGAAGGCTTGGTGTCATTTTACATTTCAAAGCGATACTGCGCAGACGTGATTTGTCCTATTTAAAATATTCCCAAACTTTATTAATATTTATTATTGTGTTTTTTTGGCTTTTTCAAGAGTTGCTATAAGTAATATTTCCATTGCAGTGCAAAAGCACTTATCAACCAAATAATGTCGCCTATGAATTTACAAATAAACGGTGAACTACAATTTTTGTCGGTAACTTCAAAAAAGAATTTAAAATTAATCATATGAATCAATTAATGGAGCAACAATTCAAACATTCCGATATTAAAGTACAAATAATGGAAAAAAGGGACCGTTACAGCTTCGAAATTTACAACTGCTTCAAAATCATTGCACCCATTGACATGCAACCTGAACTACTAAATGAAAAAAATTGGCCAACTGGTATAAGGGCAAATATTTTTCGATTTGCCGGTCAAAAACCCTATAGAAGGAAGAGACCATACCCCAGTGTCAACTGTGGCAGATTCAATAACCAAAGAGAAACAAGATTTTATTACCGTGGGTCATCTCAACGTCCAGGGAATTTCCAACAAACCAGAAGTTTTACAGATGTTCCTAGCTACGTATAACATTAGTGTTCTATGTGTAAGTGAGCATTGGCTAAGGCAAGAGCAAGTTAATATTTTTAACATTCAAAACTATAAACTAATGGACTACTCGGTCAGAACCAGCTTTGTACGCGGAGGTACAGCTATTTTCGTCAAACAAAACTTATGCGAATTCTGTAAACCTATTAATTTAAAATCCTATATTATTGATAAAGACTTTGAATATAGTATTATTGAACTTAAAAAAGTATTAATCCTATCTGTTTACCGCTCTCCAACTGGTAACTTTGATTACTTCATAGATAGCGTTGCCCCTCTGTTGGATAAAATCAATGTATCATCTAAACAAACTATATTATGTGGTGATTTGAATTCAGATGGCATTGGAAAAAACTCAAATAATGAAATAATGACGTCATTATTTGAAGCGTTTAACCTAACCTCCTGCAATAAGGAGCACCTACCAACTAGAATTAGCGTAAATAATAATCACATAACATCAAATGAAATCGATTACATTTTTACAAATATTCCATCATACTCCTTTTATAATTTTGAGCCACACGTGTCGGACCACATGTCTCAGACAATAAATATTAAATTAAATGCCGTCGACCTTTCCGAAAGCACAACAAATCTAAACACAAATACTAATGTTAAGACTGTGAACTTAAAGAAATTCAAAAATTTAATTAGTGACACGTTTGTTGATTTTGCTAATAATTCCAGCTGTGATACTGACACATTGTATGCCTGTTTTTGGGAAAAATTTAATTACTGTGTCAGTGACTCAACTACAATCGTAAACAAAACAAATAGTATGAAAATAAAACGGCTATCAGCGAACTTGTTTGTAGAAAATTTATTCAACAAATATTTAAATAGGCAATATTTGTTGAATAAATTTTCTACAAACAAGTTCGCTGATAGCCGTTTTATTTTCATACCTTATATTGAAGACGAACGAGATCATCAAATAAAACAAATAGTAACAATACAAAATTTAATCAGTGGTATACCCCCTATCTTCATGAATTAAAAACGAATATGGATAATATTTACTGGCTAGCCAAATCAACAAATAATGTCGACTTGAAAAACCTGCATAAGGATCTTAAAAATGAGTACCGTGGCGAAATACGCGCTTCAAAAAAGAGGGACATATCCGATAAAATTGCAAATTCGGATAATAAAATAAGAACAACTTGGCGTGTTATTAATGAAAACTTAGGCCGGGCCAAAAAACAACTACAATTTCCCTCCAAAATGAAGACAAAATTGTTACTGATCCCGCTGAAGTAGCGGGTTTGTTCGGGTCTTACTTTTCAAAAATTGTTGACAAGGAACTGGCTAACTATTTTGGTAAAGATTTTAAACCAGAAGGTACTCAACAACTTCATTTCGATAAAACTTTTTTCCTAAGCCCTTGCACTTCAAACGAGATTATTGTCACAATTCGCGACCTAAAAAATAAGCAATCTTGTGGTTTAGACAACATTTCAACACAATTAATCAAAATGTGCTCTTATGAAATTTCGGAAGCCTTATGTCATGTGATCATTTCTTCATTTACAACCGGAAAATTTCCAGAAGCTCTTAAAGCTGCCAAAACCATTCAGATTCACAAAAAGGGAGGGAAGGATGTTATTGGAAATTATCGACCTATCTCAATTTTAAGCGTATTCTCAAAAATAACAGAAAAGGCTCTTTCAAATCAATTAATATCCTTCCTTCATACGAATTCCTTGTTATGTAACCACCAGTATGGTTTTAGAGAGGCACTTTCCACAGAGAAGGCTTGCACGGAATGTCTCCAGGACGTCTGGGATTGCCTTAATGAGGGATAAACGGGTGGTCGGAATATTTTTCGACCTAAAAAGGGCTTTCGACACGCTTGATCTTATCATATTATCAAATAAACTAGACGCTCTTGGAATAAGAGGTGTACCAAACAGTCTTATCACATCCTTTGTAACTAATCGTACATCGAAAGTTATAATAAACTCTAATGAAAGTGAATTATTTGACATTGATAAAGGGATACCCCAGGGTAGCATTTTGGGCCCACTTCTGTTTATTTTATTCATTAATGACTTGCCAAGTTATTTGAAAGGTTGTAGGACTTTTATGTATGCGGATGATACTGCAGTAGTCATCAGCGATGATTGTGACAAAATTTTAGCTGATAAAGTGAACAACGTCATATTTTTATTTAACGATTGGTGCAAACGTAATAATTTGATGGTTAATAACAGTAAAACGGAGTTTATTGAGTTCTTAACTTTCGCAACCCACTAAATCTTAAAGTTCAATATGATGGGATTCATGTATGTCAGAAAGAGTCTGTAACTTACCTTGGTCTCAAAATTGATAAGTACCTAAACTTCCACGAGCACATTACTGACATCTCAAATAAATTAAATAAAGTGTTTTTTGCAATCTTGCAATTGAAACCAATTTCAGACCTAAAAGGACTGATGACTATTTATATATATATATATATAGTATTTTGCAATGGGCCAGTCTGTTCTGGATTATTGCATACTAGTCTCGGGTGCAAGTTCTCACATCCAGAAAGTTTTAGTAAGTCAAAAGAGGGTCATACGAGCAATTTTTGGTCTCCCACCACTAACATCTTGTAGGGAAAGTTTTATAAATAACAATATTCTAACCGTTGTGGGTCTTTACTTATATAAATTATTAACCAGTACACACAAAATGTATAAAAGCTTACCAAAAAACTCAGTCACACATAATTATAATGGGAGCCCGATGGGCAACCCTGTAAGTCCACTACTAGCTTCTCTAGTTATGAACGACTGCATCAACACAGTAGTAAAAAAACTAAAGTTTCAATTACCTTTTCTGAAAATATACGTAGACGATACAATAATGCTGGTACCAGAAAGCCACATCCATACGATACTAAATGAATTTAATAACTACCATCCTAAGCTCAAATTTACCTGTGAAATAGAAAAGGAAAATACAATATCATTCCTGGATTTAAAACTGACCAACGTAAATAATATAATAAAAACAAATTGGTATAGGAAACAACAGCTTCGAATATTATACTAAATTATGATTCTGAACATCCATTTTCCCAGAAATTATGGGTAGTAAAGGGGTTAATTAATAGAATGCTGAGACTTAGTCATGAAGATTTTCATTTAGAAAATAAAAATACCATCGTGAATTTATTAAAAAGTAATAATTATCCAAAAAAATTAATAGATAGAATATATAATCAAGTTAAAGACAAGCTAAGGATGGGGGGTGAGGGTTTACAGAAGTCATCAACTGAAGATAAAGAACCAAATAATAACGAGATCAAAAAGTACTCAAGGTTTCCGTACATTCATAATATGTCTGAAAAAATCAAAAAAAATTTCAAACCATATAACGTTTCATTAGCCATGTTTAACAACAACAAAATCAAAAATATTTATAGTGTAATTAAAGACAAGCTACCAATTGAGCTTGATTCAAATGTTGTATATAAGATACCTTGTCAGGATTGTAATAGGTGTTACATAGGTCAAACGGGTCAACATGTGAAAACGCGTGTACAACAACATAAATACGATTGCAAAGATAAAAACAAAGACAAAAACAATAAATCGGGATTAGCATTACACCATTTCAAAGAAAAACACAGCTTCAATTTTGACAAGGTATCCATATTAGATAGAGAAAACATTTTGAGGAAACGTTTAATAAGTGAGATGATCAATGTTAAGAAACAAAAATATAATGTAAATATAAAATCAGATACTGATGATCTTCATGAAGCTTATCAAGCACTATTAAACCTTAACTAATTAGTACACAATGAAAATGTAAATTATATTATTTAGTATAAGATTATACGTCAAAAAAAAATTGACAGTGTTGACCATTGTAAAAATTAAAATATGCAACCTAACAAAACAAAAAAATAATTATAAAAATTAGTACAAATACGAACATGAAATTATATTATGCAACCAACATTGTTATTATAAAAAGGGAAAAACAAAATAAAAAAGAATGTTGAATGTTGAACACAGGATGGTGCTAGTCGGATTTTCAATAAAATGTGCACAAGCCGGATAGCGTCACTTGCACCGGTACAGCTGAGTGAGAATGTCATACGTCTCGTAAGTAATTTCTTAATCCACGTGTTTAATATTTCAGCTATAATAGTAATAAAAGTTTTGAAAATCATTATAATGAAATTCTATATATCAAATTCAAAAAGTCACTCAAACCAAATTAATTTCATAAATACGCAGTAAATTTAAAGAATTTATAATTCGTTAACAGGTCAATCCTGATTGGCAGCCATCTTGTGTCCATTAATCTGAACAAAAAACGTAGTAATTTAAGAACAACTTGCTCTACCAATATTATTAAAAAAGGTGTGTATATAATTTTAATTTAAACGAAATAATGTAACAAAAAAAAAAAAAAAAATTTTTTTATATAAAAAAAACGAAACATGTAACTAAATGTAAAATATTCCACTTCCACTTGAGAAAGGGAAAAAACTTTCCCGAAACATGTCGCTCTAATAAAAGGTACAGCAAATGATCGTCTTTAATTGTCCTTAACCCAGGAATTATCACTATTAATAATTATAATACTAGACGAAAAAGTGACATTAAAATAAACTCTTATAAACTCTCAGGCCATATCAGATCACCACAACACTCTGGTGCATTATACTACAATATGCTACCAAAACATATGAAGGGCCAAAGTATAAATAAATTTAAAAAAAGCATAAAGTCAATCTTAATAAAAATATCCCCGTATAGCATGGATGAATTTAGGTTAAGCATTACTGATTTTTAATTTTATAATAGTGATAAGTTTAATTTTTTAATTGTAATTTTATATTTAATGAATTTTGACTTGAATTAATGTACAAAATGTATTTCTGAAATTCCAATAAATAATTCTAATTCTAATTCTAACATTTCCTACCGAATACCTACAATTAAAGATATAATAAATAATAAAAAATATTAAATTCCGTCATGGATATTGTGATTAAAAAAAAACAATTAAATAACTCAAAATCTTAATTAATTTAGGCCTCGCTATACATCATTTTGACTTGGTTGAAATGAAAAATATTTTATTTGTTTTTGCACTAAAAACTTTATCGTTTATTGTGTAGAAATCAAAGTAAATACTGATTTTTTTTTAATTTATTCAAGTTTGGAAAATGCCTACTAAAAAATCCAGGGCCAGTTTCTGGAGAAAAACCAAAAAAAGGAAGAACCAGGACTATGACTTATATGGATATGAGACATGTGTCCACGCTCCTGAACATCCCATTTCTGCAGAGGTAAATCCTGATGTTTCCTATGCAGATGTGGCATCAGGCAAGACCTTTCCTGTCATCCCCAGGATAACAGAAAGGGTTTCGATCGAAAGTAACAATTTGTGATTTTTTTAATAAGTATATCGTTTAAAATGTTTTTTAATAAAAATCGTACTAGAAATACTAAAGTTAAAGATTTAAGGGAATAATCGTCACATATAAACTTTTTTTTATTATTAACCAATAATTTACTTTTAGAATTTTCATATCGAACTTTTTTTTATTATAATGCCTAAATTTATTAATTATTGTCTTATAACTTATGTAGCAATTACATTGGTGGAAATATTTTTATGGCGATAAGAGCTGAATACCGACTTCAGCGTTTATTAAAAGTCACCCGTATGCAAATGAATAAAAAGTTTATGAGGTTTTTATTTTTAAGGTTCTTCAACAGTATCAGAAACAATACCAAATATGTCTGTTGGTAAAAAGAAACACAACAGTTGGAAGGGTTCTATTTCCACTTGCCTCGCGAACAGTTAACGAGGAAATCAAGGAACGCTTTGAGCAAAGTCCTCACTCCAACTTTTGAAATCCCCAAAAAGGTGGTTCCGATGGAAGTGGCAAATCAGGTGTTGCACAAAGGGGTGTGTGATTTATCGAGACCCAATTACTACTCTTCCTTGCAGAATTGCAGCAACGAAACAAATGGTATGACGTAATAAATATTACACAATAATAGATTTGCATGATGAAAAAAATATTTAGAAAAAAAAAACTGAATAAGTATTTTTTTCTTTCATAGTTATAACATTAAAAAAATGAACAGATCAAGAAAATCCAAAATGATTATGTTTCCTTTTTATTTATGTTTCAAATGTCTATAACATTAAAAAATGTACAGATCAAGAAAATCCAAAATGATTATGTTTCTTTTTTATTTATGTTTCAAATGTATTTACATTTGTCCATTCTAAAGACCGTTTTAGACGGGCTGGATAGACTCAAATGGAACTGCACATTGCGGAGTTGCATCTGAGTCGGTTTGGGAACAAAATTTTGGTAACAAATTGTGCCCGTCTAAAACGGCCTTGAGTCAATTGTAAACTGGCTTTGTCATTTTCATTAAAATTTTATTTAAAAAAATATAACAAATGCCCCCAGCGATTTGGTGATTCATTGATTTTAGAAAAAAAGGCATTCAAGTACCAACAAAAAAATGTTTCATACCAATCAAAAACATTGTAACGTAATGACTTGGTTTCCTCAAATCGATACAATTTTAACATTGTGTTTATCAAAATTATAAAATGTTTGGAAAAATGAATCACTTTGTACAATGAAAACATCATAAGTCTCGATAAATGAAATACAAAAAATGTTTTTGATTTTGGTAAACTCAATACAGTCCGTTTCATTTTAAAATTTAAAATAAGTTAAAAATATAAAGCTTTATATTTTTTTTATGTCTGTACTTTATATTCTATGCTTTTTTGTTTATGTTATTGTTAATTTTTTTAGTTTCAACTTTTAACGAAAGTGATGTTTCTGAAAATATGCCTGTCCAAAAACAAAAGAGGAAATATCGATCATCCCGTTTAACGATGAAAAAGAAAAGGTCCTCTACTTCTGCCTCTGTCAAATCTCTGACAGCTGCGGTTGGTGTTGGTATTCCGTCCACTCCCATGAATGTTGCCAGCCCCCAAAAAGTGTGTGCTGTTTCAAATGTGGAAAAGCAGTTCACCTCGATGAACATCGATACTTTTGGTTTGGTGGCCAGTGCAAGTAGGAGCCAAGATACTCCCAGGTTCTCCGAGTACAGCACCCCTGCTGTTTCCCCAAACCAGTGCACCGCCATGGCAAGCTTCGCCTTGAGCTTTTTACAGGTGCTGCCATCTATCGAATGGACTGAGGCAATTATGGACAAGGTGCTCGATTTTGGAGATGCCTTGTATCTGCTGTCCATGCAAACAAGACGCACAATATACCCAACAGCAGGCAGTGGACGAGATCGCATCCAGGTTCACGTTTACCCATGACGATCAGCAAGATGGTGTCGAATTTGTGTATCTCTGCAATTTTGCAATGTGGGATGATGAGGAGGGCGATCGCGCGGAATTCCTGCACACTGCGGAGTTTGCTCATCAAATTACCAAATTTTTTGAGAAACACCAAGTTGGAGTTTTTGTCGTTGCCCATAACACGATTGCCATTTGGAAGGAAGCAAACACTTTCTTCGTATTCGATTCCCACAGTAGGAACTACGAAGGACTGGTGCAGGCCGATGGTACGGCATGCCTGCTCAGGTTCAGGGACGTAGGGGAACTTTTAAATCACCTGGGCAATCTCTACAGGCTCAGCACTAACGTGGAGCAGGCCACGATTCATCAGGTCAACGTGAGAGTCACCAGAGACCTAAGTCAATGGGTGGCCGTACCAAAATTACAGCCTGTTGTCGCAGTAAGTAGAGCGTCTCTAATCACCAGTGCTCCTAAAATGTTTCAGACAAGGAGGGCGCCTGTCCCTATCACTCCGGACACTCCCACCAGAGTTTTAAGGACCAGGGTAGTTCCGCCAACAACCAGCTCTTCAAAGAGAAGGTTCTCCGATCTGGGCATCCACGATGCAGTCGAGGGACAAATCAAGGCGGCCAGAAGACCAAACTTGCATGGCCCTTTCTCGAGCCAAGACTCTTTCGATGGTATCATGGAATATTTGCCAGCGCTGATCGATGAGTTTTGTCACCCAGATGAAATAAATACGGAGAGCGTGGTAGAATACAAGTTGTCTTCGATGATCAGGGAATGCGATCACTGCGACGCACTTAAGTACCCCGCAGAAACCTACCTGGCCTGCTGCAAGCAAGGCGACCTAAATCTTCCCACGATAATGAAAACTTTCCAGTTTTCATTAAAAGTTTGTTTTTTGGAGAACATCCTTTGTCCAAGAAATTTTTCAAAAATGCCAGGGGTCACAACAACCAGCTGGCGATGGCGACGACGCAGGC
Source organism: Stenus bimaculatus (assembly GCA_963971135.1). Lineage (NCBI taxonomy): Eukaryota > Metazoa > Arthropoda > Insecta > Coleoptera > Staphylinidae > Stenus > Stenus bimaculatus. Next base: position 14,888,638 of record OZ020186.1, on the reverse strand, counting down.
AAGTACCAACCACGTTCCCGGGGTCTACAATCCTTGCATCGCCATCGAAGGAACCATGTACCATACGGTCCACCAAGTAGACATGCAACGATCCCACACGGCCGCATTCCATTACGTAGACTTTGATAACATGAAAGAAAACATGGATCCTAACGCTCCCGTGCCGATAAATGACGTCATTATCAGGGAGGTAAGATAAATTCTGCTTCAGATAAACTGTTTCGCCAAAATGTACGAGCACATGTCCAACTTGAAGAGGCAGAATCCGGGCAACAACTACTATATCAGTTTCCACAACGTTCCCGGCGTAAACAGATCTATTGACAACAAACCCACCAACTTGATCGAGGTCGGTGTGGTGTTTGAGTCGATCGACGGAGACGAAATGCCGCCGCCAGGTGAATATCGTATTTACGAAAAGGTGAAGGGCGTGGAGTTGCCCGTTCGCAGGAACATATCACCCGTGTCTCCCATAACAGATCCTCTCTGCTATCCTTTTTTGTTTCCAGAAGGTGAACTGGGCTGGGACCTTAACGTCCCGAGACTGAACCAAGGACGAATCAAAATGAAAAGGGTGACTTTCAAAGAGTTTTGGGCGTACAGATTTCACGTCCGCAAGGTCGTGAACCTGCTGCTCGAAGCCTGAAAGCTGACCCAGGCCTTTTTCATATCGGTTTGGATCCGAGTGGAGGACGAGAGGTGCAACTTTTTGAAAAACAACCAGAAAAAGTTGCGGGTGTCGCCAGAAATCGAGAGGCCGTTCCAAGACCAGGTAAACTAACCATTTTGCCGAGTTCTTTTGTAGGTGGTCGCAGGTACATGCAGGCCAAATACCAAGATGCCATGACCATCGTCAGCAAATTTGGTAAACCCACCTACTTCCTGACCTTTACCACGAATCCTCAGTGGGAAGAAATTAAAAAATTCGCCAGGCACTCGCACAAAACCGTCCAGGACAGGCCGGACATTACGGCCAGGGTGTTCTATGCAAAATTCCAGCATCTGATGGAGTATTTGCTGAGCGACAAGAGTCACCTGGGCAAAGTGGCTGCTTACGTCATTGCGTACGAGTTCCAAAAGAGAAGATTGCCGCACGCGCACGTCCTCAACGTGGACGACTTTTCGAAACCCAAAAAACGGGGACGACATCGAACGTGTGATTTCGGCAGAGATCCCCGATCCAGCTAAGTATCATCGCTTACACGCTTTAGTTGCTCGAACCATGATGCACAATCCCTGCGGTCTCGAGTATCCCGACGCGGTCTGCATGGTGAACGGAAAGTGCAGCAAAAATTTTCCAAAACTGCATGCCGGCGCAACGGTCATGTCCAGCGAAGGCAAGGTACTGTATCGCCGCCGTATGTTGGACCAAACTGTTGACGTAAGAACTTCTCGAGGTAACACTACCGTACCATTAGGTAACACTACCGTACCATTAGGTAACACTTACGTAGTAGAATACGATCCTTATCTTTTAATGATATACAATTGTCATTTTAATGTTCAAATTGTCACAGAGTTCACCGCTCCGAAGTACCTCTTCAAGTACATCACCAAGTGGTAGGACCAGGGCACCATCGACGTGAACGAGGTGAAGGAGTACATTGAGACGAGGGACACGACTTCCGGCTGTGCCGCCTGGAGATTGTTCGAGTTGCCCCTGGTGAAAATGTCGCACACGGTGGATTGCCTTCCGGTGCACCTGTCCGACGAACAGAACGTGTTTTTCTCCGAGGGCAACGAAGAACAGGCTGTGCTCAGAGCTGAAACTCGAAACAGCAAGCTGATGGCCTTCTTCGAGCTGAACAGAGTAGAGGCGCACGCAATGCAGTTCACCTACAATCAAATCCGAAGCACTACCGGTTTGTAGGTAACAAATGGGTGAGAAGGGTAAGACATACCAGATTGGTATCCTGAATATTCCTGATTTCACCCAGGGATGTTGAGAGATTCCACCTCCGCATTTTACTTTTGAAAGTTACAGGACCCACATGCTTTGACGATCTTCTTACGATCGATGGTCACAAATGTGTTATGTTATGTTGTTACTACAAAATATTAATAATGGTGGCAAAATCTCCCTGGTCGTCGGAAAAATAGCGTACACAACTCGCAGAAAGTGAATTTCGTTGCTCGTGTAATATCCTCACTCGGCTGGCGCCTCGTTCGGCTATTTTCACACTCGCACAAAATTCGTCACTTTCTAGCTCGGTGCGTAATATACTATATTTTACAGTGTTTCTTTCAAATGGAGTGTAATGTGATTATTCGAACTTAGATATATTCAATTAAAGAATTTCGAGCTCTATGATAACAAGGACAATGCCACCAGAAATTACAGCATAAGTTGAAGACATAGTTTTCTCACAATTGTCAAATGATATTTGTTATAACTCAAAATCCAGAGAATATACACAGGGGAACAAACACCATAGTAATAACAACAAAATACTCGAAAATTTACTCACATTCACAGTCCTTTCATTTTAACCAAATCAGGTAATGACTGTTTGTGTATTATAAAATTAAAATCAAATTTATAAATTTCATTTTTTCAGGTGGTCTTTTGCAGTTAAATGTTTTTGTACATAAATGCAAAAACTACATTTAAATTAATGACAAAAGAATATTAATGATATTATTTACTTTAAAAAATTTAAATAGCAAAATATTAATTTTTTTGTAATCAAAAGGTTAGTTTATAAGTTAAAGTTATAGGTCCATGCATTTCTTTTTTAAACACATTTTTCTTTTCAATCGTGCTAATAATTAAAAAAATGTCAATAGGCACATCATGAATTTGAATAATTTAGAAGTAGCTTTAATTTATACACTTAGTTTTATGAGTAGTTTGCAACATTTTCACTTAAAGATTTTATGTCATAATTTTTTCAAATGAAATTCTATAATTTTATTTAAAAATTTTAAGTTGCAAATGATATATAATGGTATTTAGATTTAAAGTTTACGCTTTTTAGTTTTAACTGCGTTAACACTTTTGGAAACAAAATAAATATAATTAAGTACGTAACGTGGGATAAATCATTTTAAAATTTATCATTCATTGCAGGTACATTTTGTATTAAAAATCTGTTTTAAAAGTAAGCGTTATAAATGATGATTCTTACATTTAGACTTAAAGTGGCGGAATTTTTAAATTTGAGAAGGAAAAATTCAAAATGTAATTTCAGAATTTATGAAATTCCTCCAATTTAAAATCTATGTCAAAGAATCATCACATGGTGTAATAGGGCTACGTTACGAAGGACCATGTTTTAAAAAATCCTAACGCATCATGGTGACACCTCTTGGATAATGTGGAAGTTCACCAAATTTATATTTGTAATAATTAAAAAATTAAGCAAATCATGATTATTTAGAAAATACAAATACGATAATAATAAATTTATAAACCATTACAAAATAACCCTCATTAAAAAAATTTAAAACTTTTCATTTGTTTTCCTAAAAAACTCATGTTCTTTGCAATTTTTTGATAGAACAAATCTACCTTAAATTGCTGTAATTTAATTGTAAATGTAGTTTAGTTCTTTTTATTATTGTTGTTGATTATCATTTTTTTGTAATTGTAATTAATTAAATAAACATTGTAAAAAAATCAACAAATAATCTGATACAATTTGATTTTAGTGGATTTTTTATTATTTTCCCCAAAGTAAAAACCTAAATAATTAATAAAGATTATATGTATTTATTTGAGTTATATAAATAAAGAGATGTTATATTTTTGTGTGTAAATTTTCTTTTAAGTCCAAAGTATACCACTCGCATAAAATTTTGTTTATTCCATCGTATTTTATTCTAAACCTTTTAGCATTATAAGATTTTATTAAAATTTGAAATTTTTTTAAAATGTTTTTAATGCTTTCTCAACAAAAACACTTTCGTGCATCAATCTCATTGTATTGTCATATGTGATATTGGCATGTGATATCAAAACTGAAAGTGACTTTAAAAGTTAAACATCAAACTTTTACATGAAATACAAAATTTTGTGTAATTTTAGAATTAAACATGACAGTGTAACTTGCAAAAAAAATCATAATTTTTGAATGCTTTGAGCTTGATTTTTTTCCCGAATTTCGTTTATATTGAGTTTTTAAAAAGCAGCAAGTTAAGATTTTTTTTGATGATAAAGATTCATAAATCGTCTTTAGTTTTTAAATTTTGATGTGCTAATAAAGAAATATGGAATCTGAAAGAAAAAGAAGTAGTCAGTTTTTATTTATTTTTCGTTTGAGAAGTTTTTGCAAAAAGACTTCTTTACAGAAGATATTTGAGGCATAAAGTGTCTTAATGGGCTAAGTGGCTCTTTCAAAATCAATTATTTTCCGATTAATCAAAAATTTAGACCAAAAAATGTGTTGAAAGATGGCATTTAATAAGTCTCATAAATGGGGTAAAACAAGCAATCTCAAAGAAATAGTAGGGGACCTAAAAGAGAGCATTATAGAAAAATTCGAAACTATATTTTTTGCAAGTGTCCGACACGTTTAGCCTAAAAACTCAAAAACAAATAAACAATTCGATACGAACCTTATTGCCTAAAGTCTAGAAGGGCTTTTAAATAACTCATGATACGTTAAGATTTGACTTCAAACTAAAGAGATTAAAACAAGTTTAATCTCTTGCGATTTCCAAAATTGTTGTATTATTGAGGATGGTGGTACAAAAAGAACGCACCTGAAGTAGAACTGAGTGGTCAATTTGAATCCTTTTTTAAATATAAAAAATATATCACATCCTAAACTATTTTAGAAAATACCATTATGATCAAAATTTAAATTAAGCACATGCTGTTGGTTATGTGTTTTAAACCTGTTTTTTTTTTAATAGTATAAGATTGTTGATATTTTTTAATTAAAGACATTTAACCTATGCAACTTAAGTTACATTGATACCAAGTATACTTACATTTCTGCGTTTTAGTACAATTTAATTTTCAAAAAAATTTATATTACCAACACTGATCAAAAATCATATTGTCACCACTGTTATGTCAAAATTCATCTTTCTGACCGCCATTTATGTCAGTTGTTTAATGGCCGTATTACTCTCCGAATTTCGAAATTCGGAGAGTAATACTGCTTTGGCTGACCATGTACGGTCGTTAGGCCACTCATTTGATTTCTCTAAAGTAAAAGTCCTAGATTGGGAATACAACTATTATAAGAGATTAGTGAGCGAGATGGTGAATATCAAAGTTCATAATTGTGTTAATTTTAGATGCGACACAGAGAAACTTAGCTCTGTTTATTGTAATCTTATTACTAAGATGTGATCTGTAACTTGAGAAATGCTTTGCTCTATTTTTGTTATCTAAGTCATATAATGAATAACATTATATGAACTCCGTTAGTCAGATTGAAGCATCGTATCGCTCAAATTGATAATTAGTGTTTAGTTTTATTTTAAATATATTGGTGTTATTGTTCCACCGTGTATATATTCACCCTGTATATCTGTTTTATAAATGAGAGCGACAACACTCTATAGTCAATTATTATAGACCTTAAAATTAACCTTAACCTTAAAAATCGAAAACATGGTTTTCTCCTTCGTTGTAACAAATTTCGTTAGTTAATGCAATTTAATGATTAAAGTTCCTAGTTTTTTTAAAAAAGTGTAAAAATAAAAATAACAATCGTATGTACGATTTGAATGATGATGATGATTATTTGTTTTCGATGGCTTTTATCTTTACTGACCTATTACAAAAAAGACTGTTCAGAGGTAGATATTAATTAATTTTATATGTGTTTCTCTATGTTAATTTATATGTTTTTTATAGCTCTGAAGAAGCCCACGTTTTGTAGGGCGAAACGTTAGTGAATGAACTAATTTACTTTGTAATAAAATTTGTAATAAAATTTGTCCGAAATACCGGCTTATCATTCTTTCCCCTCTTCATAGATTATTATAATTTTGCATAGCAACAATTTGTTATTTATTATGTGCCAATTCATTTTCATTCCAACTATCGCAGAGGTAAGACCCATTTTAAATTTTTAAATTATTTTCAATATTTTTTTATCATTCCATTTTCATCGTATAACTAATAACTTAACTGAAAGCTAATTAATTTAAAAAGAGGTTTTTTATTGTTTGAAATTAAATAATTTATTTATTATAAGTTGACAAATTAAAAATTTCGACAAAACTTTTATAATAAATTATGTACTTCAAAATTTTAAAAAATGATCACAATTATATTATAATTTTGCTTTAAGTTTATTTCATTTGGAAGAAAGGTGGGTACTAAAATTATTCATCATGAGTTTCAATTTTAAGCGATGCTTTGCGATTCTGATAAAATTAATAAAAATACTAAAAAAATTTGATACTTGAACATTGCAAGCAAGCTTTTATTGATTTAAAAATGCCAAATTTAAAACAACTAATTATTAATTATTATTTGATTTCAGTAAAATGTGAAAGAAATACAAGGGTAATGGACGAAGAGTAAGCATGGAGAGGGAGGATCGCCGCCAATTTTGGGGTAAATTGGATAGGGCTGTTAGTATAATATTTATTATTATTAGAAACTAGAAACAAGGAAAATCCAAACATATAAAAAAAAAAAAAAATTTAACAAATTTAAAATTAAAGAACTTTATTTAATAATAATCCTTTGTTTTAATTAAAACATATTTTTAATGAAATAATTTCATTTCAGTTTGATTTATTTGAAGAACAATTGGCCCAGAGGGGTGGGGGTACTGCCAAAAAAAAAGGAGGGGAAACCGAAATAGAAGAAATAGAAGAAACAGAAGACAGATGAATAAGGAGTACCCAAGGCAGTAGCCCCACAGCCAGGGACTTCCCAGCCACCGATTTCAAATGGGCGATCCTCCCCCCCATGAGCCCATTGTCACCGGGGAAGATAGTAATAAGAATTTTAAAGCTTTAAAATGTAATAATTATTTGGTTTTTATTTACAAAAGACTTGATGGAGGTCGAAGAAAAGAAACAGAATAAAAAAGAAAATAAATATTTTCAAAAGTATAATTTCGTTTTTTTTAAAGGTTTTTTTGAAAAGTATATTTGAAATAAAATTAATTGTAGCAGAGAAACACTTTAATCTTATGTCCAACTTTATTAATGTAATGTTATTAAATTATTATTTTTATTAAAAGTTTTTCTCTACTACAATTAACTAAAATTCAATGGTGATATTCGCCTTGACATAAAAGGAACCGTTTATCGATAATAGATCGTTTATCTATTGTTAAGGACATCATAAAATCTAGTTTTATGAACTTCAATATTCGTTACTTACTTTTTTGATTTAACGCATTATTACATATTTTTTATTAGCTTTACTGAAGCCTCAAATAATAAATCTATTTGTGTTTTGTTGAATATGTAGTTATAAGGTACAAAAATGCATCTTAAATCAAATTTTTGACAGTGACAAGTACCAAATATCCTCCATTTATAGCGCTCTCTGTACATAGGTAGTTAAAATACCAAATACATTTTCATAAAAATTAAATGTATTTTGTAGTTTAATAATAACGTTAATTAATCTGCCAACCAACAACCTGGTACAATTAAATTTCAATGGTATATCAAAGCATGTGTAATTAACGATTATAATCATTATAATTACAACGTAATTAAGATTTTGTATTTTTATAATGGACTCTTTTAAATTCAATAAAAAGATGATAAGTAGTTTTGTGCATATATTTTTTTATTGCAAGACTGAAGGTACCTTTAAAACACTTTTTTGTTGTTTTCAGTTGTAATTTTTTTTTTTAAATTGACCATTTTAAATTTAAAAATTACATAAATATTATAGCAAACAATAAATTAAATTAAAAAAATACTTAGAAAAATCATCATTTCTGAAGTTTTACAAACTATATGACTATGAGTGTTCACTTTCTGTCAATTTTAATTTTAAGCTTTTCAAAGGATTTAATAATGATTTTGATGTTTAAAAAGATGTTAAGAAACCTTTGGTTATTGTGCTTGGCAACGTTTGTTGATTTGTAAGCGTCAAATTAAAACAAAAATCTGTTTGAATTCAACTTTCATAGAGGTAAGACATTTTTTGAGTGTTTAAATTATTCGGTCGATTGTGCGCAAATCTTTAGGCCCTTATAGGAAATATAACTGTAAAAAAAAACCATGTAAAGCATACATAACAACAATTTGCAAAAAATTGCAACGTATATTCGATTTTTTTTCGACTTGGTCAATATCTTTATTATTTAGATTAATTAACCCTTTGCACTCCAGCCTGCTGACTCATATAGTACAACAACTCCAGCAATATATAAGTTACAAGCGTATACATCACTGTAAAAGGATTGACACGTCAAATGGTTTGATTGATTCTAACTAAAACCTAGGATTTACCAATTTGATGTAAAAAACACTAAGATAAGCAAAACATGCGTGTCGCCACTACGGCAACAGTGGATTTAAAAGTCATATTATAAATGTCGCATTTACGGCGACAACGGAGTGCAAAGTGTTAATAAATTTAATTATAAATTCTTAACTGTACCTTTCAACATCGATTGCCATATTTCCTTCGAGCTTATGAATTTCCCTCATTTTAAAATCTACGTCGAAGAATCATCACATGGTGTAATAGGGCTATTTTGCGAAGGACCATGTTTTAAAAAATCCTAACGCATCGTGGTGACACCTCTTGGGTGATGTGGGAGTTCACCAAATTTATATTTGTAATATTTTAAAAATTAAATTAAATTACCAATTAATTAATATTAAAATAAAAAAACTCACTCTTTTTAATAGTTATTTAACCAACGAGTTGGTTAAAAAGGGCGATTAATAATCGAGAAATTTTAAAGCACGAACGGAACGCGAGTGAGTTAATTTTCGAGATTATTAATCGCGTTTTAACCTACGAGTTGGTTACAATATTTTTTCGTTGATCGTGCACGTGATTAACTAGAAAAAACTATCATTTTTACAAGACTTTTTCGAAATGTCACAATTAAAAAATACGAACCCGATCGATCTTAACCGAAGTCTAATTAAACGAAGGGGGTTGTCTATTATCAGATAGTTCTATAGTCAATTAATGATGACTTGATGTGTACATAACCTCACTTTTATAAAAAAAATATAAAATGTATTGGCATACCTATTATTGGAAGTGTATTTAAAATTATAGGTATTTATTTTATTTATAATATTAATTAGGTTAAAACAAATTAAATTAACTTTATATGCACAATTGTAGTATACTTCCTAGAAAATTTCGTTAGAAACGTCAACAGAGGGCACCTCCAAAATCATTCATTAAACAAAAATCATGCATTAATAGGGGATATAAATGAATGATTTTGTATACATTAAAAATACTCCTTAATAAACAATCAACGAAAAAAGATATTTAATTAGCCAGAACGTTTTCGTCAAGTGAATCATAATTATTTAGAAGATACACTTTACACTGTCTAATTTTTTATCTACTTTTCACATACATATAACATCAAATTTGAATTTGCAATACACAAAACGTTGTATTTCATTTAAAAGTATGCCGTTAAACTGCATTTTAATTGCAATGTTAGTTTTGACATAACCTGTGTCATCTGTCATCTGACATTGAAGATTGAAATAATTGATATAAGAGAGGGTTGTCTACATTTATTTCCACGGATTTCAGATGGAAGAATTTTTTTAAACTAATAATGTTTTGAAATAAATATTTTTACTTTGTTATATTTATTTTTTTATTAGGTTTGATGCAAAAAAGGTGTTTTGTTGCGCAAGATTTTGATTTTAATAAGTAGTTTTAATTAAAAAAGTGAAAACAATTTTCAAATTTAATTTGAAAACGCCAAAAACTTGTTTTACTTCTATTTCTTTAGTAAAAACATCTGAACTAATTTTTAGGTAGTTGATAATGGGAATCGCGGGTGCTTGCAGGCGTGATGAGGTTATCAAAATCACTGTTGATGATATTGACGATCGGCAGTCTGTTATTACCATTTGGATACCAACTTTCACTTCACTTTCACAATGATCGATGGACTCAATGAGGAAATACATTTTCTTGATATATTTCGAAAATATAAACAGCTAAGACCCAAGAATTGTTCGCCTTCTCGATTTTTTTATGCGTACTATAAAGGAAAAATGTAAAAATCAAGTGGTAGGGATAAACACAATGCAAAAATACCTTCAAAAATAGCACAGATTTTAAATTTAGCCACTCCAAATTTAAATACATGCCTTTAGAAGATCGTCAGCTACATTGTTAGCCGATCGAGGAGTTGATGTACTTGGTCTTAAACGTCATGGTGGCTGGAGGTCTTCTACGGTAGCTGAGTTACATAGAAGATTCACTTCAAAATAAAATCGGATACGCAAATTGTATTTTACATAATACGAATATAACTTCATCTTCCGTTAGAAATACTGCAAATTTAATTGCTACTTCTGTTATAAACGAAGACACTCCTTCCACTTTGATTGTAAATGAAGTCGCTCCTTCAAATTCCGTTGTAAATAAAATCACACCTGTAACGTAAAACTTTGGGATTCGCGCGTTGCGCCTGGCCTTTTCTGTTTTGGGTTGTCGTTTTTATGTGCTGCCACCTAGTTTGTTAAAACGACTGTGATCGTTTGGAGGTTGTGAGTAGCCCGATGGTTATTGATAATAGTTTAGTAATTAATCTTAGTTATATTCAAACTGTTTGTTACCTGGTACTTAGGTAAGCTAATTTTATGTTTGTTAAACCATTGTAAAACGTTTGATTGTAATTTTTAGACTGCTTCACGATTATAAATATCGTTTGATTTTTGGAGCGAGTGGTTCTTTTTATGAATAAATCGCCATTCAGCAAGGTTGACGTTGCTCTATTCGTCCTAGACTGTAACCCAGACGCCCGGATTCCTTAGTCTCGGCTAGGTTTTGTTACACATCTTCAGCTTTATTTATAAATTCAGAAGACAATTTATAATTTACTTTAATTCCCTCAATGAAAACACGTTTTTAGATAATTTAGAAAAAAAATAGAAACGTTATTGCTCCTATGCCCATTAATTTTAATAATTGTACCTTTAATTTTACTATAAATAAATAAATTAATATTCTTTCATCAAGTAAAATGTTTAATAAAATAAAAAAATATATTCTTATATTCAGCATTAAAACTTTAAAAAATAAATAAATTCTTATATCACAATTAAAACTTGAAAGAAATTAAAAGTTACGTTAATTAATTTTTAAGGTTTAGATCACCGAATACTAACATTTCGACGTTCAAATTGTCAAAGCAGTTCTGGTGCCACCTATTATATTTAAGGCAAACTATTTCATAACGAAACACTGTTTTGTTATAAATTAAAACGAAACTGTATTTTTTTGTTACCATAGCAATCAACCTTCGTTTGTGCATTTCATAGTGACGCGTTTGTAAACATGAACGGTAAAGCCCGCCGCACACTGCAACCGACGAAACAGTTTGATACGATTCATTTATGTCGGACGATGACTCGGGGGAGAATTTTATATGATTTTATACAGATTCCTGGACAGACGCACACTGGGCCCGACAGTCACGCCCGACAGCATGTGACAGCTTGAGACTGTTTGCAAAAGTCGCGTAGCGTCGGATGCAACGTGTTGAGACAACTCGAGGCGGAATGTTTCGCAGCTGTCACTCGAGTCAAACGTAAATATAGTCAAACATAAATCTCTAGGGTTCCTTTCTTCCAATAAAAACAAATGGTAATATAGGACAACAGGATCAATGTGTTCCATACTGCAAGAATTTTATTTTTGTAATGGATATGCTAAATACGTTCCACGACAGCTTCGGTCAAAAATTTATGTCTGCCGACATTTTTCCTCGAGACATTTTGTCTCTGGCTGTTTCGTCGGTGGCAGTGTGCGGCGGGCCTTAGTGTACACATATAGGTTGGTAGCGCAAAAAATAATATAAGGTTAATATCATTGGAAGAAAAGATTATCGGTGTGGGAAAGGTTGCATTTACAGGATTTTGAGGATATTGAGGAAGGTAGTCTTCCAACAACAAGATCCATTGAAATATCCACTGTGGATTCTGAAGACTCAACTGCCGATGCCGTAACAGAAAATGTTAACATGGATTCTGGTGCTGTTGAAAATCCTGAACTCATGGGCAATATCATAATAAAAATAAGACAGGCAATATCAAGAAAAATAATCGTAAACGTGCTTATCCTTTAAATAAAACCGTAAATAATATATTGGAGGTGTTTATTAAAAGATTAAAGCCCAAAGATAAAATTGCTTCTGCAATGGAAAAATTAGCAATAACATATAAAGAAATTGAAAGTCAAAAACTGAAATAAAATTTTAATATTTAAATTTAAACATCCAAATTTTACATTGAACGATTTGGATGGAGAATAATTTACATATAATTTATATTTTTGTGTAAACTTTTTTGTTATAATGTGTCACTAATGATATTTTGTTAATAAGGCAGAACATTTTTGTTATAAATCAGGGGTTTATAGATTGAACTGTGGTGTTTTCAGTACACTTTACATCGGTAAAACAGGTAGAGCGCTAGAAGTTAGAATCAGGGAACACCTCGTCTCATTACATAGATCTAATAATGATAAATCCGTGTTTGGCTTACACCTTACATTACACAAACACAATATCGATATTAATAAAAATGTTAGACTATTACATGTTTTAGAAGAAGTTGAGATCTTTTTAGATAGTCATAGTGATACAATTTCCTTAACATCGCTTCCACCTTTATTTATTCGTAACTTTTTGATTGTTTACATTCTTTCACAAGATAATTGATAATTTATAGATTATTAAATTTACCTTTAAGTTAACGAATTTATATTTAAATGCAACTTACATCAAGGTAAAGATAATTTTGATTTTGTTATTAAGTTCTTTTGATAGATGGAGTTTGGTCAAAAACTAACCTTCCTGGGCCGGGAGTTCGCCGAGTCGACAAGCTGCTCGTTATCGCTTTCTTAGCGACTTTTTCCTGTCGACTTCAAAATTGGTACAAACGTGATCACTTCCCCCACTCACCGATTCACGTCGCGGTCGCCAGGAAAGTAAGCGACCGTTCAGATGCAGTCGATAAGCTAATGGCAAATGGCTTTCAACCCGAAATAAATTCTTATTTATATTTTTAATATATTAATATGGTAAGTACTATCATTTTATAATTAGAAATCACTCCAAAAATATATTTACATATAAATTAATACAAAATCCAAAGTAAAAAATACCGTGTTTCACAATTTTTTAAGCATTATTTTTACATTATTTATGTTTCTATCAGGCAAGAATTCGTGTTTGAACCCAACACTGGGACTTGTTTCTGGATTTTGCAGAAAAAAATCCCGAAATTTTAACAGGAAAATTCACAGGGCTTGATGCCAAGAAGAAACAAAAGGATTTGTGGCTTCAAGTTACTGAAAAACTGAATGCCTTGGGTTTCGGAGAAAAGACAGTAGATAAGTGGAAAGATGCCGTAGTAGACTGGAAATCAAAAACTAAAAAAAAGCTAGTTTACTAAAGTCTGAGCAAAATAAAACTGGGGGTAGTGTGGCAAAAGTAAATAATCTTAATGTACAAGAAGACTTATTGGAATAATAGAATGGACCGCAATAGAGGGAGATAAACGACTTCAAGAAGTTGGTATTTCCCTTCTAAATCAAAACATTGCTATTCCCGGGATAAGTGACACTCACCAAGAGCCAGTAGAGGAACAACAAGAGATTATTGCTAAACCTCAAAAAGAAGTAAAGATGCTCAAGACAAAAAAAATATTGAAGAAATCAAGAAAAAAGAGTTGAAGACAGAGTTACACAATTAGAGAAATTCCAAAATGAAACCATGTAAAAATTTGATATAATAAATTTTAATCTTCAAGCAATAAATTCTTCTATTTTAGAATTAAATAAAACTCTAAAGTTATTAACAGAAGTAATAAGAGATAAAGGGCAGCTATAATTTTTTCAGCAGATATTTAAAATTATTGATTTTATTGAATAGGATTTTATTTATTTTTGTAAATATTTAGAAGTTTTATTAATTTGCAAATATTTGCTTTTTCAAGTCTTTGAAATGAAATTTATTTTTATGAACTATTTATTTAGAGAATAGTGATGTTCTATTTACTTGTGATTTTGTATTCCTCTACCAAAGTATCGTGTGTTGCATGTTTATTCATATCATCCATCTCAAATAAACTTGCATTATTTCTCATTAATCTTCTTTGCAAATTACAATCTTTTAGATTTAATTCCCTTTGAATATCGTCAATTTCTTGAAACCATATAATATTGGCATGATCTAAATACATATACATTCTTTTACTTTTAAAACATAATAAAATATAAGTTTAATTAACCTTTGTTAATTTTCACTTATTTTAAAACAAAATATATAATGGAAATCTAGAAAAAATCACTTTAAATTGAGAGTGAAATGTACTGTTTTGGTAGATCAGCTGATCAACTTGCGCTGTTGCCAAATATGTTACATCGCGTTCTCGAGAAAGCGACTTTACAAAAAACGACCCTACCGGCTTACTACGAAAAGCGATTATAATCGACAAAGAGCGATCGTTTTCTGAAGCGATAGCGACCTGCTTGTCGACTCGGCATACGCCCAGCCCTGTACCGCTTAGATCAACCATCTTATAATTAGATTAGATAGGAGGGCGATTGGCAGCAATTGAACCTTACCGAACTGCGACCATTTTGATCTTTTTATCAACCCTTACTCTAGTGAGGCACAGCCTTGAATTCGTCTGGAATCAGAGTTGTCCATGTAAAGTGATCAAATCTAATGCGTCGCATTCGTAAATGATGTGCTCCGAAGTTTCACTTCTAGGTCACAGAATATGCAAGTTTTAATTTCTGACTTGCCCATTTTGTTGGGATTATACCTCAATGGGCAGTGTCCAGTTAAAAGGTCTGCGATCAGCCTCAGTTCGTTCCTACTTAAGTGGATAAGCTTTATGGCTTTCCTGGGCGACTACTCAATGAATTTCTTCGCCTATCTTGAGTATGACTCCAGTGGGACATTATACCATCCCTTTCCCAACGTATGATCTCCTCCCGTAGATGACTCTTGTTCAGCCCACAGAACGGGTCTGGACCACTCGGATTTGAGGTCGATCTTGCCAACTCATCAACTTATTTGCCTTCTATTCTCTGGTGCCCTGACACCCATATTAGGACAAGCTTGTTTCGTTTTGCCAGTTGGTTCCGGGTTTGTCGACATTCCCAAGCGTATTTGGACTCAAGGGTGCGGGCCTTTAAAGTCCGAATCGTTGCCTGGCTGTCGGTCAATATGTATATTTGTCCTCCTTTGGGTCTCCTTCGTAACACTCCTAGGCACATAATTCCACAGCCAGAGTTTCTGCCTGCTTAATGGTTGAGGAAGTTCCCAAGGCCCTATATCTGGGTCCATATATGCCTTTAACGTGTGTTTTACCATTTGGCGGTGTTGGACAATCACTTCAAACGGAGTCTCATAGTCAAAACTTCTCGGCATTATATCCGATAGTTTAGTTGTGAAATCTGGTTCCAGAGATTCCAGAATCTTCAAATAAGTTTCTTGTAGGTTTCCACGTTTTTGTTTTGGGAAATTCTTAAGGCAGCTAGCAGGCCCTCCTTCCGTGTTCCGTACCTGCAGGTGCAGTGGAAAAAGGTCCAATATTACCTCCAGGGGCGCCGAGGGGATGGTACCCATAGCCCCTGTGATTCACAAGCACGCTAACCGCTGCAGTTTCTGCAGCTTGTTTTGCTTGGTAGTTTGTTTCGTTTTCGTCCACCACAGCAAGGAGGCATATGTGAAGATGGGTCTCACCACCGTGGTGTATGACTAGTAGGTCATCTCGTAATTAAGTAAGACACGCATCATCTGCTCGTGTTATTAAATTTAAATTATTTTAATCTATTTTAAAGTGTTGTATTTCGTCCAATTTTAAAGAGTTGTAATCGTCTTTACATCTTTAACTACGTTATAAATTACATGCCAGAAATTAAGTTTATCAACAAGGTAGGCTGGACAACCCGTTTGTATCAGTTTATGTGTAAAGTTTGTTAAATGGAATTTTCTTCGGTGACTTATATTTGGCCATTGTAACTCGGTCAGCTTATATCTCATGTGGTCCCTTGCCTTTGGGTTAAAGATAAAACGAATGCACGAGTTTTGAATTCTTTCTAACCTTTTAGAGCAACTATTATCCTAACATGGGCCAAATACACCGTCACCATAGTTGCAATGACTGAGTACTAGTGTTTCACGCACAGGGTAGGGAATCTTCCATATTAAGAGCGTTCGCACATAACTCAAATATAGAACCTTCCGGGTGACCAAATAATCGCTATAAAAATAAAAAAATTTGCAAAATTTTTTTTTTACTCGTTTGTGATTTAAATAAACTGAAATGTAACGATAGATAAATTTTTTTAAATGCATTGAAAAGTTAAATATACTCACTTGAAATTGCATTAAATTTCAGCCGCTAGGATAAATCCTGCGAGTACCGATTGACAGTATAATATCGACAAATAATAATATTTTTTATGCGGTTTATAAATCAGAAAAAAAATTGAAATCGAATAAGTAGAACCTAAGATATTTTGGCACATAAAAAGTGCGATTTCCTCATTTCGATCTACTTTTCCAACTAGCCTAATACACCACCTAGCGATGCGAATTTCAAGCTCGTAGGCTCCTCCCATCTTTTCTTATCAGAATAACTTGTCCACGCCTTGAACGGCAAGTATTTCATTCTGATTTTAGCTTTCGTATTTCGGAATTTAAAAAATACTGTAAACGTATTGCAGAAATGAATTCTAGCAACGATTGTTCTAGTCAAATTGGTGATTGTGATAATGTGCCCAAAACTAGAATTCCAAGACGAGTTGTAACGAAAAGAAAAAATATTAGAAGCCGAAAAAGACAATTAAAAATGGCTTTGGAAGCTCGTGAATTAAAAAGAAAATCGGTAAGATTTTTTATATTATACAAAAAAATACATTTTTAGCCATGCTTTTGTCTCATTAGTGCTTATATCCTAGTAAATTAAAACGACATAAATAACTACCAATGTGGGGATAATGTGGTTTCTCATTAGTAATATTAGTTTTCAAAATCAGAAAATTAATGATTGATCATTATACCGATTACGTTATTTTTTAACTGCAACTTCATTTCTAAACTAGGAGGAGTGAGGAGTGACAAATCTGTCTTGGAAGGAATTTTAGACTATTTTGGATTTTCAATGACAAAATATGTTCATGATTCAGGAACATAATTATATTCCCTATTTCTTTATATTGAATGCAAATTTATACATGTAAATACGTTGGTAATTCAAATGCAATGATTAATATCAGTGGCGGCTTTGCCGGGCAGGTAAAGGTAGGCCGGTAGGCGCCCCCTACCCTACCAAAATTTCATACGAAAAAGATACTAAAAATATTATACAATACAGTATCTATACACATTAATTAAATATGGTTTATTTTATACTAAAACACGGTTCTTTCCGTATTTTAAAAGCGCGCATAGGCGACATGAAATTCGCCGACCTTTCTCCAATATAAATATGTGCGTTGAAATAAACAATAAAAACTTACCCACCGCCAGTGTATTTACTTTTTATACAGGGTGACCCAGTCATCTGTAAACGGTCAATAGCTTCTTTGCTATAAAACACATCGACTTGCTGTTTTCACCAACATGTAGATTCATGTATGCCTCACAATTTAAAAATATTTTCGATATATACAGGGTGTTCCAACATGGAGCACTGAACCAAAGTTATATTTCTTTAAATGGAACACCCTGTATATTTTCACGGTATTGTATTCTACTTCAAAAAATAATGTTATTTTGTAAAAATCACTATGGGCCTAAGTCATTTCGTTTTGGAATTATTCAGATTTTTATGAAAAAAAGAGGTTACATTCAAGAGACTACTAGGTACGAAAAAAGTTACGGATGCTTTTCAAAAAAACTCTCTACCAAAAATTTTGGAAAAACTCGTAGTTTCAGAAGAAGTAGAACTTTCATTCACAGCTTGTAGAAAATATACAGGGCGAGGCAGAACGCGCGAAGTTAAATAGTTACGTTTTTTCAAATTGAACACCCTATTTTTTTTCTCACCATTGAATAGCATTTTAGATAAGCTTTTCAACGATATAAGGTTTGTATGGTGAATTAACAACCCACCGGCTGCCACTGATTAATATTTTGAGATTATATGTCAAATATCATTCAAAATAATTACCCGGTGTAAATTTTGTTGGATTTTAACCAATCAGGGAAACGTGGGAAATTTAAATCCTGGTTTAGAAAGGAAGTGTAATAATAGAAGATTATACCGGGTGTCACGAAACTAGAGCTACCCCTGAAATTTCTTTATTTATGAAAATAAAAATTTGAAATTTTACTATTTTAGATGCCATAAGAAAACCCATTTATTGACACTTTACACCTTATTTTTTTACTTATTGTTAAACATTGGTACGTTCTAAATATGTTTGTGACAAAAAATGGCTAAATGGCTTGATAGCGGGACCATCTTAATTTTTTTATAATTTTCTCATTTCAGAACCATTTTACTTCTGAAGTTTCAACAAATGTAAATTTAGTTGTTGACAATGAGGATGATTGTAATTCTACAGATGAAAATGCTTTGGATTATGAACTTATAATTGAAAAGAACGACATCCCTAGCAATTTAAACGACAAGTTTTGTTTAGAAGGTAGACGTTTTATTGAAATTGGATCCTTCCTTGAGGATTTAAAGACTTTTTCCAATCATAAATCTCTATACAGCTGTTCCTTTAACGATATTGAGGTGGTCGGCGAAACTAACATATCAGGATTTTCCAGTTTCCTCAAATTTAAATGTAAAGTATGTAATTACACGGGAAGCATTCCAACGGATAGCTCAGGAACGACCAATGAGAGGGCAGTTATTGGCATAATGAGCATTGGATGTGGTTATCAAAATTTGTCACAATTTTCGGCAGCTTTAAATATGAGGTGCATGTCTTCCACTTTATATAAAGCATGTCATTTGAAAGTTTCTAAAGTTTTGACTGAAGCAGCCAAGAAATCCATGAAAGACGCAGCAGAGGAAGAAAAATTACTCTGCAGTTATCCGGACAATAATAATATCACAGTAGTTTGTGACGGTACGTGGGCCAAAAGGAGTTATCGAAAAAATTACAACTCTTTGTCGGGTGCTGCTGCGATAATGGGTTTTAATTCAAGGAAAGTCCTTTTTCTCGGTGTCAGGAACAAATATTGTGAATTTTGCAAAAGAGCAAAATCTCAAAATGTAGAACCAGGAGAGCACATCTGCAATCGTAACTGGGGAGGAAGTAGTTCGGCCATAGAGGCAGACATACTGGTAGAGGGATTTTCGAAGAGCAAAGATTCTTATGATCTTATATACAGCCGCTTCATTGCCGATGGCGACAGCAGCACTTATAAAAAAATATTAGATTCTAATCCATATCAAAACAATCTGGTAAGAGTGAAGAAAATTGAATGCAGAAACCATCTATTACGGAATTTTGTTAATAAATTGACGGAATTGTCAAAAAAAACGACAATGGGGCCCTTAGTATTAAGAAAGCAGATAGCAAAAAACGTTCTTCGAATGAGAAGAGATATTTGCAAAGCAATTTCTTTTAGAAAAGATGAGAATAATGAAGATTCTGAAATAAAAGCATCTTTGCTTAGAAAGGATATTCTGAATTCGTTCCACCATATACTGGGTGATCATAAAGCTTGCGACTCTTATTATTGCAACAAAGATGTTATAACAACAGATGAGTACAATTTTATACCAGATTTTAAAGAAACCGCATTATATATGAGAGTTAATAATATTTTTAAAACTTTGGCCAATAATGCCAGCAGCCTTATTTTTGATGCAGATAGTAATATGGTGGAACAATTCAATTCTGTAATAGTGAAATACACTGGTGCAAAAAGAATAAACTATGCTAAGGGGCTCCTCTTATGGTACAAGATGTTTAGCTGCAGTTATTACATATAACACAAAAAAACCGCTAAGTCTAATTTTGGGAAAAATTACTGGAAATTATACGGATAAATATGTGGTACTCTGGGAAGCAAAATATCAGAAGGTAATAGATAGGAGAAATAAAAATAGAGACATTATAATTAACCAAAGAAAAACAAAACGTTATGAAATATTAAAGGAAAAACGAAAAGGTAAACAGAAAAACTCAGATTATGGCGAACATGCTGCAGCCCCTGATATGGACCCTAAAGATTTTGAATTAAATAAAACTGAACACTTAAATTCTCTTCGTATGACGGATGAAGACATTTTGAAATTCGAGGAACTAACAAGGGATCAAAGAAGTTCAGATTTATGGTTGACGAAAAGGAAAGTTATGCTTACTGCTTCCAACTTTGGAAAAGTATGCAAAATGCGTCCAGATACTACTTGCGGCAATACTGTAAATTCTATATTATTCCCAAAAGATCTATTTACGATACCCAGCATTAATTATGGAATTTGTCACGAAAAAATAGCCAGATCCGATTTGGAAAAACTTTTAAATAAAAAAATTTTAGACTGCGGAATGTTCATCTGCAAGGAACATCCTTATTTGGGTGCTACTCCGGACGGTGTAATTGAAAATGAGGATTGCATTGTAGAAATTAAATGCCCTTATTCAGCAAAGGACTTAACACCCGACGAAGGAATCCAACAGAAAAAAATTAAATTTTGGAAGATTGACTGTAAAACAGTGAACAAAAAAGATGTTTGGTTTTATCAAGTTCAGGGGCAATTACACGTGTCAAATAAAAGTAGATGCTGCTTTGCTTTATGGACTACAAAGGGCCTTAAAATAGAATTTGTTGAAAGGGATCATAATTTTTGGAAAAACCAAATGGAAGATAAATTAAAAACATTTTATTTAGAATGTATGGTTCCAGAAATTGTTGATGGTAGAATTAAACGAGGTTTAAACGTCCGTGATCCTCCATATATTTTAAGTGCTAAAGAAAAAAAAAAGAAGTGATCCAATTTAAAATATTAATTTATTAACTTTAATTTTGTAAAATTGTTTCAGCAGAAAAGTTAATATTATAAAAACTACCTACCTACATTATTTGTTTCGTTGTATTGTACAATTATACATAAATAAATTTATGAAATTATATACAAATGTATACTACTTTATTTTTTTTAATATCAGTAATATTGTAGTACCTCCAAAACATTTTTATAAAACTGAAAAAGGTAGTTTTTTCGTAATTTCTTTAAAAACTGATTGATGTAGAATTTAGAGATTTCAAATTCAAAACACGCCAATTATCAATTGGCTAGTTATTTTCATTCAAGAAAACAAATATAATTTTTTTATTTAACAGATTTTAAACTTTTTTTTTATAAAAAAACTATTTTTTGACGCTTGACTAAAAAATAATAGTATATTGTTTTATTAGGAGTAAAATAAGTACTTTTTGTGACGAGCATGTAAGTTCGCGGGACGAGCTCTGCGAGTCCCGCGGATACATGCGAGCCACAAAAAGTTATTTTACTCCGAATAAAACATGCTATTTTTTCTTCAAACGCCTCAATTTATAAAATAATAATTGAAAAAAATAATTTTAAAATGTGACATTTAATTTACTACGTCATGTCATTAATGTATATTGGGTTACCTACTTCCAACAAAGTGAAATATGAAGTGAAGTTAGCTATGAAACAAACGAAAGCGCACCTGTGACTCTGATTTGAATTCAAAAAAATTATTTTTGAAATCCATAATCGAAATCATACTTCTTGTTTATTGTATTTACAGTGTTTAGTGATAGCTGGAAAAGTAAGTAATACTTAGTTTATTGGAGTATTAATTATTTATTGTAAAACAATTATTTATTGTTCCTAGTATTTATAATGTCATCCGATTCTGAAAATGATATGGAATGTACGCCACCATTTATTTTGCAAGCCGCAAATGAAGCAGCAAATAATCTGCTCCCAACAAAATCATCTAAAATTTATGAACATGCTTATGATAAATTTATTTCATGGTGCGATGATCAAAAAGTAAAAAATTACTCGGAAAATGTTTTATTGGCCTACTTTTCCGAACAGAAAAATAAAATGAAATGGAAGAGTTCAACAATGTGGTCGCAATATTCGATGATAAAATCATTACTTAATATAAAAAAGGGAGTGGATACAAATAAATACATGAAACTTCGAGCATTCCTAAAAAAACAAAATGAAGGGTATACTCCTAAAAAGTCGAGAGTATTTACAAAAGAACAGTTTGATAAATTTTTAAACGAAGCTTCTGATGAACAATATTTGGGCATCAAGGTAAGTTTACAGTACAACCATTTATAGTACATAGTTATTAATAACAATAATAAGTTTATTTAATAGCCCTTGGCTAAATTAACAAAGATCACAAAATATACAACATTCAACAAAATTAGTACATATACATATAACAAATAAATAATACATTATACAATAAATCTTTTTACATATATTTATATTGAAAACCATTTTTTATATAGATCATTTTGTTATTTGGGGTTTCTGGTGCTTGTCGATGTGACGAGTTGGTCAAAATGAGAATGGACAATATTGAAGATTTTGGATCGTTATTATTTATTAAAATACCAGATAGCAAAACTAACAAATCAAGATCTTTTACAATAGTGGGAGAAAACTTTTTAAATATATATAGAAAATATCTTTCTTTACGCCCAAACAATATGAAAGATAATCGTTTTTTTATTAAATATGTAAATGGAAAATGTTATGGACAAGTAATGGGAATACACAAAATTGGTAACGCTTCTAGGGATGTAGCATCTTATTTAAAATTGCCAAATTCTCATGAATACACGGGGCACTGTTTAAGACGAACATCAGCTACTTTTCTTATAGATGGGGGAGCCGATATTACATCTCTAAAACAACATGGAGGTTGGAAGTCCACCAGTGTCGCCGAGGGATACATCGAAGAATCTTTAACCAAGAAGAAAGATGTTGCGCGGAGAATTTTGAATCCAGAGCCGATTACAAGTAATCCCGTTCAATTAATTATAAACCAAGAATCTGTAACCGAAAAGAAAGATGTTGCTCAGAGAATTTTAAAGCCAGAGACGATTACAAGTAATTCCGTTGAGTTAATTGATAACGAAGAATTAGCCCTTCCTGAGCTAATACCACTTAATCCGATTCCCAGTATAATAGGATGTAATGCGAAAAAAACTTGTATAACCGCAGCTACAAGTTCAGCGTCTTCCTCCGCATTCAATTTTCAAAATGCTACAATTACAAATTGTACATTCAATATAAGTTATGTCGATAAAAACATATAAAATTATATTAATATTGTATTTAAATTAATAGATTTGTAAGCAATAATAATAAAAAAACAATCAGCTTTATAGGTTTTTATTTTAATTCGGCATTTGTTGTAACTAAGCTTTTACTGCTTTAAGGTTGTATTTTTGTCAAATTGGTAAAGTGCTCTATTTCTTATATTTAGTCTCCATTATTTTCATTAAAAACTTGTAGGTTTCGTACACTATAAAAAATTGATACATTCATTTGCGATACCTTACACAATTGCATACATTCTGTGAGTTTTTGAGATGACTTACGATTTATTCAGGGTTGTGTTTATATTATGAAAGCAACTACACCACTGGCCGAACTCTTACACTCATTTCTCTACATTGTGCACTCATACACATACACACTCTAAAGGCATTTAGGTATTATTCATTTACAGTTGTAGAATTTTTCCATCAACGTACAAAGTACAAATTTTATTGTGGACTGCTAATAATATTATTCCACTGATAAATACCATAACCTAAAAAGTAATTAAATTGATTTCAAAGTTAACTACAAGCATTGTTACAACCAACATAATTTTTAAAAACTGAGCTGTATAAAACCAATTCAGTAAAAATTATAATTTTTTTTTATTTATTAAAGATTTATTATACATATATTATAACCGAAGAATCTCATACAGGTTATTACAACATTGTTACATTTAATTTTAATACGTTATGTCATGTTGCTACAATGTATATTGGGTTGCCAAATACGCGGAGTTAAAAATTGATTTTAACGCCTAGGAGTTAAAAAAACCGATTTACGTCGGAAATGTGCGAACATAACCCTAAAATCAATCAACAAAAAAATGACTTGTTAATGCCTACGAAGTGTCAAAAAACGCCATACTTTTATGACGTTTGAAGAAAAATGTTCTTTATTTTTTTTCGAAAACATTTTCTGTAAGGTAAGTAAGTACCTATTTACTTTGTTAGATATTTATTTGTCTCAACTTAAATGAATCAACCTGTAGAAACAATAATTATGAGAGTACACCGATAATACGGAAACCAATTACCGTTTTTCTTTAAAATAGCGACAAATTATGCCATACGCGAAGAAATATTTTAGAATGAATTGTAAATTGTAAACCGTAACCGCAGTATGTGAGTTGTAGACGCAAGTTACGTCACGCAACCTTTTCTTATCACCGCCCGACTGCCTCTAGTGATTTGATTGGATATTGCATTTTACTCTGGACTCCACCTCCTTGCTACCTCGTTCCTACCCGCGGCGTCCCTGAGAAACTGTTTGTCGGGAAGCATAACCTCTTAAAAGTTTTTTACCTAAGTTCGATGGTACCCCTACGTGATGGCGCTGCTTTATTAGTTTTTAGGCAACTTTTCTGACAAATCTTTACCCCTCTATGCTTCCCCTCAATCAATAAAAACCATAGAGAACCTCAATCATATAAAAATTATTTTAAAGTAAACTGTGAAAATTTTAAAGTATTGTTTTCATATTTGTTTTCCAACTGTCAACTATTTCAACCATCGTTTAACGTGAGTGCAGTCGATATTTAATTTTGTTATCCCCTTCGTTTGTTGTTTTGGTTTTTATTGTTAATTTTATTGTTCTGTTCGTTTTTCGTGTTGATAGTTTGTATGTTGTTCATTATTTTTCTGGTTTAGTTCTTTGTTATTGTTTCGTGTCATTATAAGTTATTTATTATGCCAAGAAAGTGTTGCGTTTATAATTGTACCATGCACAAAGACTTGAAAACATTTCCCCACTATCAGTTGGATCCGGAAAGGTTTCAAAAATGGGTTGAGTGCAGTGGGAATGTGAACTTGCTGTTAAAATCTGCTAAACAGGTATATTCAGGAATGAAGATGTGCGCCAATCATTTCAATATACCTTTACTGAAGTACGCCCAAATGCCAAAGTCTATAGTCCCATCCAGAAACTTACCTGGTAAGTCGTATTAAGTTTATGTTATTTTAAGTTTTAACGACATTTTTATCAGATCCCATAGATGTACCAGTTACATGGACTTTTAAAGAAGCAGACAACTCTTACATTAATTTAATACCAGATCAATCTGCTCGTAGGATTGATGAGTTTTTAGGTAATTTTAAATTTACTTTGACAATAAATTCTTATTTGATTCACAAAATTATTTTTACGGGCCCGTCTTAAAATTAAATCTAGAAGCTCTCAAAAATTATGCATAATGATATAGAACACCTTGTATTACAAACCTTTAAGAAATGTTTTGTACTTATATTTTCTTTGAATAAGTGTTTTATATTGCCTATTTTTTTATTATCCAGATTCAACAAATGATGAAAATGAGGCTGAATACTTTTCAAAATGTTAAATGATGAAGGTAAGGTTTATAATTGAAATATTAATACTTCTATGTATTAATAAAAATAACATTTTAGATTTATTTGCAAGTACCTCAAGAAGTGCAGATTTAAAAATGATTCCTTCATCAAGTCAAGATTTAAACATTATTTCAGGTACAGTACCTATTAATTTATTATTTTATTTAAATTAGTTTAGTTAGTTTATTTCTTAAATTTAAGTTATATTATTTTTCGACATCAATATTTTAATTTGTATTTGTTAGATGGAAAAATATTGGAGAAGTTTTATTTTATTCATCTAAATTAAAAATTCTTAATAAAAATGTATGAATATTTTTTTTAAATTTTCAATTTATGTCTCTATATTGCAGATGTGGAACCTATTAGATAATGTATTTTTAAGGATACAAGGTATTTTATACAGGGCGTTTATGCTGTACCCTTTAAGAAGAGGTGACACTAGGGTAAAAATGAATGAATGAATAAAATGAGTTTCTCTTAATAGCCTAACAGAAAATCATTTTAGTAAAAACAGTTTTATGCTTCTTTGGTTGGTTCGTGGTTAACCAAAAATTTGACAGCTTCTTCGGTTCTTCTTCCACATTCGGACCCTGACAAGGGTTCATATTTCGGTTAAGGCTAGGGAATTTTGATTAGTTTATGAAGTGTTTTGATAGAAAAATTTTGACGTACAAAAATTTTATTATTTGCTGTGTTTATAGATACTATGTGGGTATGGAATCATATAATTTTGAAAAAAAAAAATCTGAAAAATAAAAAAGTAAAAAAAAATAAAAGAAAAAATAAAAAAATTTTTTTTGAAGATATTTGTAAATTAACATCTAAATAAATTACATTCCCGACCCTTAACCAAGCTTAAATTGGCTAGAGTGGATTTCATCTGAAGTGAACCTTTCCTGCGCCGCGAGCGCTTTTACCCAAGCGATTATTATAAAAACTAAATAATGTCGATTCAAACATTACAGGAATTCAGATTAATTGAGAAACCTTAATTCTAGATGACCAGTACATCATCACGTACATCAATCATAAACTAAGTTAATTTAAATATTCTTAAACATTGATTTCTGAGCAGGGTTCTCTTGATGAAAACCACTCTAGAACCAAATGACTTACGATGTCATTCTAATGCGGTTGGTGCAAATATGACAGACCTATCTAAGAACCAAAGCCATTCGAAATCACTTTAAATGAAGGTTTTTAAATTTTCATTTGAAAATGGCTCACACCTAAGCCGTAAATTTGATACACGTTCCTAGTGGGCACTAGGAATATTTCCGGTCAGGTTAATCTTTAATTAATTTAATCTTATTTAAATGTATTAAAGTGCAAAAGGAAGACAAAAATTGACTTAATAAAAACTAAATAATAAAAAATACCTTCCGGCTGCCCTTTGATTGTTATTGAATTTAACTTAATGCGAAATGTGATAAATTCTACAATTTATAAACAGTATTTTGTCTCAGTTGGACTAATAAACTATTCCTACAGTGGATATCACTGCAAAGAAAGACATCCTGTTATAAAACGGATACCTTTTTTTTTCTAAGAATCGTAAAATGCAATGCTCACGACGACCACAAATTCGTTCCACATCAGACCACGGTTGTTTCGTTCGTACATATAAACCTCATCGATGACGTAACGAATGGCGACCGCAAGAAGCCCACAACGACCATATTTATTCGTGGGTTTCTGTTGTCGTTTGTTGAACGGTGATATTTGCGCTGGTTTATTATGAGGAATAACGTCGAAAATGGCAACAAAATCAATCATTTTATTTGATCCTGAAACAGAACAAGTTATTCAACTTCAGATTTCCCTAGAAGTCGCGGTACGTGACGAAATTGGTATTTGCGATTGAGTTAAATAGCGTTATCAACAATATTTCCTCTTCCTCAAAGAGTTAATTTAAAACATTGGATATATGATATGTTAATACACACTTTTTTTACAAATTCTTTATTAAATGGAGCCACCCAAGCAAGAGTACTTCTCAATCTTCTTCAGAACTGTATAAACTAACAGATTTGGATAACGTATTCTTTTGGCACCTATTCTTGCAAAGATTAAAGCGTTGACAGCCTTGTTTATCAAATTGTTATTAAGAATTTTGGGGTTATGTTATGCATTCGCAACGCATAGCTCAAAACCCATTCCACTTAGGTTTTGATCGCAACGTTTTGAGCTAGTGGAACGGGAAATATTGCGGACGTGAGCTTAAGTGTTCATTAGTGGAACGCGCCCTAAATTAAACTATTCAATATACTCAATTTACTGACAGGTTTTTACTTCTGGGAGGTGAATAAACAGTTATTTTTATGTATAAATATATTATAGATTTGTCTCTTAGTAGCAAAATCCTTTCAAAAAATTGAGATTACCGAATAGATTCATTTACTGATCACTTTTACATGTAAATATCTGCCTAGTAACACTGCTGAACACTTTTCTGGAAGGTGAATAAACCGGCCCTAAGAAGCACGTTATCACAAGAACATTTAGAAGCGTTTATGTTGATGTCTTGTGAAAAGAACATTCTATCAAAGTTGGAAAAAGAAAATATTCTTGAAAGTGTATGAAATATGGCACCTGCTATTAAATCCTATTTGTACGGGTAAATTATTAAAATTAATACTTAGTGCTTTATGTGATTTTTATCATTTTTTTTATTTTTATATGATGTATTTGAGTTTTATTTTTGTTTATTATAAATGTACACTATCTCATATTCAAATATACGTATTATAATATGTAATACAAAGTGTGATTTTTATGAATTGTAAGAATTTGTTATTGTCTTTTATTTTTGATTTTTTAAAGATTTGTTTTCTTTTATTATAAATTTATCTCATATTATTGTGATTTTTATAGATAATTAAAAAGTTTTGTTAATTTTGTATTATTGTGTTTTTTCTTTAAAGAGTAATATTTTTTATATACATATTTTTATTATTTTACAATTAAATTATTTATTAGTTTTTTTTTGATAAAGATTTTCAACAACCAAGTACCCCCCCCCCCGATAAATTAAAGGCCGGAGGTAAAAAATCTTCCCGGACCGAGAAAAGGTGTCCCTGGCGGTAAGCCACTTAATTATTTTCGGTTTTTTAAAATTTTAATTACTGTTTCAAATTAAAGTATTAACCTCTTAGATAACAAATTAAAAACATTTTAGAATTAGAAAAATTTCCATCATGGCGGACGTGACAAAGGGTTGTGCAATATGTAAAAAGTCGATTATAGACAGTAAAGTTAAAGTAAATTGTGTTAATTGTGAAAAATCGGTGCACAGGGGATGCTTAAATAAAAACCCAAGAAGGCGAATGGTCAAAGTTACTGACAATTCTTTATTTGCAGTAAGACTTGTGGAGAAGAAAATGTGGTTACAATGGGTACAGAAATGGATGCCATTCAAGACCTTAACACATCTTTTCTTAGTGCTATATGTGACGAAGAATATGGAAACGATCCAAGTAAGATGGAAAATCATTTCCTTAAGAAAATTCTTAAAGAAAACTAATGAATAATTAGAATCCTAATGAAACATAATGATGAATTAATTAAAGAAGTTA
Source organism: Stenus bimaculatus (assembly GCA_963971135.1). NCBI lineage: Eukaryota > Metazoa > Arthropoda > Insecta > Coleoptera > Staphylinidae > Stenus > Stenus bimaculatus. The sequence goes on along the minus strand of OZ020186.1, from coordinate 14,859,300 downwards.
AACAACTAAAATAAATAGTGCCATCTCTCAACCAACAAAGTAACACAGTAAATAAACAAACTGATCCAAGTAAGAAAGCAGAAATCTGCAATCAAAGGAACTCATCGGTGAGTCAAACAAATAATAATATTATGCAAAATGTATCAAAAGATCCAAAGTTCAAGGAACTTTCATTCCTTTAATAACTAAGTCACCAATAACAAATAAAATGACAAACACGATCAATGATGATAATAAAAATAAAACCAAGCACAATCGCAATAATGTTATAGTTGGGAAAAATACTAATTACGATGTAGTAGCATAGAAGAAATTTTGGATCTTCGCTAACAAATTCAAAGAAGATTTTAAGACTGATGACTTCAAAAGCTTCCTCAACGATAGACCCCCCACAAACAACTTAAGGTCCAAGAGGTGTCCAAACATAATACAAGTTACAAATCCTATAAAATTGGAATTAATGAAAACCTCAAGGATGAAGTTATGAACGCAGAATTTTGGCCAACTAACATACAGTGCGGACATAAAGGAAATCCCCCCTGCTAACTTTTGAACGGTTATGTTTTCGATTCCTAAAATTTTTCCACTAAAGTATTTAATTGCGAACTTTCTAATAAAGGTATTTTTGATTTTGTGGAACTTCCGGTTATACCGGAAGTGGTTGGCAACTTTCTTATTTTAAATGGAACACCCAGTATATTTTTGCATTTTCGTGTTCTCCATAAAAATACCATTAAATTGACCTAGCGTAGTGTGCTCTACTATTAATACTTTCGGAATTACGCGCATTTGAAAATCACATTTTTATGCAACTTCATTTACACCGGAAGTTGGAGCCAACTGCCCCAAATTCCTTATTTTAAATGATTTTCTTTTGCAATTAAGTTAGTAACCATTAAATTTAATCAAAATTATGTTAAACCTTAAGTTCGTTAATTTTCCACTCTTTGTCATTTTACGGGAAGGATAATACCACAGCTTGGAAGAAATTTTCATCAGGACCAAAAACAATTCGAACTAGACAAGAGAATATCATCAAATGTTTACCAGGTTCTACATTAGCCACAAGAAACTTAAAAGGGCCTAGTCAAATATGGGACTATTTCTTCAATGAGGAAATTATCAATATCATTGTAGAATGCACTAATGAGTTTATTGAATCAGTTGCAAATAATTTTGGTCGAATTAGAGATGCAAATAAAACTGATCGAATTGAAATGCCTGCTTTATTTGGACTAATTTATATGGCTGGATTGTATCATACAAATCGTCTAAATACAGAAGACTTGTGAAAAACAGATGGATCGAAATATTTCGATGTTGTCCTAAGGCTTAGTAAACATATTTTCGGTTCCAGTCGTAATATCACAATGGACAACAGGTTCATATCTGTACCTCTTGTAAAAACACTAATCAACCATAAACTTACAACAATTGGAACCATACGAAAAAATAAAACAGAGTTGCCATTGGAATTTACTAAACCAGCTGCGAGGCCAATAAATACCAGTATGTTCGCATTTTCAAAGGAATGTACCCTAGTCTCCTAAATTCCCAAAAATGGGAAGAACGTTCTGTTGGTTTCTAGCATACATCACAGTGATGAAATCGATACAGGTTCAGGCGATTTGAAGAAACCAATTATTACATCGATAAATTGGTATCGAGTTACAATTGTTCCAGAAATACGCGCAGGTGGCCACTAGTTATTTTCTATCATCTCTTGAACATCGCAGGTATCAATTCACAAGTAATTTACTGTTCAAACAACCCTGGCAGTAAAATAAAAAGATTTTTTTAAGAGAAGTAGCTAATGACTTGACCAAGCCCCATCTACAAGTTCGTGCTACAAATAAAACTCTTTCCAGAAGCCTACGAATGGAGTTAATGAACAAGTTGATGATCCACCAATTAGAGAATATGGAAGATGTGCATATTGTTCAAAAAAACCGCAAAACCAAATATTCTTGTTTCAAGTTCATGTGCCTTGAACACATAAATTGCATTTGTCAAGAATGCCAAGAAAATGTTAAAAATGATGCATAAATTTGTTACTATATTTTTTATATTAAACAAAAGTAATGCGTCTACAAGTTAGTATATTGAAATATTTTAATGTTTTGTTATTTTTTTTTGTTTTTAATTAAATATTTTTAAAAGACAACTTTTTTTTCTTTTGAAACATAATTATAGAAAAATAAAAACTTTTGTTATATTTTTCATTATTATTATTTATTTATTAAGTTGTTTAAACATCTCCATTTAAAATTAAAAAAAAATACTTTTAATTACTTTTTTAAGGCAAAATTGCTAAACGGTCTCCGAGACCAACGCGACTAGTGGTGTGAAAAAATTTCACGCGACTACTGGAAGGTTATGGGCTTATTCTGTACAAAAATGTTAGCGTTAACACCGCTGTAAATCTTCAAGGTCGAGAGATGTTATAAAAATGCTATTCTGTACGCTTTTACTGTAACTAACATCGATGTATAATAACATTTTCGCTGTTAAAGTAACGCCGACCAAAACAGTCGACGTTAGGAGAGTTTTGCTACTGTTAAGTGACAACTTCACAACTTGAATTGTGAAAATTAAATAAATAGGTCAAAATTAACAATATTATCCCATTTTTGGCATACGGTTTACATGAGGCAAATTACCGACGGTAAGTGGTGGTGACATTATACAAAGAAACAAAAAAATATCCAGATTTGTAACTTATCATCAAAAAAATGATTTTTATAAAAGTTTACTAAAATTAATCGTAGAATCCAAAAATATAAAATTATACAGGGTATTGCATTTAAAAACGAAAGTTAGGTGCCGTACACTAATAAAGCGAACACCCTGTATATTCAAAATTATGTTTAAATGGTAGCTTGTTTAAATTAAATAAACTTTTGTTTAAACTTTTTTTTAAATTCATTACGGTTCAAAAAATATTTAGGTGTTTCCATTTTTTTGGCGGACCCTGTATAATAAACGGGATACGTTTTATTGACCTTGAGATTGACTGCCCATCTGGTACCATTGAGCTTATGAGTTAGAACTACAATGGAGACTATGGTAAATTGATTTTTAAGGCTCTGACATATCTTAATTTAAATACCTTTGTGGCAACTGGACCTGGATTTTGGTCGAGGGTGTGTAAAAACACGGGCAATTAGCCCACCACTTGGGCCCATTTTACCAGCTCCCCTCTTTTCAGCTAACCCCTGCACCGGGTCCCTACTCCGGCCATCCGATTGTCTCGGCAAACCTGAGATGTTCTCCAGGTGGGGCTTCGCTGAAATCGGCCATGCTTGGCCAGAGCTCCCCAAGTATGGATCATCTGATTGATGATGCCATCGGACAGTCGCACAGTACATGCTCCACGGTTTCATCTTCGATGTTGCATCTTCGGCATGTGGGGTAATTGGTGATTCCCAGCTGGTGTAGATGTTTGTTTAATCGGCAATGGCCGGTCCATATGCCGACTAACTTCCTCAGTTTGTCACGAGGGAGTTGTAGGCAGTTTTGCTGTTTTCGAGGAAGGTATTCGTATGAACATCTTGCTTTGTCTGCAGCTTTCTGTTGCTGATCATCTGCTAATGTGTCGCTGTAGTGTGTGCTCTTTTATCAGGGTATTGATAGTTGACTTGGCTAGCCCAACAAATTGATGGGTGGCACTCCTTCGCGCTAGTTCATCTGCCTTATCTTTGTCCTGATCTCCCGTATGCCCTTTAATCCAACGGATTTCTACAGCATTGTGCCTCGCCAGGTGTTGCAGCAATTGGTGGCATTCAGTCACCAGCCAGGAGTTGACTTTATGTCTTTCCAGTGCTAACATTGCCGCCTTGCTGTCTCAATCAATGAAAGTTGACGAAATTTCTTTAATATATTATTCAATTTTAATTAACTGTATTAATTTTAAATGAAATTTATAAAAATTTAAAATGTTTTTTAAATAATAGTATATTATTCAATGAGCGAGACCTGACAAAAAAATGCCTATTTTCTCGCGAGTAGAATGCTATACTTTTTATACGAGTTCTTTATTTTACGGTGCTCTTATGACAATTTATTAAGATTATTTTTTCTTCAAACGTCAGTAAAACATGTCATTATATGCTTCAATACAAAAGGTTAAACATGTATTTTAATGCCTAGGCTGTTAAAGTACCTTTTCTGCCGCTCAAATGTGTCAAATATTTATACCAAATGTCAAATCAATTGAATTTAAAATTTTCATTCTGTTGAATTTAAGCAAAATAATTTAAATTGATTTGCAAAAAAAAACACCTTATATTAATAAAAAAATAGAATTCTAAATTTATATTTCAAAATCGTGAATAAAAATAGAAATCATGTTTACAAATTGAATTGCTGAAAAAACGAGGTTATGTTGTTTCAACAATTATCATAGAAAATTTAAACATATTTAATTAGTTTGTAAGTGATCCACAAAGAGTAAAGGCTTCAACCTTTATCTCAACATTAGCTGACACTACAATCTCGTCATTTTGTCTTGAAATTGTTATTAAGAGTTCATAGACAAATCAAGGTTCTATTAGTTATGTGTGAACATCTACACCAAATTAATGATGATTTATAAATTTAAGCCATCTTGATTAAGATCTGTCTAACAGCGCTAAGAAAAACCCTTGTTGGTTGCGCTTTCATTAAAACGTAAATTGCGTAGTCACCTATAACCCATGTTGGTTGCACTCTCAAGAAATTTTTGAAAATACCTGTAGAGTCGTCAAGTTTTATTTTTATTTCCTACATTTTTTGCTGCGTTTATTTCAATTTTATGAGTAGAAGACGAGAGGTGAATAACCAATCAAATTGTTCTTTCTTGACCATTGTTTGTTACCAACGTTTTGTTCGTCTTTTTAAAATATTGATGTGAATCTGAGTTCCTCTGAAGATGCAACTATGTTTGCGAAATGCATAAGGACAGATTGATATTTTTTTAATAAAGATAGTAACAACATTCTCTTGAATTTTTTGGCTTACCCGTTGAAGACTTTACCTTTCCATTCAACATTTAAGTATGTCAAGCCAATTTGGGGATTTCAACATTACGATATTTAATGGAATTGTCAAGTACACACCAATACATCGGAAATAATCGAACAAGATCGTCCTTTGACGTTTACGCCGTCTACCCTGATATTTTAAATCATTTGAATCATGCAAGCATGTAAAGTGAAAATATTAATTATTTTAATTTTAAATAGGGGTTTGAAGAAAAAATAGCATGTTTTATTCGGAGCTAAAGTGCTTTTCAGTACCTCGTTCGCAAAATTGGGAGGTCCAAACTTTGCGAACTCGCCACTGAAAAGTGTCACTTTAGCTCCTAATAAAACTATTTCGTATTTCTGATATTTCATTTTACGCAACGCTACCTCTATAATGTAAGCCCAGTAAACACACAAAGATCAATTATATAAGGGTTCTATTACATCTGGAGAACTATGTTATAAAACAAAAGTTTAGTAAATATTATATAGAATTTCCCTATTTTTGTTACATAATAATTATAATAACAGAATTATGTGGTTGTTTTATAACGTCGTTCCTTTTTATTTCCGCGCAAATATGATCTGTAAATGTTACAAACAATAACCCTCATTTGTGATGTATTTATTACAAAACTACTAATACGTAATTGTTTTAAAACCTTGTTCCTTCTTACTTCTTTTACTTTAAAATAATTATGTTCTGTAAACGTTACAAAAAATAGTTCATCGCTTGTGATATAAATATTACAAAACCAACATTATGTCATTATTTTAAAACATGGTTCCTTTTTACTTTCTTGCAATTAATATATGCTCTGTGCTCTATAAATGTTACAAAGGACATCCATGGCAGAGCTTATAAAATGTATTTTTGGCTAAACCATTTTGTAAATATGTTTAAAACATTTTACATAAACTGCGCATAGATGTCAGTGCTCAGTGTGTAGTAAAGCATCTCCCGCGTTTTTCGCTCTTTCGGGTTTCGTTGCTGATTTGCACCCACTGTTACCGGTCAGCAGTTTTTCGGTTATTTTTTATTGCAAGTGCGTATGCAAGGCAGCGACTAGTTCGATTTCTAATTTCGACACGAGAGTATTTACTTCTAAATTAATTCAAGAGAAAAATAAGTCTGGAGATAAAAAGGTATGTAATAAAATTAATGTTAGAAACCTAACCTAAAAATGTAACACGAGGTTTATTAAAGAGTGGGCATTTTTTATTATAATGAGATAGATTAGCATGTGATTACTCCAAAATTTATCATTTAAAATATTAAAATATATTCTTAAGCTTGTTTTCTGTTAAGGATGATATATTTGTTAGATTTTTTTATTATTTTTAATTTTTAAATATCAGGAAAACAGAAATATTTCTTAGCATTTTTTAATTTTATTGCACATTTACTCATTTTTAGACTTGAAATCATATTCGCTTAATTATTTTTGCCTGCACTATATCAGTGAGGTTGCACTAGACGTTGCCCCAGAAAGGGAACAGTGTTCTGTCAGTGCAAAAGTACATTGAGTGCCGTTAACATGAAAATGCTATTTTTGAAATTCTTAATAATTCACAATTTTAAATTTTTTATGGTTCAGCAAAATGCCGAAAGAAAAAAGAAAATTTTCAACATTGTCAAGGCGGCAAAGAACAAGAATTGTTTCAGCGGAAACAAATTCTAATAGGAATTCAAATATTATTGAAATTAGTACTCCCCGCAATACCAGCCAATTAAATCTAAAAGTCACACCTATAAACCTCGCTATGGACAAAGTTATGTTATCCAAAAATACATTAATTGAACATAAACCATCTACTTGCCCCTTACAAAAAGAAAGTGATCCTACAGACCCATTAATTGAATTTATGTCAAAACGAAACGAAGTCGAAAATATTAAATTACCCGAAGAGCCAGAAATATCTACACCTTGTCCTACATTTACTAGTGAACTCCGACAGTGGGCTGTAAAGTCAAATGTATCTAGAGATGATTTAAATTCTTTATTAATATTGCTAACTAAATATGGACACTGAGAACTGCCCCAAGATTGTAGAACACTATTAAAAACTCCACGCCAAAATGATGTCATAGCCATGAACCGAGGATCATACTATCACTTCGGTTTAGAAGAAAATTTAAGAAAAGAGTTTAAAAAATATTTTCCTGTTTCTTTACCAAATGAAGTTTTTTTGAATTTCAATATTGATGGTCTACCCTTGGCAAAAAGTTCAGGCAGTCAATTTTGGCCAATATTAGGATCTTTTTGTTTAGATTTTTACACCAATCCATTTATTATAGGTGTTTATCATGGTTATAAAAAACCAAAAGACTCAAATGAATTTCTAAACAAATTTGTTGATGAACTGTCGCAAATAATTACAAATGAAATAGAGGTAAATTCAAAAAAAATTAAGATATCAATTAAAGCAATAATTTGTGATGCTCCAGCCAAAGCATTTATTAGCGGAATTAAGGGTCATAATGCCTACTTTGGCTGCAGTAAATGTATACATGAAGGGGAATACTTGGATAAAAGAGTCACTTATCCAAAAATTGATTCAGTATTAAGAACGGATGATTCCTTCAGAAAACGAACCCAGGAAGAGCATCACAATTATGATTCTATTTTAGAAAATTTAAAAATAGATATGGTTATGCAATTACCTTTGGATTATATGCACTTAGTGTGCTTGGGTGTTATGAAACGCTTACTTCAGATTTGGATCCGAGGTCCCAAGGATAAAAGAATGAATTTGGAAAAATTTAATCGAGCAAATGATCTTTTGGTCTCTTTTAAAAGTGGCATTTCTAATCATTTTAGTAGAAAGCCCCGAAGTTTAGCAGAAGTTGACCGCTTTAAAGCAACCGAATTCCGACAAATCCTATTATATACTGGACCTGCTTTTTTAAAATCAAATTTATCCATTGATCAATTTGAACATTTTATGACTCTAAATTTGGCAATAAGAATTTTGTCTGATAAGGAATTGTGCAAGCAGTACTTAACTTACGCTGAATCACTTCTCAAATATTTTGTACAAAACTATGGAATTTTATATGGACATAAAAATCTATCCTACAATGTTCATAATTTAGTTCATTTATGTAATGATGTTAAATTCCATGGATGTCTAGATGAGTTTAGTGCATTCAAGTTTGAGAACTTCATGCAGAAAATAAAAAATCGAGTTAAAACTTCTAATTATCCCATTAAGCAATTAATAAATCGAACCTCAGAACAAAGTTTGTTAAATGAAATTGGCACTTACAATGATATACTTCCTAAAGTAACTTATAAGGATCGAAAAATAATATTATTGGAATATAGTCATATAAAATTATCACTGAAAAGTCGTGATAATATGTGCTTATTGAATAATAACACTGTTTTATTTATCGAAAGTATTCAACTAAACAATGGAGAATATTTTGTATCAGGAAAAAGTCACATATTAATCCCGTATTTAAACCAGCCATGTGATTTGTTAAAATTCCAAATAGGATTAATAAAAAAGAATATATTTGAAAATACTGAATGTATTAAAGTTGATGAGATTAAAAAAATGTGCATTGAATTAAAGCTAAATGATAGTGAATCATTAATTCTTCCTTTAATTCATTCACATATTGATTAAAGAAATTATTGTATTTTTGATTGTACGAGAATGAAATTTACTATTTCTTTAATTTTTTAAACACACATTATTTTTTATACGAGCTTCCAACATCGATATTATGTGACATATACCTGTTACACTACACTCGAACGTAACTATAACTCCAAAAATTGAAAAAGTATAGATACACCATTCTTGCTTAGCCCGGCAGAATATAAGTTCATTCTTTCATCCCTAGAGTTTGAGCAGAATTTTTTTAATCTATATACGATAAAATAGAAGACTTTATTAGGGAAAGAATGGATACGTAGATTATAATTTTAATAAAGATGATTATAATTTGTTAATATATGTAATATTTTACAATTATTCCAATTATAAAAAAAACTTCTTAAAGAACATAATGGAATCAAAAGAATTTGTTGTGGTCACTTTTATTGAAGAAAATACAACTTCTGAAGTACCAGCATCATGGGTCGAAGGCAACAAATGTTGGTGGCCTGCTGCGAAAGATGTTACAACTCTCATATCAAAAAGAGTTTCCCCCGTAAAAACAAGTCCAAAATGGAATTTATATAATATTCAAATTGAAAAATACTTTGGTAACAACAAAATAAAATAATATTGCATAAAATTTTAATGTGTTTAATATTTAGGTACTCTTGATGAAGCCCGAAGAAGAGCTTCTTACCTATCAAGCGATGATGATAAAACAGATGTAGAAATTGGAAGAGGATTTAGAAAGAAAACTGTAAACCCTGTTATTCATTCATCCTCTGAAGATGAATCTGTAGGTATGATTTCTTTATGATTTAGTTTAGTTCATTTAAATATGTATACTTCTTTATATAACTGTAAAAGTAACTCCAAATGCAGCGGCACCTAAGTTGATGTGTTAACAGAAATATAACCCTCTAAATCTAAACTGATCCTAATAGATTTAAATTATTTTAGAAAACTGTAGGCTGTTAAAAAAACCACCACAACTTCCAATAATTTTAGAAAGTGATACTTCTTGCTCACCAGAAAGTGTCCCTGTTTTGAATAAACATCTTGATAAAAACACACCAGTATATGTTGCAAATGAAGGTAACACCATAATAAATTTTTAGTTTTTACCTAATTCCCTGTTTCTTATAGTCCCTGTTTTAGATTTTTCATTGGACAATTTAAATTTAAGCAATAATATTTTAGTAGGTAAGTTTTGAGTTGGTCTTTATTGGTTTATAAAGTTGTTAATAATATTTCAAAAATTCTTTTACAGATGCCGCAGATATCACTGATTTAAAAAATTTAATAAAAGGTATTTATAATTTTTCACTAGTACATATTTAGATTAGTAGTTAGCATTTTTTAATATTCTGTACTTTATACATTTTACTTTAATATAATATATCTTTCAATTTTAAATATTTTAATTTCAATTTATATGTAATATACATATAATTAAAAATTTCTTAAATCAAACAACTAAATAGCTAATTTTTTTATTATTTTCTTTTTAGAAAATTACCACACATTATTATTCAAAGTTAATAAATTACAAATTACTGTGAATGAATTAAATGAAAGATTAAAAGAGACTACACAAACAAGTGAAGGTTATGCTAATACAGATTCTAACCCATACTCGAACTTGTTTCCATTACTAAATATCGACCACCTTTCTGAATTTGAGTTGTCATTGCAAAATGTGGAAGAAAGGAAAAAATTGGTAAATTATTTTAATAAGAACTAAGCAGATATTTAACTTTTGAAAGTTTTAGGTTAAGTACTTTATAAATATCGGTGGAATTTCCGTTAAGGACTTAATTACAAGAATTTTAAAAACAGCACTTTCGAATTCTCTTTCCTCAAAAGCATCTTGGTTGGGGCAACGAAATAATTTTAAAATGAAAGACACATACATTATGCAGGCAATTCAAGGTAGATAATATATTGTTCTATTCATATTATTATAGGTACGTACTATTTATTGTAGATGTGAATTTTATTTCGATATTTATAAAAAAATCACATAACCTAATTCCTTTATTCTATCAGTATTTTTATGTTTTAGAAGCTTCTTTGATTAGTTTTCCCACTAGAAAACTACACGAGGTGGAGGTAATTTGTTCTGAATGGCTAAGACAAGGAAAACAGAGGCTAAAAAGAGATTTAAATGTTAATGTGTAAAAGAAATACATATTTTAGAAATATGTTGTTCTATAATTTTCTGTTAAGTATTTATATTAATTAGTTATATGTATACAGCATTGGCCAAAATTGGACTTATTTTTTGTTTGTTTTGAGAATGTAAATTTTATTTATAGAAGTGAATATTTATTTAAATTTGTTATATACAGCATTGGCCAAAATTTGACTTATTTTTTATTTGTTTTGAGAATGTAAATTTTATTTAGAGATGAAGTGATTATATTTTTTGTTTTAAGAATTTTTATATTTTGTTTAGAATTTATTTTATTTTTCTAATAAAAAAATATTTATTTTGTACATTTTTTATTAATTAATTAGTACTCCTCTTAAACTTTGTTAATTTGCTTTTTGGCCTTATTACTTTTGATCTATATTTCAAATATAATTTGTTAAAGTAAAACTTTTTTAAAGCAATTTCTCTGTTATTAAATAAAAAAAAAATGAAAATTGGTACATAGAAAATATACTTATTTTTTTAAACTGTTTGTGACTGAAATAAAAGCTTTGTTTTTCCAAACTTCTTCATTTTAAGTAGGACACTAATAAATGTTTTTAAATTACTTTATTTTAAATAAAGTTCTTAAATAGTGTTCTGTTTATAATCAAAAAGTTGAATTCACCGGTTTCCTTAAAGTCGACAAAGCTTAAATTTTAGTCGCAGAAAATTAAGTTTATTTTCTCAATTTTCATTTTTTTTTTACTAATAACAGAGGTATTGCATTAGAACAAGTTTGTTAGGATATTCAGTATAATATGGTATTTACAGACCACAATTGAGGCATTTGGAGATCATTTTCAGAGTATTTACGTATCATTACTGAAGCATTTTCAAAACCATTACAGCACTAGTTCGAAACCATGTCAGAATTCATTTGTAACTATGACAGAACTATCTTGAAACCTTTAAAGAACAAATTGGAAACCTTTATATAGCTAACTTGAAACTATTATAGAACGGATTAATATTTGTTACATTATGGTTACATCATGGTTACAACCATAGAAAGAAACGTGCGTTCTATAAATATTACATAAAGCTTACTGCAACATTTAGAGGACATTTTGAAGTCCTGGTGTGCTACATGTACAGAGCAGGTGATGTAAATGTTCTTTAATAAGGAACAAATTTAAATAAATTTTACACAATAATTACATGTTTGTGTTTACTGGGAGGTTAGGTAAAATACCGTGTAGGAATTGAAATCCAGCTTCCTGATAACACCAAAATGCGAGTGGGAAAGCAAAATCGTGGCAGAAAGATAGGGTATGTTGATAATGTATAGTTAAATATAAATACCTACTATTGTTAATTTTGTAATTTAAAATAAAAACTTATTATATAAATTTAATAGCCTTATTATTAGTAATCCAACTCTTGAGTAGGTACAATACACTTCCATATTTCCAAAATAAAAATACTTAATTAACTTTAAACATTTACTTTTGTGTTTCAGGTTATAATACTACTTACTGAAAATCACAGACCTAAAAATTAATAAACCTACCATGTTTTTCTTGATTCTTGCATTAAAATTAATAAATAGAAGATTGTTCTAGAACAAAACAATTTAATCAATTTTCTCAATTTGACTCTCACTAGACTTGAAAATAACATGATTGGTATAGATATTTTCAGAAAACCCCCTACTACAGACGATAGCATTCACAACCTTTCACAGTATCATTTTTCACATAAGTTAGCTAATTTTCACTTCCTAATTAGTACTTTTATCATTACCTTAATGAAAACCAAAGTTTGACTCTGAATTAACAACTATTAAACAGATAGCAACAAATAATGGTTTTTTGTGATCCTATTGTTGATAAATTATTACACAAGAAATTAGTTAATCGTTTTCATAATTCAGCTTTCCTAACTGAAAGTATAACTAATCGAATAGAACCTAGAACGTTATCTTTTTGTTATTTTTCTAACATTTCTTATAAAATTTCTAAAATTTTCATGCATAATTCAGACAATATTCGAGTAGTTTTCAAACCTCATAAAAAATTAGGTGAGATATTAGTGAAAAATAAAGATCCAATCCCTTTACTTAAAAAATCTGGGGATTATAGAATCCAATGTGAAACTAAAGGTTGTAAAGCTACGTATGTGGGACGCAGGGGGCGAGATATGGGGACACGGATAAAAGAACATTTGCTATCATTAAGACCTAGAGTAGATGACTCGGTTTTTGGCGTACACTTAAAGTTGAATAACCATTCGTTCGAATTTAAAAATGTAAAATTGTTACACAACCACAGTTTTGGTACACGATTACATGTTCTAGAAGAACTAGAAATTTTCAAGTCTGGTAGGGAGAGAGATATCAAATTATTAAATGTTTCTTCAACTTCAACACAAATTGCTCCTTCCACTTTTAAAGTTTTGTTTAATTGAGGTAAACTACCCTGTTGACAGGCAGTTCCTATTGCCTTTATTTGTTAAAAAGTTTTCTTTTCTTTTATTGTAGCAAAAATAATTTATGCGTTTGTATTTATTATTTATTTATAACAACACAAATCATTATGTAATACGTTTATTATGATCACCATTTTGTGTCGTTTATTTTAGTAATTTACATGTCCGTTAATTTTGTGCTGACCCTTGTTTTGTCTTTTTACGATTCTAAGTTTTTAACTTTTTAACAATTTTAAACTGTGATATTGACCTTACATTTGACACGTCTGTATTTTAAAAATGATTTATAATTTAGAAAAATTTTCCACCAATCTACCATTAATTGCGTCTTATAAAGTTCAACGTAAGTAGTTTCTTTCTATGTTCTTTTTATGTTCGCAAGACAATGTTTCATTTTTTAGTTTATTTATAGTCTTAATTACTCTGATGATGGAATTTTCCCGAAATGCATGAGTGTTAAGACAAATAAAGTGTGTAACTTTCAAACTTCAATCTTTACCCAACAGAATTTAGGAAATTCCAATTACTAGGTAAAACACAATATTGATACAATAGTTATACATTTCACAAAATAAATAAATAAACAAATTAGAAATACAATAATACACATTTAAAATGAATCACAAATAATTTAAATATTTAATAAAATAAAATTATTATAAAATAGAACTTTAGATAACCATAAGTTAAAACTTGAATCGTTATTATACTTCATTACCGCAAATATGCACATATTTTTGAAATTTGTAATTATGCATCATCGCCAAATTCCAGAAGTTGATCATCAATAAAACTTTTGAACTGATTAATATTATTTACGTAAACATCAAATTCATTACATATTCTATTAAAATTGGAACATAAACGTATTAATGGAGAATTTTGATGTTTACGTGTATGAGATGTCCTGTACGCAAATGTAGATGTTGATCTTGAGTTAAATGTTGGAATGGTAAATTGTATTTGACTTAAAAATTCAGAGTCGTCTACGGTCGAATTGACCAAGTTGTGTACGTATAGATATTCAACGCGACGATGTTTGTCTTGGACAGAGACAAAATCATACATTTTTAAGAGATCACTATATGAGACGGAGAAGTCGGGATAAACTTTATTGTCACGAAAATATAAATATTTTAAAAAGCGTTTTTGTGTACGTTCTAACACATTTATGTAAATTTCGTAGTTTGGAGTCCAAATAATGGAGCAGTATTCCAGTTTACTGCAAATTAGGGCGGTAAATACAGATTTTATTGTGTTAAGATCTAAAAACGATTTTGAATTTCGTATTATAAATCCCAGGATTCTATAGCATTCCTTGGACAAATTAATCATATGATGATTAAACGTTAATTTATCATCAATAAGAACACCTAGGTCTTTAATCAAACTAGTCCGCTCCAGAGTGACATTGCAGACAAAATAGTTATACATTAGTGGTTCTTGAATCCTGTAAAATGACATCACTTTACATTTACCAATGTTGAGGTAGAGTTTATTGGTCTCACACCAGTCACCCAAGCAGAAACGAATATTGTAGTTTGATCGTGGTTATATTGTGGGAATATGCGAATATTGTACATTACGAAAAAATGTTGTGACAATATTGTATACGAATGCAAACAACGATATTTTTAAGATAATATTACAGTGATATTGTCACAATGTAGTTGTTTGAATATTGTGTTATAATTGGAGCCTCGTCCTTCAGAAAATATTGTACTAACATATTGTGGTGATAAAATGATTACAATATTGTGTTAAATATATGGTTTTAATGTGCTTACAATGTTATGAATAAGCTTTAAACACAGTTTATTAGAATATTTTTTTACAATATTATAGCAAAAAGAAAATTATAGGATTCATGACATTCCTATAATATTACTTTGAAGAAAATGAGTAGTTATGTTAACAGAAGTTTCTTTAGGGATTAGGGACCTACAAAATAATATTTAATTATTGGTTGCCCACATAAAATTTTTTTTACTGAAGATAGGTATTTATCGTCTACAGGGTGGTCCAAAAAAACGGAAACACCTTAATATTTTTTGAACCGTAATGAATTTCAAAAAATAGTTGAAACAAAAGTTTATTCAATATAAACAAGCTATCATTTAAACATATTATGAATATACAGAGTGTTCAATTTATTAGTGATACGTGTTACGGCACCTAATAACTTTTGTTTTTTAAATGCAACTAAACTTATTCAAATTCGTGCCTCTCATTCGAGGTTTGCATTTCTTTTATTTCCTCGTTTACAGATGAAAAGATTGTACATACGTTGTTATACGTGTATTTCTGTCTTTAGACTTTAAAATAACTTATTATAAAAATAAGCAGTAAATAATTATGTATGCATTTCGCTAACGGTGTTGCCAAGTGGAAATAAATATAACAATCTAATTTTCATAAAACACTAAAAATTAAAATTTATTTTTATTTTACATGAACGTTTTTTAAAATAATAATACAAAAAAATAGATTCATCGTACTTTTAATGACAATAAAATCGAGAACAGACATTTTAATCGAATATTTGGGCCAAGCGGCAACGGCAACACTGTTATGAGCCATGATACGACATACGACATACGACAGATGACAGTTAAAAACTTGGTGTTGGCGCGCATAATTATTATCGTGTGATAATTTTGAATTATTTCTATATCAAGTGATACAACACATTGTTTAACGTTTGTGGTCTTGTTTCATCGAATTAATATAAGGTAAGTTACTGTAGCAAAATATAGTTTAGAAGTAAAAAAGTTAAAAAATTTTGAGGTTAGGTTTGATGGAAGCACATGGTTGTTTGTTGGATCTATACTGGATTAAATCATATTAAATGATAAATGTGATTGAATATATGTATGATTTATCATCTTCTAAAATATATCATAGCATGCTCCTAAACAACATTTAATTCCAAAACCCTAGTCTAATAGCGTTTTCGGATTAACTGCACTGGTATGCACTGACAGGCACTGAGTGTATTTCTATCTCTATTAAGTCGAACACTATAAACCGAGATAGAAATACACTCAGTGCATGTCAGTGCAGTTAATCCGAAAACGCTATAAATTATATCCAATGTGTACGAGCTGCTCGTACACATTGGATATAATTTAGAAATGGTAAATATATTTCTCGCAACGAGCAATATATGTACCATTTCGATTCCTACATTTTAACTGGTCTTATTTATCGATTCCTTTAAATAAGATCAAAAGGCAACCTAGGAAACAGTGGCGTAGCTAAAAATTTTGGGCCCGGAGGCAGGACTATTGTATGGGTTCCTTAAAAAAGTGCGCGGTGGTGTATGGACTCAACATTAACCCGTGAGCTATGAATATTCTACCAGGCAATACACACATTTGGCGCTGCTGCTTAGTATATCGCGCACACCGTGAGGAAATCTTGACAAAAAAGTAAATTAAAAATATCGGCTAAAACCAAAAATTTATCAAAAAATGTTTATTTTTATTGCCAATGGGCTGCGGGCTTGGACCTCGATGGGCCCGGAATCGACTGCCTCCTCTGCCTCATTGTAGCTACGCCACTGCTTGGAAACCGTTAGTTTCAATCCATATAACAAGCGTTACAGATATTTCCTGTAAAGGACTTACGGTTTTGTAAGATTGAATCCACCCATTAATCGTAAATCATCAAATTGTTGCCTATATCTTAATATTAAGATGGTTTACTTTATTTATACTTCAATTTTATAAAATCTAATGTTTTTTGTTAACTTCTTAAATAATTTCAGATGTCTAAAGTTTTGAAAACTCCAGCTGCAAAACATATATTTGTGAAAAGAAAAGCAGCGAAAATGCTTGAAATATCTGATTTAGCATTAAAAAGAAAGAAAGTTGCTGAAAATTGTGTTCCTTATACCTCACACATTTTAACTGAGTCTCAAACTTCTGTTAAATCACCTGCTATTCCTAATAATTATAATAATGAAACCTTAAATATTTCGGAAAGTTCTAAAGAATGTTTTTCTTGTGATTCTGATAATTCCCTTTCTGAAAATAGCTTACACTCCTTAAAACACACAGTTTTTGTTGATAATACTTCTACAAAAAAATCAAATGCTTTGAATATTAAGCTAAAATCATGGGCTCTTGATTATAATTTAAAACATAACCAATTAGATTCTTTGCTTCAAATTTTAAATAATTATCACCCAGAATTACCTCTGAGTAGTAAAACATTGTTAGGTACTAGAAATAAATATGATGTGGAACAAATGAAAACATTAAAAGGAACAGATGGACAATTTGTTTATTTTAATTTAGAAAATTGTTTTGAAGAATTTTTTGCAAAATTTAATAACCTTACTTTTGAAAATAACATTATTAATATTCTTATAAATATAGATGGAATCCCAATTTTTAAAAGTAATTCGTTACAATTTTGGCCAATTTTGGCATCTATTTTTTCCGAAAAATTTTGTAGTACACCTTTTGCTGTTGCGATTTTTTGTGGTGACAGTAAACCCTCTTCTCCAGAAATTTTTCTTAATTCTTTTATACAAGAAATTAACCATTTGCACAATAATGGATTTTTTTATAGAGATCAGATTCATTACATTAAAATTAAATCGTTTATTTGTGATGCTCCTGCTAGAGCATTTATAAAATGCATTAAATCACATACAGGTTACTATAGTTGTGAAAGATGTTGTGAAAAAGGTACACGTGCAATCTCTGAAAAGAAAATATGTTTTCCTAATATTTCGACTGAAATTAGAACACACACCAGTTTTGTCAATCAAAATAATAAACAACACCATACTGGAATATCACCTCTTTTACTTATCAACGATTTTGATATAATAAGCGGAGTAACTCTAGATTACATGCATATGGCATGTTTAGGTGTAATGAAAAAACTTCTTAATTTATGGATTAAAGTTCGTAATAACAACAGTTTAAGTAGCTCTAAAATTAAAAACATTAATTCGTATTTGGAAAGTATGAAAACTAGTATTCCAATTGAGTTTCAAAGGAAACCTCGTACTCTATACGAACTTGATCGATGGAAAGCTACCGAGTTCAGATTATTTCTTTTGTACACCGGACCTATTGTTTTAAGAGAGTTTGTTTCTAAAAAGATCTATAAAAACTTTATTTATTTCCATTCTGCTTTAAGAATTGTTTCCTCAAAATATTTAATGAAAAAATATGGCAATGATGCTTTAATCTATATTAAAAAGTTTTTCTCCGGCTTTATTAAAATCTATGGAGAAGGGGAAGTGTCATATAATGTTCATAGTATTTGCCATTTGGTTGAAGATGCTATCAACTCCTCACTTACTATTGATAGTATTAGTTGTTTTGCCTTTGAAAATTATTTGGGAAAATTAAAGAAAATGATAAGGACACCCAACGCACCATTACAGCAAGTATGTTGTAGACTATCAGAAAATTTTGCTGCAACTTTCAATATACATTTTTTTAATGATGCAATTAGAGATATTAAGCGTAAGGAAGAAATAATTGAAAGTTTGGTTTTAAAAAATTTTTTTCTTAAGCCGAATTCAATCAGTGACAAATTTGTTGTACTTAAAACTGAAAAAGTGATGGAAATAATAACTATTTTAAATGACACTGAAAATAATACATTTAAACTTTCTGGATATATTTTTCAATCAAACGATAAGTTTTATAAAGTAAAAAATTCTTCATCTTCAAATTTTTATATAAGTAGAGTTGCAGATAAGAGTACATTTTTATTTCAAATTAATATTGATGAAGTTTTTTCCAAATGTATGTTGTTTAAAGTAAACGACATGACTATTGCAGTATCTTTACTTCATTAATTTTGTATTATATCCACTTATTATTATATAAATTATTGAAATGATTCCTTGTTTCCAACTTTATTATTAATTTAATAAAACTAGAAACAAGGAATCATCTTGTGTATCGTTATTTAACAAGTTTTCCAAATCATCATTAAGCTAACCAACCCTTTTATAACCACATTTGTTGTTTGTTAAGTATACTTCAATTAAAACCTCTTGGTCATTACTTTTTCTTCGTTGTGACCGAATTGTTCTTTAAAAAGCATTGTTATTGATCACCATTTTTATCAAATTTAATATTTATTTTCTTTACCAAAATGACTTCTTTCAGTGTTAAGGTGGGTGATAATTATTTTATTTGTTTCATATACTAACATATTTCTAATCAAACTAATATAATGTAATTTGTAATGACAAAATTTGTATACATATTGGGCACATTTTCTTTCCTCTCCCATTTTGATCATCATCGTTCTCTATCAACACAATATTTTAATTTAATGAAGTTCATAATGTTAAGATGTAAGTGTTATTATTTTATTTCATACTAATTAATTAATTTAACACCATGGCCATGGCTACCCAATATTTTTTAATATTTTAGAGTAAAAGTTTATTCTTTTTATTTAGAATTAAAAACGATGGCAACTTGGGATGTTATCGTTTGGACTCAAGAAAACACAACAGATTGTGTTCCTTCTTCATGGGCAATAGATGAATCGAAATCAAAGTACATGTATCCGAAAAATTTGAGCCAATCTAAAACACTGAAAATGATTAAACATTGTGCTCCACCAACAAGCAAACATAGTTTTTTAGAATTGGAGGCTAAATATAAAAAAACGATAACTAGTTATGATCAAGCAAGTGCTATTCTAAAAAAATTAGAGTACACATCAAATTTGGAAAGTGATGAGCAGGGTGCGAGTGAGGGTGAGAACTTATCGAAAGAGGGTGAGTTAAGTTTTTACATTATTGGTTAAAAAATTGCCTTCATATCATTAAGGTCAGGGAATCCGCAAGCTTTAGAACCTTTTGTTATTTTAATAGGTTTGCATAGTTTTAAATCTTTCATCAAAAAGTTTTGTTTTAAAAATTGTGGAGTGGTCAGGTCGACCATGCAACAACTCTCCACATGATCCAATTTGGTCAGGAGAAAGCCTCCACACGACCCAACCGAGTACCCAACGCAACCAAATCGGGTGGTTGGATCTGACCAAATTGAATCGTGTGTAGCCCTCTTAAAATAGTTCATTATTTATATGAAATGTAAATAGTATATTGTTCAACAAATTATGAAAGTGACTCTTTTCCTCACGCGTAGGATATATATATATATATATATACCTACGAGTGAGGAAAAGTCACTTTCATAACGAGTTGAACATACTATTTTTTCCAACGTCACAATTACGGCATATCTAAATTAAAATTGATCAATAAATAAATAATCATTTGTTTTTTCCAACGTCACATTTGAAATAAATAATTTCATTTACTCGTGCAGTTTCTATGGATTCAAATAAATAAAATGTACTTTCATCACTAGTGATGGAAAGTCAACTTTCATTTCTAAAATGAGTGGTGAAAATGTCACTTTCAAATGTGACGTTGGAAAAAATATAATAGAAGGCCAACCTAATATTTTTTATTGCGGTTGCTATGCAATAAAAGTTTAAATAAACAAACCCAGTTGGAAAAAAATGTTGTGTAGCTTACGATGATTTGGTATGTTTCCTTATCACTTGTGGATTTCCTAGCCTTAAAAGCTATATAAATTTAAATTATTGAATTACAATGGTTAATGAAATTAATATTGTATTTATTCTATTTATAGTAATTTATGTAATTAAATGTATTTTTATTTTATAGTTCCACCAAATGATGGATTCCATATTATTCCTTCCGAGTTTATATATGATTCTAATGTAAACCTCCAAGAAGAAAAATTAGATGCAATCACAAACTTGTTAATAAATACATTTAAAGAAATTCAGCTTGTCAATCTATCATTGAATGAAATAAAAGAAGAGCAAAAAACTCTTCAATTAGCAATTGCAGCCCTTACTTCTTCTGGAAGTAATAATATCCGATTTAACGATTGGACAGTTCCTCTGCCCATAAGAAATGAACTTGATTTTGAAACTGCCGAAAACTTACTTCCTGACAAAGCACATATACTTGTAAGATTTATCATAACTTAGATGTTACAAATAATGTAAAACATATAATTTATATTTTAGGTTAATTTATTATCTTTGGTAGGAGGCCAATCATTAAGGCACAACATAACTTTAATGTTAAGAAAACTGCTTAGTAAAGATATAGCAGTATTATACAGTGGACAGGGAAAGAAAGGGAAAAAAGATTTTTCCCTCACCAAGTTTTTTCCAGTAATTATAGGTAAATTTTAAATTAAATACTTATATTGTTTTAATAGCTATTTATGTAACAAGTACATAATCTAGGACTTTATTGGACGAGTCGTTATTCATGGCCGAGCAACTGAAGAAAGCGAGGACATAATACGCCGAGGCCAATAAAGTCCGATTATGAACGAGTTGCATACATAGCTTTATGTTCGACTGCTCTTCAAGGGATTTTTGAAAAAACATATAATATTAAATTAATTTGTACGATTAATATAGTGGCCTTTGACGTTGCTATTATTGCTATTATTTGTTTATTGTTTTTTAAAAAAATGGATAAAAAAAGGAGTCATTCCACCAATTTTAAATTTAAGCGCTGACTCAAAATCAAACAAACTAATTGTCAATTTTAAAATCCGCGCATGCGCACATTCAAATTATATTGCCAACGTAAACAATTTACGGGTATATCGGGCGAATAACTAACCGTGCGTTTGTAAAATGGATTTCGTGTTATACCTAGTATAAACTATGGAATTATTTAACTAGGGGATAGTTATCCGACAATTTTATCTCTCGTTTGTAAAAGCGGCCCTTAGAAGTATAAAAATGTCTTAAGCCATAATCTTATAAATTGAGGGCTGGGTTTCATAACTAATAAAAATTGGCAAAGTATTAAATTATAGCTTCAATTTATTTTATTTTCAGATGCTGCAAGATTTAAAGATGAAACAGCAACAGACTCCATTATCTTACATTATATTGGCCTGGGTCTTGCTGGTGTAAAAGATTGGGAAGGCGGGAATAAAAGACGTGCGAAAATTAATGAACATTTTGATAATAATGAACAGTTGTGACTTGTGCGACGTGCCAAATTTAGTACATTTTTATATATGAATACCTATTGTATTATACAAATACCTATGTGATGTCATATTTAACCAGAAAATATTATTTTGTTAATTTTTTTAATTTTATTTCTTTATTTTGAAAACCAAGAAGTATTATTTTGTAGTTTATCTCTTATTCTTTTATAATAAACATTTTTGTAAAACTTGTTTTTTTTTACTAATAATTTTTCAGAATTTTTTTTAAACAATATAATTATATTATTAATATAATTATATTGTTTATCTTAATACCACCTATGACTTGACTATGACTATTAAAATAATGGTATCGATATTGTCTCCGACATGTTTCACAACTTTTGAAAATATTTTAAAACAATATTACCATAATTGAACCTTATATGATGTGAAAATATTGTTTCACAACTTTTGAAAATATTTTAAGACAATACTACCCCAATTCAGCCTTATATGATGTGAAAATGTTGTCATATAACTTGTAATTTATTGAACAATAATATTAAGACAATAATATCGCCGATCAACATTTGCTGATATGACAATATTGTGCATAACATTGTTACAATATTTTATAATTGTAATACGTTATTAAGATAATATTTTCACAACTTTCGTTTCTGCTTGGGCAGAGATATTATTTAAATCATTTTGTAGCTTTAGGGAGTCTATAACACTAGAAATATTGTGAAATATCTTAAGGTCATCAGCATACATTAATGCGTTCGAGTCAATAACTTCAAAAATATCGTTTACAAAAATACTGAAAAGTAAGGGTCCTAGGTTCGACCCCTGAGGTATCCCGCTTGGCGCTATATACTTAAATGATTTGGCGCCTGAATATTCAACATGATGTTGACGCCCA
This sequence comes from Stenus bimaculatus, assembly GCA_963971135.1. Taxonomy (NCBI): domain Eukaryota; kingdom Metazoa; phylum Arthropoda; class Insecta; order Coleoptera; family Staphylinidae; genus Stenus; species Stenus bimaculatus. The sequence goes on along the minus strand of OZ020186.1, from coordinate 14,836,146 downwards.
CGAAGATAGGACATCACGACCTTTATTATATTGCCCGGTATATTGAAGTTCAATAATTTATTTACTAGAATTTGATGATCAACCCTGTCAAACGCCTTACTGAAATCCGTAACGTTGGTTTGGAACTAGGTCGTTTTGATGACCCCAGGTTTTCAGAAAGCAACAGGGAAAAACAGTGTACCGCTATGGCAAGCTTTGCTTTGAGCTTATTGCAGGGGGGTGCCATCTTTCCAATTGACGAGGAGGGTCTCTGCCCCTATCACCCCGGACACTCCCACAAGAGTTTCGAGGAGCAGAGTAGTTACGCCAACCAACTCTCCAAAGAGAAGGTTCTCCAATCTGGGCATCCACGATGCATGCTGTGGGGAGACAAATCAAAAACCAAACTTGTATGATCCTTTCCCGAGTCAAGACTCTTTTGATGATATATGGAATATTTGCCAGAGGTGATCGATGAGTTTTGTCACCCGGATGAAATCAATGCGGAAAGCCTGGAAGAATACAAGTTGCCTTCGATGAGCAGGGAATGCGACCACTGGGGTGTACTTAAGTACCTCACAGAAACCTACCTGGCCTGTTGCAAGCAAGGCAACCTAAATCTTCCCACGATTCATGAAAACTGTCCAGATTTCATAAAAAGTTTGTTGTTAGAACATACTTTATCCAAAGAATTCTTCAAAAATGCTAGGGGTCACAACAACCAGCTGGGGATGGCGACGACACAGGTAAGCACCAACCACGTTACCGGGATCTACATACTTGCATCGCCATCGAAGGAACCATGTAACATACCGTCCACCAAGTAAACATAAAACGCTCTTACATCGCGGCATTCTACTACGTAGACTTTGATAACTTGAAAGACAATGTGGATCTCAACGCTCCTGTGACGATAATCGACTTCATTGTCGGGGAGGTACGACAAATTCTGCTTCAGATAAACTGTTTCGCCAAAATGTACGAGCACATGGACATGAAGAGGCAGAAACCGGGCAACAACTACTTTATCAGTTTCCACAACTTTCCTGGTATAAACAGATTTACCCACAACAAACCCACCAACTTGAACGAGGTCGGTGCGATGTTTGAGTCCATCGACGGAGACGAAATGCCGCCGCTAGGTGAATATCGTATTTACGAAAAGGTGGAGGGTGTGGAGTTCGCAGGAACATTTCTCCTGTGTCTCCCATAACAGATCCTCTCTGCTTTCCGTGTTTGTTTCCAGAAGGTGAACTGGGCTGGGAACTCAACGTCCCCAGATTGAACAAAGGAGGAATCAAAAGGAAACTGGTGACTTTCAAAGAGTTTTGGGCGCACAGACGTCAAGGATGCAAGGTCGTTAACTTGCTGCTCGAAGCCCGAAAGCTAACACAGGGCTTTTTCATATCGGTTTGGAATCGAGTGGAGGACGAGTGGTGGGCGCGGTGGAACTGGTGGGAGGGGGGAGCGAAGGCCAAGAGCCAAGTAAACAAAACCAACCCAGAGTCAGTGTCGGTAGGTCCGTAAGAATCGTAGTCCGTAGCAGTACATCAGTAGCCAGTTTATAAAAGTGTTTCGTAAAATTGTGTCTTATTGTACAAATCAGTAACTTGTGAAGATGTTTAAAAACGAAACAATTTTTAGTTTAAATAAAAAAGTTAAGAATTCAACATCAGTGTGGTCACAATTTAAAATTGGAGGACAATAAAATAGCAAAACGTAAGATGTGTAGATTTATGTTAAAAACATTGGGTGGTTCTACAAAAGGTTTACACGCGCATTTAATAACTACGCATAAATTGAAAGGAGACAAAAATTTAGCGGGTTCGACCAAAGGAAACGTCCAAGACAAACGGTATAAAATTACTTTAAAGTAAGTTTAAACCCGAAAAAATCTAGTTTAGACGAAATACTTGCCCGTATGACTGCTCTGGATGGATTAAAATTTAATGTATTAATAAAATCAAGTTTTAAGAAAATTTGCCAAGATCTGTGATTTAGATTAAGAGTAAAGTAGTAAATTATGGCTTAAATATTAGATACTAGATTTTTATGTAAATGTAAAGTTTTGGGAACACGATTTGCCTTGAGCTTTGACGAATGGACTTCCACAAGAAATAAAAGATACTTTAATATTAATGTACATATCCGTAATAAGCATTGGAATTTAGGACTTATTCGTGTATAAGGATCAATGGATGCTGAGAAATGTGTACAGGTATTAAAAACTCAGTTAAATCAGCATGATGTGAATATTGATACGGATATTATTGCTTTTGTTACGGATGGTATTCATCTTGCAGTTTGTGATGTTCTTTATAAGGTAAGTTCTGATTCTCACGAGCCACTGTTGGAGAAAACACAAGCTCAGAATATTGATCATTTAGATAATTTAGACGACGAAGATGAAGAAAATAGCGACATGGAAATGGGAACGGAATTTCTTCCACGAAGAAATTTTAAGACTAGAAATAGTGATGCAGTCTTCGCTGAACAAAATATCAATGAATTGGTAAAAAAAGTTCGTTAAGTTGTTGTACTTTTTAAATGATCCCCGACTAAAATGATGCAGCCTTGCAGAAGTATGTTAAAGAAGAAATGGGGTGCTCATGTTTTGTTTCGTTAAATTTCGGAAAAGCAAACTTCTTTTACAAAAAAAAATGTTGCAAGCATTAAAAGCTCGTCAGGAAAAAAGACAACGTAAAGAAATTTCTGGAGTTTTAAAATATTGTACCTCCAAACTCCTAAATGTGATGCCGAGGATGACAAAACAGATGTGTGCAACATTATTGGAATTCCTTCTCAATAATACCAATAATAATACTGAAGATAATATTATGGATGTGGAATACATGGAAGAAAACGAAGATTCACAAGTTCGACCCCCCTGTCATTAAAAGAAAAAATGGAAAAACAAATAGCAAAAAGCAGGGAGGGTTCAAACCTATTTTAAAATTTAAAACAAAGCGCCCCGTAATAAGTCTGCCGTTTTTGTGGAACTAAATCTCCTTGATTGCTTGGATACATTCAAATTTATCTTCTGTCTGCTTCTGTCATCTTAACGAGAGCTTATTTTGAATGTTTGAAATTCAATTGATTGTTAGAATTGAATTTATAACATATAACATTTTGTTGAAATAGTTGACAAATAGATTCTAATCCCTATCCAATCTTAAAGGTGTCTTAAAATTTTAAGATATTTTATTTAAAAAAAAATAATTTGTGCCTGTTTCCAATAAAGTTAATATAATCCATAAAAGAATTTGTTCAAATCATTTATATTGGGAATTTTGATTATAAACTCGTTTAAAATGATTGTGCTTTTATTTTTACCTAAAAGTTATTTACTTTTGATTTGTAGATTGCTCTTCAATTTCTTGTGGAACAAAATTATTTTTATAATGAGTCCGTTACCTCCGGGACTTAGCAATTTTAAATGTAATTATCCCCAATTCTTTCTTTCAAATAAACACAAATATTTTGAAAAAAGAAGAATGACTGAAATACTTGCTGGGAATACCCCTATTAATTTAGCGAAACGCTTGTATTTATGTCAAGACCACTTTTATGACAAAGATTTCTCAAATTCCTTAAAAACAAAATTACACCGAAATGCTAAGCCAAATCCTCCTCCAATGACTACCAATTTTGAAATGAAATAATCAACATATACATTAGCCATTAAATAATAGTTATTTTAACAATTTTGAGCCATACAGGTCAGCATCGCCATCATCGACTCCAACAAGAACCCCCAAAACTTCGCTGACTCCACAAAAAGGAATTTAAAAAAAAAAATTAAAACAACAATACAGGTTTAAGTCTCGTGAACGAAAGCTATATTCGTATTCGAGATGCGTTGCGTGTAAGACGCTCGATACATCGCTTCTGATAATATAGAGAAATTACAAATAATAACAGTGCTATACTAATGGAAGAAGTAAATAAAACAAAGCAAATATGTAACACTCTCGAAGCCAATTCAAAGCGCAAAGCTATAACAATTATGGTATAAATGAGGAAGTAGGTGAAAACATCCAAGAAAAGGACATGAATTTATTTAAAACCAAATTAAACATTCCTAACATCAATGGATTTATTTTCGACCATTGTTATCGAATCGAAGTGTATAAACCGGTGAAGTTTTAAACCCGCGCCCAATATCAGTCAATTTTACTTGCGAGCATTTCAAAAAGAATATTTTGCTTCAACGCAAGCTTCTAAAAGGATCTAAAATCGTAATCAATTAGGAATTAACTAGATCAACCCTTGAACTTTTGAAACTCGCAAATAACAAATTTGGTTTTAGAAATGTTTGATCCGTGAATGGGCGAATTTTCACAAAAGTAAAAAACAACACCTCGATAATCAGGTCCGCTGCTGATCTGGGTGCCATCAGTAACTAGCGCTTGAATTCAAACAAATATTTTTTTTTTGTACTTATCCTTACTATTAGAGGATTAGTTTAATGAAATTCTTGTTTAAGAACACTATGCAAATCTTATCATTCTATATTAAGTTTATATATTTGATTTTTTTTCTTCTTATTTTTGTTCTTTCATCTTGTTTAGCAATCATGTATATGCAAATGAAATTCGCAGTAATGACTATAAAATATCACTGTACATTACATACAAAGTAATACTATTTCTTCTTATATTATAGGGGATCGCGGTGTGTCTGACACAATTTGTATATTTTCTTTTAAATCTAAAACATATTATATAAAAATAAGATACCTTCTTGTTACACACTGAAGCACAAGTACAGCTTTACTAAAACTCTTTTCATTAAGTAAATTTAATTAACCTTAATACTTACTACATAGTTACTATAACGATACTTTGCAAATATTCTGGACCATTTTTGGACTGCATTGTGACATAATATTTATTTAGTGTTCAAAATTGGATAATTTAATTCTCTCAAAATTTAAATATTAATTAATGTAACACATTTATACTTGCAATGTTATACTACTTTTTTTAAATTTATTCTCATTTCTTGTAACAGCCAATGACTTACTTAAATATTTCACATCTAAATGTCCAATCACTACTTCCATCGTTTCAATCTCTGAAGGACATTCTTCGCATAAATAATTTCAATATACTTACCCTAAGCGAAACTTGGTAGCACTCTGACATACCGGATAGTTATATCAATATTACAGATTACGCCTTAGTAAGAGTGGACCGTTCGTTTGATAGAGGGGAAGGAGTGTGTATGTTCATATCAAGTAACTTACAATTTAAAGTTATTGAAACAGATAGAAATATCGAACAATGCTGGATTTCCTTTAGACTAAACAAAATATTGTATAGTGTGGGCGTCGCTATAGGCCACCAAACCTCGATTATAAAACGTTTATTCAAACTCTGGAAAATACCATTTGGGATATTGCGGTGGATCAAGATAGAATCATAGTTCTAGGAGATTTTAACATCGATCTGAATATAAGATCTGATCCGGCAGTCATTGCTTTAGAAAATTCCATGGATTCGCTAAATTTTTATCAACTAATTAATGAGGATACTCGTCTCGCAAATTCTAAAGCTTCCCTCCTAGATCATATACAGGGTGTTTCATTAAAAACTTCAAATGTCGTTTATTTCATAACCAAATTTTTTTTCAAAAAATTAACCGAATACCCCGATTTTTGTTTTGAGGGGGGCGCATTATAAGACCGATTTAAGCACTCTCACGTCACTCCCTTAAGCGGGGGGCGTTAACCCCCTAATTTCTTAAATGGGGTTGAGTAATATATCATTTGAAAGCTGCTTTTTAAAACATTAATTAGTTCCAAATTGATATTTTATTTCCAATCTCATTTACATAGCTCATACTTATGTTTCTGTATAGAAGATAAGGTAAATTACTTCGTATTTTTCTCTTTCTCGCTATGTATATAATAGATATACGTTTCCACTTGGGTTAAGTGGTAGAATAGATATTTATCTGAACTTCGCCCAACGATTTCATTGCAAATATATTATATTCTATTGATACTTTTATTATATACTTATAAATGTACTTATTTGTAGTGAATCAATAAAGACGTTTTATTATTATTATATTATCCGTCAACAGAAAGCAAATATCTGCAATTTAAAGAAAAAAATATTAAAAAATCCAACTTTGAAAAATATTGAACGCATATCCCATTCAGAACTTTTTAGACAAATAGTCATCAATGGACCCTGCTGGAGTAAATCTTATAAAATCCCAATTTGAAAATTGTAATAAAAGCCGTCCAAGTTATATAATCCGTAACAAAATTTTAGCTCTGGCCTTATATAAACTAGGTCCTCGAAGCTATCGATTTTTTCAAAAATTTGTGAAATTGCCCTTAAAAGCCACAATTTTAAAATTATTTCAAAATGTTCCAGAAGAAATGAAATTGCTGATCATGCCTTAGTGTTTATGATCCAAAGATTATTTAAGAAGTGGAAACATCCTATTGCTTATTATATCACAAAAGGCTCCATAAAATCATCGGAGCTTTCTCTTCTTATAAAAGAAGTCATAAACTCTTTGCAAAATATAGGTTTAAAAGTTGTATGCACTGTATGTGATCAGGGACCAAGAAATGTGGGATGCATAAATAGTTTAATTAAAAACAAAGACGAATCAATATATTATGTAAACGGGCAAGAGATTGTGACAATATATGATGTTTGTCACTTAATCAAATTAAACCGCGAAATTTAAACATTTATATGATGCTTTTAAAGTTGATCAAACAAAAAGGTTTCAGTGTCTGTGGAAAATTAAGCCATCGTTTGTTGATTTAGAAAAAAAATCACAAATTAAAATGAAAGTAGGTGTAGCTGCAAAAACAATGAGTGCAACTGTTGCTTCGACAATAGAAACACTATGTTCATTATGTGATAGATTGCCTTTCGATGCTGTACATACAGCAGAATTTATTCATGACATGGATAACCTTTTCGATAGTGTAAATGGTTCTACTGTAAATGCAGACATGGGAAAAGAATTTCGAAAATGTCTTAGCTTAACAAGTTAAATTTTGGGATGAAATGATACAGAAAGTGGAGAAGTGGTTATTCTGTGATACTGAAAACAAATAAATAAAGAATAATATGCCATTTAAACGTGGATGGATACAAACACTTAGAGGTATAAAACAAATATGGGATATATTTATACAAAAGAGCAGGATTTAAATTTTTGAGAAAACAAGCTCTAAATCCATTAGATCCATTAGAAAATTTATTTTCTATTATTCTTCAATATGGATATCATAATTGCAACCCAATTTGTTTTCAATTTGTTTATTCATTGAAAATTGCAATTTTAAACAATATAATTTTACCACATGGAAGCAAAAACAATTGCGAAACAGATGATTTGGGCATTTTAGACAACTTGGAATTTTTTTAACGGAAACACAAAATACATACGCATCTACAAACATCCGGGAAGCACTTCAAAAAGATGAGCTACTGAATGTTGAGTTTTTATCGCGCGAACCCACCGTAAATACCCACGGTGCGGAGCAAAGACGACGACTCCGTGGTTAAAGCACCCATCATAAAGGAAAATGCGCGCAGAAAGAAATAAAATTAACAAAATAAATGCGGCCTATAAAATTATTTTAGCCAAGGTAAATTTTTATGGAGATTTTAAGTAGTAATTTGCTAAAATTTTGATAAAGGCGTTAATATTGGAGCTTCTCTTTCAAAAAACAAGTTAAAGGAAATGGTGACTGCAAGAAGTTGTCTCATAAAAATTATTTCTTCATTGAATGCAAGGTTTGGCAATTCGGGGACATACAGACGAATCATCCAATTTGATTCAACTTTTGCAGTTAAGGTCTCAGGACTCTGAAGAACTTAACTCTTGGTTGAAGAGAACTCAGTATAAATTTTTTTCCCACAACATTAGTAATGAAATTATCTCTCTATCGAGTCAAAATATTCAAACAATAATAATTGATAAAATAAAGAAAGGAGTTCTACCCAATCATTGCTGATGAATTATAGTTTTGCTTTCGGTTGGTAGACGATGATTTAAAAATTCACTACTTTTTCCAAAAACCCAAAACAAATCTTAATTTTTTTTAAACTACGATAGTGAATAAGTGGGAATGATAGTGGGAGGTAGAGAAGTGGGGGAAGGGCATAACCGAGAGGTTCGAGATAAATACAAGTTTGAGCACCCATTGAGATTTGCAAAACCCGGCGCCACTGCAGGCAACTGCCTATGTTTGTGGATACATTCTTAAGAGCATAGGAATTGATAATTGTAAAAGTTGTGAAAAGTTATTAATAACGGAAGAATTATTATACCAACATTTACTTACATATTTCAGAGAGGTAGATGATCAAAAAAGATAAAAATATGTAACTTTGTACATTATGCGAATCAAATCTATGATCTCACCACATATTTACTGAGGGAAAGGGGACATGTAAATTATACAGGGTGTCCCGTTCGTGGTAGCCAAAACTTCAGGGTTAGAAACTAGAAGAAATTTCATCGTAAAAAAACGAAAAATGTGTGGGTCTATCTATTATAGTTTTGGAGTTACAGCTCTTTTAATTTTAAATTACCAATTTTTCCCACACATCACTAAATCAGTAATAACAAATTAAAAAATGTATGTAAAAATCTACAAAAATTATTACTAGAAAGCTAAAACCACCCTCTTTCAACTAGTAATAATAAAACAACATAAATTGTTGACAGAATGTTAAATAATAATTCACAAAAAGAAAATAATTAAAAAAAAATAAAAAATTTGTCGTTTTTGACAATTTTTTAAAATAAAGCCAAGTAAGGGGGTGTTTTTTTTCTAACATCTAAAACTACATTTTTATCCCTACAAATCATGAAAATTTTGAGTTCCTAGGCATTTTCCTTCAAACACTAAATTAATGTCAAATTTACTACTTTAATTGAATTTCTCGTCGTTTCTGTCCACGTGTGTCGTAGTAAAATGAGGTTTAAAGCGAATAGTTTTATTCAAAGAGTGCGAACAATAGTAGGCTTTGAAGGAATAAAAAAGAATTGTATTTTTGACTTATTGAGAACTGAGTTAGCAGTACCACCGTAGTTTCGTAATTGTTACTAGTTGCTAGCACTTCTGGTGTCTTTCTAATGGCATTCGGCAACGCTCACATTGCGGACATTCATTTCATTTATGGATTTTGTAACGGAAATGCTTTAGCTTCTGTTCGCGAATACCGGAGAAGATTTCCGACAAGAGAAACGCCTGATCATGGGACATTTATCAGCATTCACCGGAGACTTTGCGAATATGGGATCCAAAAACATTTAAATCGACCACCTTTGAGGTTTATTTCACCTGAAAATGAGGAAAACGTTTTAGATGCAATTTTTCGAGATCCCAGCATCAGCATTCGTAAGATTTCATTACGGTTGGGTTTATCCCGAACTTCAATTTGGAGAATACTGCGTAAGGAAAGGCTTCATCCATACCATTTCCGTAAAGTACAAGATCTCCATGAACTGGACTTTCGCGGACGTGCAGTTTTTTGCTCATGGTTGAGAAGAAAAATACGACACACACCCAATTTTTTAAGAAAAATTATGTGGACCGACGAGGTAACATTCACCCGTGCGGGAATTACAAATTTTGCAAATTTTTACACCTGGGCTAGAGAAAATCCGCACAACGTTCGACCTGCGAAATTTCAGCAACAGTTCTCAATTCATGTGTGGGAAGCAATTATTGATGATAAGTTGATTGGCCCAATTGAGTTACCTGCAAGACTAAATGGTCAATCATTCCTCCAATTCCTACAAAATGAATTTGTGGATTTATTAGATGACCTGCCACTTGCTACCAGACAAAACATGTGCTTGCAACTTGATGGCTGTCCGGCACATTTTACAATTGATGTACGACGTTTTTTGGATCGTCACTTTCATCCTTGGATAGGACGAGGTGGTCCAGTTTCATATCCACCCAGATTCCCGGACCTTACCCCACTTGATTCTTTTTGTGGGGTACGTTGAAGGAAAAGGTATACGTGGAAATAGTAAATACCCGGCAAGAACTATTAGACCGCATTAACAATGCCGCGGATGAAATTAGGGCTAATCCAGGAATGTTAAGTCGTATGACTGACTCAGTAGGTTCACGTGCCGATATTTGCCTGCAAAATGATGGAGGTTACTTTGAAAATTTAATTAATTAAGTAGGTTATTAACAACATTATTAGTTAACTTTGTTGTTTTGTTTTTTAATTTCCAATAATAAAAGGTAAACTAAAACAAACACATTTTATTTTAACTTAAATCCTATTGGAAAACCATCCAAAGTTAAAGATTAATTTTAAAGCAGAATTTAAACCTAGGCGTGAGCAGTCCTTGGCAAACGACTACACAGATCACAATTGAAGGAGTAAATTTGACATTAATTTAGTGTTTGAAGGAAAATGCCTAGGAACTCAAAATTTGTAGGTATAATAATGTAGTTCTAGATGTTAGAAAAAAATACCCCCTTACTTGGCTTTATTTTAAAAAATTGTAAAAAAACGACAAATTTTTTATTTTATTTTAATTATTTTCTTTTTGTGAATTATTATTTAACATTCTGTCAACAATTTATGTTGTTTTGTTATTACTAGTTGAAAGAGGGTGGTTTTAGCTTTCTAGTGATAATTTCTGTAGATTTTTACACACATTTTTTAAGTTGTTATTACTGATTCAGTGAAGTGTGGGAAAAATTGGTAACTTAAATTTAAAAGAGCTGTAACTCCAAAACTATAATAGTTAGACCCACACTTTTTTCGTTTTTTTACGATGAAATTTCTTCTACTTTCTAACCCTGAAGTTTTGGCTACCACGAACGGGACACCCTGTATATTGACGAAGTTAGTTTAGGTTTTAAAATCTATTAACTTGGATTGGTTGAAATGTGAAAAGCATGCTACAGCAAATTAAGGAAATTATCTTAGAAAAAAACTGCTATATTTATTATAAGATAATACTGTAGTGATATTAAAAAAAAAAGAAAATCCTTTATAGTAGACAAAAGAAAATTAGACATTTCCAGCATTTATAAATTATTTTCTAGAAAAAAAACCTGAGATACCTCAAGTGGTGTACCATCAACTTTCATCTTTAACTACATCTGAAACTATATTTTTTAACAAATTACACCAATAATGCATATAATGACCCCTCACACTAATAGAGTTAGACAGGCATTTACTTATTTGATCTAGCTGAATTGGACCCCTTAACTCGGAATGGAAGTATCATTTTAAACATATTCTAACCCTCCGCTATCTGTTGTTTTATACCCTTGCTTGGCAACGGACTCACAATTTTATTTTACCTTCAATTTTACTGCGTTATATCCTCGTTGGTAAGGGCTACATAATTTTAAATTTTCGTTTGATACCCTCTGTAGTTAGTTTCACATATGGAAAGAAGTTACATACCCTCGTTGGTCAGGGTTTCAGACTTTTCGGTTGTTTGGTGGAAGGCAAGTCAATCCCCTCGTTGGTTGGGTATTTTAAGGGGTTCATCTAGATATTAAACAAATACCTTCGATGGTCAGGGTTTCATACAAAATTTAACAAATACTCTCGGTGGTAAGGGTCTTAATAATGACTCCAATTTTATTGTGCTATAGTAGAAGCGGCGGCGACACTAGGTCTAGTGTGATAAAACTTTTCAAGGTCGTACATATAATTCGTTACGTCATTGAGGGGGAACACAAAATGGCACTGGTGCCACGTGTAGCCGAAGGCCATTATAAATTTTTTTTTTCAAATTTTTTATTTTTTTTCCAATGTCTAGTATCATAAAACTTCAGGATTCTGATTTCTCCTCGCAACAGGGGAGGGTTAGGGCTATAAAAAAATGCGGTGCTGCCAGTCTCCGAGAGAACGCTCATCAGTGGCAGCAGGAAAATAAGAGATCCAACAAATTCGATTTTCAAAAATTGGCAACCACTTTTACTGAAGTCATGTAAAAGTGGTTGCTTATTACTGACGTCTCGTAAAAGTGGTTGCTTATTACTGACGTTTCGTAAAAGTGGTTGCTTATTTTGGAAAATGATTCGCACTTTCGGGTTGCTGCCTCCGTTCCTGCCACGTGTAGATCGAACGTCACCTTAAAAAAATTTTTGCAAAGTTTTTATTTTTTTTAATATCTAGTATCATAAAACATCAGTATTCTGATTATTCCTCGTTCCTCGCGATAGGGGAGGGTTAGGGTTATAAAAAAATGCCCCTAAACCTGACAGGAACCGAGGCACCAACCCGAAAGTGGGAATCATTTTCAAAAATAAGCAACCGCTTCAACGAGACGTCAGTAAAACTGGTTGCCAATTTTTGAAAATCGAATTTGTGGGATCTCTTATTTTCCTGCTGCCACTGATAAGCGTTCTCTCGGAGACTGGCAGCACCGCATTTTTTTATAGCCCTAACCCTCCCCTGTCGCGAGGAAAAATCAGAATCCTGAAGTTTTATGATACTAGACATTAGAAAAAATTAAAAATTTGAAAAAAAAATTTTTATAGTGGCGTTCGGCCTACACGTGGCAGCAGTGCCATTTTGTGTTCCCCCCTCAATGACCAAACGAATTATATGTACGACCTTGAAAAGTTTTATCACACTAGACCTAGTGTCGCCGCCGCTTAGACTACTACTACCCGATGGGGAGCCTTGACCAAGCATGGCCGAGTTTAACGAAACTCCGAGACAACTGCTAAGGTTTGCCAAGAAATTGGGAGGCCGGAATAGGAACCTGGTGCAGGGGCGATCTGAAAAGTGGGGAGTTTGTAAAATGGGCTCAATTGCCCTTGTCTTTAGACACCCTCGACCAAAATCCAGATCATGTCAAACGACATATAATTTTGAAATGGCTTTTTTATGTATATTTACTAAGATACTTGTATATCAAAAACTGTTGGACCTTTTGCCTTGCTTTTACCTTAAAACATACACACAATGACTCAGCAAAAGAAAACTAGGATAATTTTTAATTATTTAAAATAAATTTTGAAGAAATGCTTGCACTGGTCAAAAAAGTTATTGAATGTAGCCGAATAATATAATAGAAACTTTGTTAATGTATCTTCCCATTGGAAAGATAACATTTATATATTACAAGATTATTTACTGGTTTCCTATATTATTAAGATCCCAAAATCCCGGGATCGTAAATGTTGTCCGGGATTGTAATCCATAGACAGGATCCATATATTCAAGTATTAGACAGCGAAATGCTACCATGGGTTCAGAAATGGTATCCAAATGTTTATGCGTGATACTGATTCTTGTCACAAAGCAAAAACGTAACATTTTTAAATGACGAGAAGATAAAGGTCCCTGACTGGCCGAGAAAGTCTTCAAACCTCAATCTCGCAAAAGTGACGTTGGCAAAAATTCGGACAAGAATTCATGCTTTTTGTAAGGTAATAATATTTTTTAAGTATATTATTTGGGGAGTAATTTTAATGAAAACAGTTTGAAGTAGAAAGGTCCATCTTGTAGTTTAATGAAATTAAATTTATGGTCTTTAATTCTTAAGTAGATCCATAAAGTTAAACATCTTAATTGAGAATATCAGTCTTCTTAGTATGACTATCGATTTCAAACTACGAGGAAATTCTGATAAAAATGCCAAAACTTATATTATTATTTAATTCTGTGATGTGGGAAATAATACGTCATTCTTCAGCCTGGCCGATGATCCATCACCAGGCAGGGCTTAATTAAAACTTCTAATATTCTTCAAAGTTTGATTTGATTTGTGGATTATTATATAATATCCAACTCCTCTCCATGACACTCAATAGGATCCAATATAAAGGACCTTATCGTTTTCATATGGGATTTTGGGTAGAAGTAAAATTAAAAACTATCTTAACAAAACGATCTAATATGTTTTGAATACATATTTTCTACTTTAATTTTATACAAAAGACGATTTTAAATGATTAAACTGTATCGCGAAAAATATATCTTTAATCTGGCAACTGCGGTTTATAAATTTTTAATTTTGACAAATGTGACAACTGTTGTCAGAAAAAGACGCATGCTAATTAGCACCTTTAATTTGCGATCTATTTCAAACATGCCACCTATTAGTTGTTTTTGCTGCGGGTTATACATTAAAGATCGGTACAAATCGCGCCTAGCAAATAATCAAGAGTTGTTTGATTTTTTTGTGCGTACTTTTGAAGAAAGGGGCGTACAGTGGATTCCACCTGCAAATGAGTCTAGGATTTGTAAACCTTGCTATAATAGATTTCAAGGTAAGCATTAGACTATCAGATATAAGTTATGCAATTAGGTACATCTATTATTCTAAGGTCAACAAAGACACAGAGTGAGAGTGAATGAAGCTGAAGAGCAACTACGAGAACAACATCAAAATGGCCCTCAAAACAAACAAAAACTACAAAATAGCGAGAATTTGTGTTGTGTTTGTCGTATTTTAAATAGAAACAGAATTCCCCGTTCTGCAATTCTAGATCTTTGGATGCGAGACCGAATTTATTGTAATATTAACAATCGCTCATGTCCAGAGCACCTTGAAGGCACTGTTTTTAATCAAAATGCGAAAATACAGTTGCGACAACTTGCAATTCCTTATGTAATGAACCTCGACGAGCAAGAAAATCTTATAGATTTATTAACGGATCAAGTGGATGAACTAAATAAAAAGTCCTCTGTTGATTTTGATTCTCCCAATTTAGACGATACCGACTATATTTGCTTAACTGGTCTTAAGAGGGAAGAGTTTAATACAATAGTCGATTATTGTGATAATACAACTAGTACGTTATTGTCCAAAAGAAACTGTGTTGGAGTTTTTTTAGTTAAAATGAGGTCTGATCCACCGCAATCTTTATTAGCCATGATCTTTGGAATGAGGGCAAATCAACAGCCGCGGATAAGTGAAATTATTCATCAAGTAAGTCTTATATTTTTTGGTTTAGAAATAAACAAAAATGCAGGCAACATTTTCCTTAGGTTCTGGATGCATTAAACCGAAACTTGGTTCCTCGTTTTCTTGGGTTTGATCACATGACCAGAGATCAATTACGTACTGTTCATAGTAATACTGTATCAAACCGTCTTTGCAGAGCAAATGCTAATTCTTTGGTTGCTCTAGTAGATGCTACTTACCTATTTATTCAAAGGTCTAGAGACCACAATTCCCAAAGATTAACCTATTCTACTCCCAAGAAAAGTAACCTGGTAAAATTTTCAGTTGTGACTGCTCCTGATGGTTACATTGTAGCGGTTACAGGTCCACATGCTACCGACGGTAAAAATAATGACTCAAATATATTCAATGCCATGGCAGTAGAAGAGGTAAATAATAAAATAACTTAGATTATTTAGAAAAGATAGATATTTATTTATAATAGGATGGATTTTTCAACTTCTATAGAGAAGATGACATTATTGTCTTAGACCGAGGCTATCGCGACTCAAGGGAAATATGTAATCAATTTGGATTGCAAGTTTTTATGCCCCATTTTGTACCACCAGGACAGCGTCAGCTTACATGTCAACATTCGAATGAGTCTAGGTAGAATTTCAAGAGTGTTTAAATATTTTATGAAGTAAATAGACAGAATTACTTTATTCGTCATATTTAAAATAAATGGGATAAAGGAATTCTTTCTAGTGCTATACAATAATCAAAAACTCCCCAAGATATGTATTATTTTAAATGTTATGATCATTATTTTAATTTATTGTTTCTTATAATAGAATTGTTACAATGTTGCGATGGGTAATTGAAGCTGTTTTTGGTCGACTTCAGAACAAATTCAGATTTCTAAGAAATGTTGTTCCAAATTCCTATAGTGCAGAAGCGCTGGGCAATATTTACAAGGTAGATTAATAAATAAAATATGACTCCTAAATTACCACCTTTCGCTAATTTTTACAAGGTTTTGTGTGCAATTTCGAATGCATTTTTTTCACCTATAAGTTCAAACGGTCCCGAAGATGATAGATTTTGCGATGTAGTATTGGAACGATTAAATCGTCCAAATACTCTTTTAGAAAAAGTATTGGAGGAAAATCTGACAAGGGTGCGCTTAAATTGGCCAATTGTAAACGCATTGGAAGGGCTTCAAGATTTTCCTGTTTTGAGTGAAAACCAAATTCAAGATATCACTTTGGGAACATATCAATTAAAGTTGGCATATGCATACACTTCCTCTCATTTAGATCATGGTCGTTATCTAATAAGGTTGCATCAAGATCCTGCAAATCAAAATGATGGTGAAAAGTTAATTAGAGCATCAATTCCTTCAAGGTTATATTTTTGCAATATGTATTTAAAGATATTTTTGACGTGACCTATTAAATCCAGGTTTCAAGGCAGGGAGGAAAGACGATGTTTTGTTTCATACAGTACCGAACTAAATGGGACAGACGCCATAACTGGTTGGGCTTGCCTTTGTAAATCGGGTGCCAGGGTTTTAGGTATGTGTGGCCATGTTGCCTCCGTTATTTGGTTTTTGGGATATGCTCGGCATCAAGAAAACATAAAATACCCTTCAAAAGACATTGCTGAAAATGTAATTAACGTAGCAGAAAATTAAAGCTAATGTATACGGTGTATGTGAAAAGTTTACAGTAATAATTTTTAAATAATTTTTCTTTTTCTTTTTGTAGAACTTATGGGGTTTAAGAAAACTTTCGAACAATTACTGGTTTTCGCCATAGTTTTCGCTATAAAAAATTATTTACATTAAAACACAAACACTCACCTCTCTCTATTCACTAACACATACCACATACATTACACATGATGCGCAAATTCCGTCCAGTAACCTCCTCGTGGTGCGCATTGGGTAATGCTAATACTGGCGGTACCATATCGCTCATACGTTCCGAGGACTCAAAAGAATTATTCTAACCCGGTGTTTGCTACTAAGTGCAATTAGGAATGAATGCCAAAGAGCGGGAAAGAGCATTTTTGATAGTCATCGGAACTTATAAGCGATATTGTGCCCCCCTATAGACACACTGTGAAGAACGCCGACTAAGACCATGAACATATACGCGGTCTTGCTTGTACTTGGGCCTTAATTAGCCAAGCTAACACATACTTTTTGTCAGTTTTTTACGGTCTTGATTTTGTACGTATTAAGAATGACCGATAAAACATATCTGTGTAGGTAAATTAATGCCACAAACAAGACCGTGAACTTGTGTATGAATTACATATACATAATAAAAATATCCAATATTAAACGAATTGTACCTTGTCATGCAAACTTTTTTTTAATTATTGTATTTATTTGTAAGAAATAAAAAATGGAATTTTATTTGTTTGTGATTTAATTAATAATACTTTTGTTACTTATATTAAATCAAGTTTAGCTATTATTTAGATGTTTCTTTTTATTTTTTCCTAAACAGAATTTAACAAGTTACGGTAATTCTAAACTATAAATCTTTTACAATTTGTTATATGCAGATCCGAAGCCATCTAAAATGTCTCTATCTTATTTTAATAATCTTAGTAATTATAAATGGTATTTGGCAAGCATGTTGTTTTGTTTGTATTGTTTACAATAAAATAAAACGTTTGGAAATTAATGGATTTATTTGTGACACGCAGGTGAAAAAGTAGTCCAATGTTGCCAATGTTTTTGAAAACCCGAAACATACTGTAAAAATCTTAATACCTTTATTTCACGATGTTCTAGTGAATGGAAACCGATAAAACTTTGGTAAACTATAATACTAATACCATTTTATCACGTAATACAAATATCATAATGTTATGCGATTGCTCTGATGTTTTATTCAAGATTTTGTAAAAAAATTGAAAAAACGGCAACTTTGCAATAATTAAATAATTTTAAAAATTAATTGTGTATATACTTATTTATATGACAAAACTATATGCCAAATAATATAAATAAAATAAAATATTTATAAATATATAAACAACTACATAATTAATACATTATTAACGTTATAAAATTAGAATATTTAGATGATGTCGGCAACTAACATTGCATAGGTGTTCAAAAAATATCGGCAACGTTGCCTAATTGTGCAAAATGGTGTTAAAAATTCTCAACTTCAAAAACCTTTTCTGAAGCCCGCGCAAACTTTCATGACCCAATATTTTACAAAATTAAATATTTTACCTTTCTATACATGAGGTATGAATATCAACGTTGCTTAACGATCCACCCAGAGAACGATAAGGTCCTTTCTACTAATTCTTCTTTAGCTGACAAAACTCGATTAATTCTCTCAATTGTCGATCACTAGCTTAGCTTGGGGATCTTGGGTACGCTAAATCTCAAGACTTTGTCTGGAACTATTTGCAGCCAGATACTAGCCCCACTTTGTATGAATTGCATCCTCTTCGGAAATTTTGTATTAAGTTGTCATCGGTTACTTTCTTTTATCAATAAAACCTAGAAATAAAAAACAAAGATTATGAAATATTGCACCAAGTCATGTTTTGTAATATTAACTAATATTTTATTGTTATTTTAGCTTAGAGGAATTTTTGGAAAATATTAAATATAAACCAATATAAAATACTTATTATGTGAAAAGGTAGATATAAAAAGTATTCAGTTTTATAAGCAAGTAGAAAATAATAGTTATTTATGCACCAAGGGAGCAAAGTGAGTAATTTAATCCTGAGTGTGGAAATTGTTGCCCGAGACGTAGTCGAGGGCAACAACCACACCAAGGATTAAATGCACTTTGCTCCAGCGGTGCATATTAAATTTTTTGCACTTCCAATTAATTATTTGAACAAACGTTTTCAATTTTGGGACAATGGTTATTTCGAATGCAAATAACTACAGAGCCAGACATAACCGTCACCTTATTAAAAAAAATAATTGAACAAGTTGTACGTCCTTTATTTGGTCTAACAAATTGTATTGATTGTAATATTAGAGTAAACGTACTAACTTGTAAATGTACATATCTATTAATAAATTTGTGTTGTTTTCTCCAATCTTGTATAATTTTGAAGCACATCGGAAATTTAAAATCAATTGATCGGTTAATTTATGATAAATTAAATATTATTAAAAATTTAAGTACCTATACCATGATTCGATACGGATCAGTCTGCATGAACTTCCGAGTGATGATGAAACATTCTATCGATTATCTTCTAGAAACTTAAACAACTAACAAAAATCTTTTGAACTGTATAAATATAAGCATTTAGCATACTACATTAGATAAAACCATTAGATATCCTAATAAATAATACAAGACAATTTAGAGGTTAGAATTACTTGTCAATAAAATTTTTTGAATTTAAGACAAAAAACTATAATAAATTCCTTTCCCAAATAAAAAAACCCTAAAAATTATTGTAGTAATATTAGAAATATATTTACCTATTAAATTATCAAATATAATTCAGAATTCAGAAACAATTATTTTTAAAAACTTGCGCGCCATCTGTGTTTGCCTATATACCTAACTACGAAATTTATTTAATACCAAGGGATTAAATGAACCGTTATGGGACTTTTAATCCCTAGAGATTAAATGAATACTTGGTAGTAAATGTGTTACTTTTACTTCTGCCATTAAGAGAGTAAAATGGCTCATTATTGTTTGGAAGTGCAAAAAAGATATTATTTTCAGAAAGTTGATGTAAAACAATTTCTGAAAATTGCGATAAATTTATGAGAAATATTGGAAATACAGGTAATTTTTACATAAAATACCTCCAAGAAAATAACAGTTAGTAAGAGTTATAGAATAAACTTAAATTAATGAAATAATTTTATTTGTAAAACATCAAGATAAAAGGAGGCCATAAAAGTGCCATATTGCATTTTGACCACGCACATTATACAATGTTTTTTCTAGAAACGACAGTTTAACAAATAATATTAATGAAATGTTTGCACTTCCAAACAATAATGAGCCATTTTACTCTCTTAATGGCCGAAGTAAAAGGAACACATTTACTACCAAGTATTCATTTAATCTCTAGGGATTAAAAGTCCCATAACGGTTCATTTAATCCCCTAGTATTAAAAGAATTCCGTAGTTAGATATTACAAATACAGATGGCGCACAAGTTTTTAAAAATAATTGTTTCTGAATTCTGAATTATATTTGATAATTTAATAGGTAAGTATATTTCTAATATCACTACAATAATTTTTATGGTATTTTTATTTGGGAAAGGAATCTAGTATAGTTTTTTGTCATAAATTCAAAAAATTTTATTGACAAGAAATTCTAACCTCTAAATTGTCTTGTATTATTTATTAAGATATCTAATGGTTTTATCTAATGTAGTATGCTAAATGCTTATATTTATACAATTCAAAAGATTTTTGTTAATTGTTTAAGTTTCTAGAAGATAAACGAAAGAATGTTTTATCATCAGTCGGAAGTTCATGCAGAATGATCCGTATCGAATCATGGTATGGGTACTTAAATTTTTAATAATATTTAATTTATCATAAATTAACCGATCAATTGATTTTAGGTTTCCGATGTGCTTCAAAATTATACAAGATTGGAGAAAACAACACAAATTTATTAATAGATATGTACATTTACAAATTAGTAAATATAAATATGTACGTTTACTCTAACATTACAATCAATACAATTTGTTATTCCAAATAAGGGAGGTACAACTTGTTCAATTATTTTTTTAAATAAGATGACGGTTATGTCTGGCTCAGTAGAGTTATTTGCATTCGAAATAACCATTGTCCCAAAATTGAAAACGTTTGTTCAAATAATTAATTGGAAGTGCAAAAAATTTAATATGCACCGCTGGAGCAAAGTGCATTTAATCCTTGGTGTGGTTGTTGCCCTCGACTACGTCTCGGGCAACAATTTCCATACTCAGGATTAAATTACTCACTTTGCTCCATTGGTGCATAAATAACTATTATCAGCATCCAAATTACGTCCTTGGTTCTTTATGAATTGGTTAGGTTTGGTTATTTATTAATGAAATTTATCAAAATATTAGTAGTTGTTTACATAGTAGTTGTTTACATGGTTTTGTTAAGTACTTTTAACACTGGTGTAAAAAGTAATATATATACCGGGTGGAAATGAAAACCGGGTCACCTCGATAACTTTTTTATTTATGAATAAAAAAATTTGAAATATGACTATGTTCTATGGTTCAAAAAAACAAATTTTATGTGCATTTTTTATTTTCGAAATCACTTCCGGTTTCACCGGAAACACCATGAACTTTGTTTTTTTAAATGTATCATCCCATATTTTTATTCATGGCTTAAAATACTTTTAAAAAAGAAGTATTTTTGTGATATTAGTTTTTATTTTTTTTGTAAAAAAAATTTTTTTCAAAAAAACAAAAAAGGTTTTCGAAGTCGGTGAAAAGTACCAAAACTAATTCTAAATAATTTAAATACCTAAATGAAATTGTAATTTGAAAAAAAATTTAAGTGGTTTTTGAACTATGATGCCGGGTCATTCGACTTTTTAAAAAGAGGATTTTGTAACGATTATTTATTTTATGTATTCAGAGTGTCTACACTCGAATGGGACAATGCCAAATGGTCAATGGGGAACAATTTGAACATTTTCGGTAAAATTTGTTACCTATAAATTAAAAATTTACTTTTTTTTGTAATATTTTCATTGAGAATTAATAATTTTTTTTTTGAGTAAATTTATTTTTTTTTTTCAAAAATGGTTGAAATTTTTTTAAATATTTTTATGTGATCATTAATATGATAAAAAGGTCTATGAAAAATGTGTAAAAAAAGTAGGGGTTTCCATTTAAAAAAATTGATCATGACGTCGTAGTGAAGTTATCAGTGACGTCATGAATATTTTTTTCATTCCAAAAGATGGCACAAAAATTGATCTGTCCGAGCGATTTTTACAAAAAAAAAAATTACGGAAGTTATGACCTTGGTTCCAAACTTTATCACCACCCTGTATACTAAACCCGTAAGAAATGAGGAAGTTTTTTTTTCGTATCGAGTTGAAATTTTGCAAGTGGAAAGAAAAGAAAATTTTAAGAAAAAAGTTAAATTGTCGCTTTTCGATCGGACAACCCCTAAAAAAGTTATTCAACCCCGAACGTAAAATCGAATTAATCACCTGTGTCCGAAATTCACCCCGAATCGCATCAAATTTTTGTATGTTATAGAGGACCAAATTCTAAAGATGAGGGTTTAGACCCGTCCGAACCTATCTGTTAAGGGGGCGGAGATACGGCCCCTTTTGTATTTCTACCCCAAATTCGGAAGTTTTTTGCAACGAGCCGCAAACAGGGCAGTTTTTTTGGTAGGATTTCAAAAATTCCGGTTGCATCATGAAGGGGGATGCGGATTCTAAGCGGGATTCGAATTCTAAATTTATCCAAACACTCTAACACTAAAAAAATTCACGAAAATGGTCGTTTTTTCTTGCTTTTTTCCGGTTTTCGCGGGTCTTAACTTTGAAAAATCGCACCCCCGTCCGGTTTTAAAGGGAAGCGACGAAATTTGGCCCCTTTTATTCTCACATCCTTGGGATGGACCGTGGCCATTTTTAAGTCTGCAGTCGCAACCGCGTGGCGTCGCGGCACCCGCACGCCGAGTGTACAGATTAAGCGTTTTTTCGGGCGGCGAAAGTACCACATCTATACGAGTCTCATCTCGAGTTCCACCGATGCGAAAAAATCGCGGTTTTTCATATCTCATTTTGTACTTGTACTTTTGGCGCTCTCCAACTCGCCCATCGTTTTTCATCCTTTTTCGACGCGGTCTCTGAAAATGCGTAACTTTTGATAGGAGTCGGTTATTAAGGTCGAATATTTTTTCTTTTGCTTATTACATTCATTTTTATGAGCAGAAAAATCAACACCGAAAATTTTAACCCTTTGCTTCAGAAAAAAATCGAACGTAAAATGTTTGGTACTACCACTGTAGTCCACAGTTTCCAAAAATCTTTAAATTTTTCTACACTGCCCCTCAAATTTTATTTTGCCCCAGTGTAGTGTACATTTTCTGAAAGCTTTCAATGTACACTTTACGACAAAAAAAGAATCACTTCGTTATCTCTTTTCGTATAGAATACTTTATAAAAAAGCAATTCAAAACGCGAAAAAGAATGCAAATTCAAATTATATCCAAAAATCCTCAAATCCGAATGCTGCCGTTTGGAAAGTAATAAACAACAAGAGAAAAATTAATAACAAAAATAACTCAGATATGAAAATTAATGCTGATACGTTTAATGTATACTTTTCTAACATAGCTAACACTATTCGCAGTAATTTAACTGATACTGACTTAGACCGAATAGTTTCATGCTTTAAGGTAAATCCAATAACTGAAATTTTTAAATATACAGAAGTTAGTGAGTCTGAGGTTCGTGAAATTGTCAATGGTCTAAAAAACAGTAACTCTAAGGATATAAATGGTATGTCAGTGAAAATACTGAAAATATCTATAAATTGCATTATAACACCCTTAACGCGCCTAATTAATGATTCTTACGTACACGGTATTTTTCCAGATGTTTTAAAGCTTGCTAATGTTGTACCCATTCATAAGAAAGGTGACATCAACTCCGTTGAAAACTATAGGCCAATTTCGGTGTTGCCTATATTTTCAAAGGTGTTTGTTTGAAAAAGTCTTGCAAACCAGAATAATGCTGTTCTTAGAAAGTAACAACTTACTTTTCGAAAATCAATTTGGATTTAGGAAAAACAATAGTACTCAAGACGCCATTCGTAAATTCATTACAAACACATTAGATTGCTTTGAGAGGGGTGAATACTCCATTTCAATATTTTGTGATCTTAGCAAGGCATTTGATTGCGTTTCATCAGATGTCTTGCTACAAAAACTGGAGAAATACAACTTTGATGAAAATTTTATTTCAATCATAGATTCCTATTCGAGAAACAGGTATCAAACAGTAAGATGCGGTGTAAATCTGTCAAAACCACTGCCAATAAATGTAGGTGTGCCTCAGGGGAGCATTCTGGGGCCATTATTATTTTTGATATACATAAATGATTTACATGCATTTGTTTCAAATTCTAACTGTATACACTATGCAGATGATACAACTGTTTCCTGCAGTCATAAAATCCTAGATACTGCCCTAGAATGCTCGTCTTACGCACTAAATCAATTAAATACTTGGTTTTCTTGTAACAAATTTGCTCTAAATGAAACAAAAACGGAGATTGTAACATATTCATTGAACAAAGGTCATACCAAACAAAATGATGTTAAATTCTTGGGAATTTACTTACAACCAAATCTTACTTGGACTACTCACATAACTCACTTATCAGCTTCTTTGAGTAGGAATCTATTTGTCCTCAGAAACCTTAGTCATTGTGTTAGCACAAATGTACTTAAAACCACCTACTTTAGCCTTATTCAAACTCACATTACCTACGGTATACTCTTATGGGGCCATTCGTGGCAATCAGAAAGAGTTTTCGGTCTCCAACGGAAAGCAGTTAGGATTTTGGCAGGTTTGGGTTATGCCGATGATTGTCAGGAGGCATTTAAAAATTTTTCTATACTAACAGTACCTTCACTTTTCATTTTAGAATGTTTAATGTATATTAAATTAAATCTTAATTCATTTTCATTTGTTAGTGATAGAAATTCGCATGTTACCAGAAACAAAAATAAACTAGATATAGATTTCTGTCGTCTAAGCAAGTCACAAAATGGTCCAAATTTTTTGGCTTTTAAATTTTTTTACTTTTTACCAGATAAAAATAAAACTACTACACAAAAGTAAATTTAAAGAGGAAATAAAACGTATTTTAGTTCGATATGCTTTTTATAAGACATCTGACATTTTTAATTGTAATTTTAATATTTAAATGTATTATTTTCTAATATTGTGGATATTGTATTGTATTTTAGTAATTAAGTCCTGACCTGTGTAAGTACTGTATTGGTGCAATTAACATTTAATAAAAATTATTATTATTATTATTATTATCGAGTTATGGCCGAAAATGTTGCAAAAACATGCAAAATTTCAGTTTGGAGCAAAAATTGCGGCCTGAATTTTTTCACTTTTCAGAAAATAATATCTTCGAAACTATTAGCACTATCTGGACGATTAATACCTTAAAATTTGCAGCGACACCTCCCCCACCAAATGCCGTAAAAGTATTAATTTTCGGTTTAAAATTGAGCCGTACAGGGCCGTATTTGTAGCAAAATTTTGCCAAAACTTTGCGAATTTTTTCCAAAAAAACTGTTTAGCCGATTTTAACGAAATATTTTTTAAAACGCGTCTATCCATGGTGTTTACCATTGCTAACTTTTAAAATTTTCGAGAAAAACAATAAAAATCGATTTCCATGAAAAATTTCGTAGCCTTAAAAATATCTCAAAAAATTATTTTTCGAATTTTTTCAAAATCGACCCCGCAAATGAAGGACAATAGAAAATGAATGAAATGTAGGTAGTTAGTTGCCCCCTACACCCTCCAAAAAAAATTTTACACCCCAAAAACTCACAAAATCAAAAGTTTCTTAAGAAATGTACCTTAAAAAATAATTAAATTTTAAAAAATTTAATAAAATAATATCGATAATTTTTACAAACTTATCTGTACTAATTTTTGTTTCTTAATTTTAGTTATTAAGCGAAATGTGATTTTTTAGCAATACACCACTCATTTGTTAGAATGCCATATTTTATATAAAAATTCATGTTTTGAACAAAAAGTCGTACTGCCTTGATTTTTTTTATTTTTTTCTTATTTCTTTATATTACAACCCAAAATTATTAACTTTCAAATTTTTAATTTGAAACGGTAAACCCTTGATCTATAATACTAAAACCGTAAGAAACGAGGAAGGTATTTTTTTCGTATCGAGTTGAAATTTTGTATGCGTACGGAGGAAAAAATTTTAAGAAAAAAGTTAAATTGTCGCTTTTCGATCGGACAACCCCGAAAAAAGTTATTCCCCCGAACGTAAAATCGAATGCATCCCCTCCGTGTCCGAAATTCACCCCGAATCGCATCAAATTTTAGTACGTTAAGGTTGGCCCGATTCTGAATACGGTGGTTTTGACCCGTCCGAACCTATCTCTTAAGGGGACGGAGATACCACCCCTTTTGTATTTTTACCCTGAAATCCGACGTTTTTTGCGCCAAACCGCGAAAAGGGCAGTTTTTTAGTCAGATTTTAAAAATTCCGATTGCATCGTAAAGAGGGATGCCGATTCTAATTGGGGTTCGAATTTTAAATTTTTCCCACCAAGCTAACACTCTGAAAAAAATTCTCGAAAATGGTCGATTTTTCTTGCTTTTTTTCCGGTTTTCGTTGTTAAACCACATTTAAAATTGAATGTCTGATGATAATACGGGGGGGGTAGAGATTTGATTTTTTTTATCTTATTTCTTTATACTACAACCCAAAATTATTAAAACTTTCAAATTTTTTATTTTATTTTTCTAATTTACCAGTAAAATCTAAATAAGTTAAAGCAAACCCCCTAAACAATGTTGACACCCCAAAAACTCCTAATTTATAAAAAAATTTAGTGTAACTTAATGATAAAGAATTGTTTACGCTAAGAAACTTTAGAAACTTCTATGTACGAATTTAAGTTTTAAAATTTGATTAAGGAAAAAATTTTAATTATTAAATTAAATTTATTTATTTTAAGAACGTTTTTTAATTAATGACAATTAGGAATTTTAAGAACCCGTTCGCCCTCTGGTGGCAAAAATATGAACTTCTATATTCGGTACTTACATTTTCGATTTAATGCATTGGTACATGTTTTTTGAGCTTTATTGGAATTTTAAATAATAAATCTATTTGTGTTTTGTTAAATATGTAGTTATAAGGAACAATAACGCATTTTAAACACAATTCTTGACACTGAGAAGTACCGAATATCCTCCATTTATAGCGCCATCTATACGTAGTTTAAATTCCCAATATTGTCCTTTGGTGGGACGTACCCTAATTCAACTGTCAATCTGTCAATAGCTTATTCTTAACCTAACTTCCTTGGTGGAATTAGCACCCTCTTCTTTTTATCCAGTATCCAGTATTTTCAGCGCAATTTTATTGTTTTATATTTACAGACAGGACTGTTGTTAGTATTTCTTTAATTTGTTATATTTGTGTCTTAATCGTTTTTCAGTTTGTTTTAGGAATTTTTGTTTCATAATTGAAGGTTAGGTTTCTGGTATGGTCAAAATGGGTAAGAAAATTGGTTTCTGGCAGAAGAAGTCCAAAAAGAAGATTACTGTTGTTAAAGAAGAAAAGGAAAGGCTCCAATTGGAAGTGCCACAATTGATTATCGGTAAGTAATTTTATCAGTTTTAATTTAGTGGAGCAAGATATGATGCACCATTAAGTGCATTTACTAATTGAATATTTTGAATATGCTTTAAATACTATATTCAATTTATACAAACGTTAGATTCACATTGTTATTTTTTGCTTATACTTTTTAAACATGACTACTTCAGATGCAACATCCAACACCAAAACCAAAAGGAAACGTGGATCCAGTAATTTCTCACACCGTAAAAAGTAAAGTTCTTCAATCACAATCAACGATCACACACCTGTCCAAATTCAAAAAGGTGGAGTTGAGCCACCTATAACCCCAGCAATTGCTGAAAAGAAATCGCAAAGGATCCACATTCTACAGGATTTGCTGATTACACCGGCTAATGAAGTTCATATGACAGAAGAGGATCTCCCCGAGACAGGTTAGCATCAGTTTGGAGTAATCACCAGGGCGAAAAGCCATCAGGCCGACATCAAGTATCCAGACATAAGCAGAGGTAACCAGTGCACCGTAATGGCATCTTTCGCCTTGAGCTTTCTGGTGGTATTTCCATCTTTACCGTGGGACAGCTCCGTCTTGGACTTTATTCTAGACTCAGGTGACGCTTTATACAGATATTCGTTGCAGACAGGACCAGCACCGCCTCCAGGAGTTCATGCCATCTTTTTAAACGTAACAGAGGTTGCCCCCAGGTTCATCTTTAGGTACCAAGAAGAGGACTACGGCATGTTTAATTATCCCCAGATGACTGCTTTTGACAGCGACCAACCGGGAGATCGAGGTTTGCTGATGAACGAGCCACCTGCCCACAACTATTCAGCGGACCAGCAGCTTGCCCACTTCTTTGTTCATCACAACGTGGGAATTTTGATCGGAGCAGCTCAGACAGTGGCGTTGTGGAAATTGGATGGTTTGTATTATTTGTTTGATTCTCATAGCAGACCGATTGGCAATGGTACAGCATTTCTCATGAGGTGCAGGAACATCGAGGAACTTTCCCACAACTTAACAGGAATGTTTGAATCGGCTTCCGGAGATTTTCAGATCCATCATGTAAATGTAAGTTTAACAAGGGATTTTTGCAGTGGGACAACAGACTGAGATTGCAACCGGTAAATGACACACCAGCTGTAACCAGAACACTTCGGAATAGAGTAATCAGATGTCTTTTCCCCAACATCCAGAAGAACCGAAACGGAGTTACGCGACGAAAAAGTTTTAAAGAGAACGAGTCAGCACTTGCCCGTGCTTCCCAGGATTCCATCGATGAAATTTTGGAGTATCTGCCAGCACTTTTGGATGATTTTTTCAACGAAGATGCTGTCAATTTGGAGGATGTGGAGGAACACCGTTTAAAACCCATGGTGAAGAAATGCGACCACTGTTTGGCCTACAAATTCTGCAAGAGCGGGGCAGTTCGATTGCCTATGATTCACCAGAGATTCCCGGAATACTTGAAGAAACTGTTTCTCGGAGAGCACCCTCTTTCAAAGGAATTCTTCAAAAACGCTAGAGGACACAACAACCAACTCTCCATGGCCACCACCCAGGCTAACTTTAGTCATGTTGCAGGTGTTTTCAATCCATGCGTGGCGCTCAAGGGTACCCTCTACCATTTGGTCAACGAAGTGATCCAACACGGCAGCCTTCTACTATGTGGATTTTGAAAACATGAAGGAGCACATGGATCCCCACAGGACAGTTCCGGTTAGCGAGGAGATCATTCGAGAGGTGAGGCAGATTCTTCTGGACATTGGCAACCCTTTTGTGCAGATCTACGAGCAGATGGGGAATTTGAGGCGCCAGAATCCCAACATTGGTAAGTGTTATAAATAATAATTTATTATACAGGGTGTCCCAAAATTAAGCGGCCAAACTTTAGTAGGCGATTCTACAACTAATTTTAAGAAAAAAACTTCCTATAAACATGTGTCCGATTTCGCTTCCTAAGGGAGCTACAGCCCTTTAACTATTGTGACTAAAACTAGGTTTTTTGTCATTTTTTTGAAAACGGTTGGTAATAAAGATTTGAAATTTGGTGTGAAGACTAATACGTTTAAGATATAATTTCTCAATTTTTTTTAGATTTTTTGAAAGCTCTGACATTTTTTGAAAACTCAAAAAATCTGAAAAAAATTGTGAAATTATATCTTAAACGTATTAGTCTTCACACCAAATTTCAAATCTTTATTACAAACCGTCTTCAAATAAATGAAAAAAAACCTAGTTTTAGTGACAATATTTAAAGAGCTGTAGCTCTCTTAGGAAGCGAATTCGGACACATGTTTATAGGAAGTTTTTTTCTTAAAATTTGTTATAGAATCGCCTCCTAAAGTTTGGCCGCTTAATTTCGGGACACCCTGTATATAATAATTTATAAATTATAAATTTTGTACAGAAAATTACCACATCAAGTTTCATCTGAAGTCTAATGTCAACCGATATACCTATAACAAACCAACCAACTTGAACGAGGTACGAGCAGTGTATGTGAGCGAACAAGGAGACGAGATGCCACACCAGGAGAATTTAGAATTTATGAAAAAACAGCAGGACAAGCATTCCGGGAATACTGGGCTCATCGATTGCAGGTCCGCGAGAAAATCAACTTGAAGCTGGCAAGCTGACCCAGGCGTTTTTCTTATCGGTTTGGATTAGGATTGAAGATGACAGGTGCAACTATTTAAAGACACACAAGAGTAAGCTAAGGGTTTCCGACTACGCAAGCCTCATTGACTACGTGCATCCCAAAAACGATGACTTGGCACAGAAAAGAGGGGAAGCAGTTTCCAAGGTAGGAAAGATGACCGTGTTGCCCAGTACTATTGTAGGAGGACGTAGGTACATGCAGGCCAAATTTCAAGACGCCATGACCATCGTCAGCAAATTCGGTAAGCCCACGTACTTTTTAACCTTCACCACAAATCCGCAGTGGCAAGAAATTCAAGAGTTCATAAGGAACAATAGACATAACAGCCAGAGTTTTTTACGCCAAGTCACTGGAGCTAATGCGATATCTGCTGAGCAACGAAAGCATCTTAGGAAAAGTCACAGCGTACGTGTTGGTCTACGAGTTTCAAAAGAGGGGACTTCCACACGCTCATATCCTCTTGACCACAACGGAGTTCGACAGACCTCACAACGGAGACGACGTGGACCGGATCATAGGTGGAAGTCTGTAAGTTGTACGATTGTTTTCGTACAACGAAAAAATCGTTTGTTGAATGTGCTGCTAAGGTGACGCATTTTGTCTTTTCTTTCAACAAATACAAAACGTGCATAAGGGTGATAGAAAATCTGTCACCAAGCAACTTAGTAAACAAACGATTGTTTCGTTGTACGAAAACAAATCGTATAGCTTACAGACTTCCACCTCATTTCTGCTGAAATTCCTGACCCCGATACCAATCCGACGATTCACGCTTTGGTTGCCAGAACGATGATGCACAATCCGTGTGGAAAGGATTACCCGGACGGTGTCTGCATGGTGGATGGTAAATGCAGCAAAAACTTCCCCAGGTTAGTTCAAAATAAATAAGTTTTTAAACAATTGTTTTTATAGAATATATTATCATACTGAACATAATTAGTATTTAATAATGGAAGATCAGCTAAGGTGCTTGTACTGGTGCTGAACCTCGCCGTTTTTCTTCTCCTGGTTATTCTTAATATTAAGATATTATATTGTTGAACAATGTATTGGAGTAGAACATAAAGACATTATTATTATTATTAAAATAAAAAACTCACTCTTTTTAAAGATATTTAATAAGCCAGAACGTTTTCGTCAACCAATGTTGACATTATCAATGGCATTAAAATTAATAATGTCAACATTGGTTGACGAAAACGTTCTGGCTTATTAAATATCTTTAAAAAGAGTGAGTTTTTTATTTTAATATTAAATACTAATTAATTAATTTTAGATGGATCTATCACATATTAATACTGAACATAACTTTTACCCAAAATATTTTTTTAAGAAAATTTTGACCGATTTTAAATTTAATTTATTCATAGGTATAATGCGAACGTGACCACCATATCCAACGATGGGAAGGTGAGGTACCGAAGACGAAAGGATGACCGGACCGTTCAGGTGAGAACTTCAAGGGGCAACACATCCGCGCCTTTGGACAACAGATTCGTGGTGGAATACTGCCCATACTTGCTGCTGCGGTTCAACTGCCATTTCAACGTCCAAATGGTCACCGAACACGCAGCCCCCAAGTACCTGTTTAAATACATCGCCAAGCGACAGGATATGGCCACCATCACAGTGGAGAACGAGGACGGTCCTGTTAATGTCAACGAAGTGAAGGAATACATTGAAACGCGATACGTGACTTCAGGATGCGCTGCTTGGCGACTTTTGGAATTTCCTTCGGTTAAAATGTCCCACACCGTGGAAAGGCTGCCTGTCCATCTTCCCAAGGAGTAGTACGTCATGTTTGAAGAGGGAGACGTGTCCAATGCAGCCGTCAGGGCCGAAATGCGAAATAGCAAGTTGATGGCGTTTTTCGAGTTAAATAAGAAGAGCGCGCATGCCCGCCAGTTCACCTACAACCAGATTCCAGAGCACTACAGGTAATTATTTAATTAGATTTTGGAATTTCTATTATTTCATATGTGCTAAAAATTAGTGCTTTCAATTCATTAGGTGCTTATTAAATAAAAATACAGATTTTTTTTTAAAACTGAGCATCCTGGATATTTTTTAACACTGTAAAATTAAAGAAAGTATTTTTAAAAACTTAAAATCGCTTTGTATAATATAAAAATTTATATAGTAATTAACATTGATAACCACTACATCACACCAAACATGAGATTTGAAGGTCCCAGGTTCGAATCCAGGAGAAGGAAAATTGTGCCTTGATTGTTTCTTCACAACTATTAGTCTTTATATATAATTTTATTAGTTTTAATTAAATATTTTCCATTTATAAGATTCGTTGGAAAAATTTGGAAGAAAAGGATGAAATTCACCAAGATAGTATCCAGAATTTACACCATTTCACCCAGAGAGGCAGAGAAGTTCCATCTTCTCATCCTGCTCCTGCACGTAACAGGTCCCACATCCTTCGAAGATCTTCTGACAGTCAACGGACACAAATGCGCCACATTTCGGCCCGCCTCAGAAATCTCATCTTGGACGACGAAGTTTGGGAGAAAACCCTGCGAGATGCGGAAGTCTTCCAGATGCCGGGACAGATGCGGAATCCTTTCGGGAACCTACTTTGCTTCTGCAACGTCAGAAACGGACCGGAGCTGTTTGAGAAGTTTAAGGAGTCACTCAGCGCGGACTACGTTCATCGAGGCATGCAGCAATAACAAGCAGAGAGGCGCGCCCTTCTAAGAATAGCCGGCCACCTCAGGTATTTGCATCGAGACTTGGCCGATTTTAACTTTCAGGTGGACATCTTGCCCGAGGACATCGTGTTTGACGACGAAGTGGTGCCCGACCACGTCGACGTAAACGATGAGCAGATCGTCAGGGACGGGAAAAACTTTCGTCTACAACGCCATCCTGCAGTATCTGGACACTCAGAACATCCCTGCCCTTTTGGTGGCGTTTACAGGTATAGCTGCTTTGCTGCTTCAGGGAGGCCAGACCGCCCATTCTGCTTTCGGAATTCCCATTCAGGTACATAAGAACATGAGATCTTGGATAGCGGCACACAGCAAAAAGGCGGACTACTTGAGGACGATAAAGCTGATTGTTTGGGACGAGATAAGTATGGTGAACCAGTTCATCATCAACTGCGTGGATACGTTGCTTCGTGATGCGAGAAACGACAGGAGACCTTTCGGAGGGGTGTGCACTCTTTTCGGAGGAGACATCAGGCAGGTGCTCTGCGTTGCGCCGGATAAAATGGAACAGATCGAACAGGTAATAATGAAATGCGATGTGCACTTCAATTTTAACTTTTTTATTTTAATAAAAGTTATAAAGCCCGCTTTTTTATTTCAGGTGTTTTTCAAGTGCAGATGTTGGAGGAATTTCGAGACTTTCGAGTTCAAGCAGAACATGAGGACCGATCCTGGTGAGAACGAGTTTTCTAATTGGCTTCTGAAAGTTGGGAGCGGCAAAATGAATCATCAGGGATCTCTCTTTATACCCAAAGACAGCATGGTGATTCCAAAAGAATGTTTGACGGATGATGCAGTTGCTTCAGTCTACGGATCTTTGAACATGACGGCCAACACGCCCCAGCTCTCCGAAGCCCTCAGTGATTGTGCGGTCCTGTGTCCCCTAAACGAGAATTGCGATCGGATCAACTGGCAGATGCTCGAGAGGTTCCCCGGAGAGATGCACAACTTCTTGAGCGTGGACACCATCGACTCCGACGACAAAGAAGAACAGGCCATGTACCAGGAGGAGACGCTGAACGGCTTTAACCTGCCCAATCTGCCCTTGCATAAGCTGGAGTTGAAGATCGGCGTTCCTGTTATGCTCCTGAGGAACATCTCGGTCCGAGACGGGCTGAAGAATGGAACCCGCATGATTGTAAAGAACCTCAAAAACAACGTCTTAGTTTGCGAAATTTTGACCGGACGCTTCAGAGGTAATCAAGCTATTATTTCTAGGCACGACCTGATTGCGAAACCTGCTTCCCTCCCGTTCACCCTCAAGAGACGCCAGTTCCCGGTGAAAGTCTGTTTCACCCTTACCATCAACAAGGCCCAATGACAGACGTTCGAGAAGGTGGGCGATTATCTTCCCAAGCCCGTGTTTTCTCACGGACAGCTGTACGTCGCTCTTTCCAGAGTTCGATCACAATACAACATAAAACTGCAAATCGACAGCGGAAGAGCCCAGGGAAATTTAATGGAAACTGCTGCGGATGTCTACATGAGGAACGTGGTGTTCAAGGAGGTCTTCAAGTACATCTGGCCGAACGGTAACCAGGATTAAGGAGTAAGACGTTTTTTCTATTTTACAAAATTTACTTCATCGTGGAAATATAAACCCCCTCCGTCATCCTGTGATGGTTGGAGTCATCACTTCATCCTGGGAATACATACCCTCCCCCCACAATTGATGGAACGGACTCATCACTTCATCATAATCCCCCCCCCCCATGGTGGATTGAGTCATTGCTTCATTGTGGGAAATCACCCCTCCCCCACCCATGATGGATGGAGGCATCACTTCATCATAAGACTACACATAACCCCCCATGATGGTTGGAGTCATTGAGTCATTGGTTGGAGTCATTGCTTCATTGTGGGAAATTACCCCTCCTCCACCTATGATGGATAGAGGCATAACTTCATCGTGTAAATACACAGCCCCCACCCATGTGTTGCTAAAACTTCAACAACACATGGTATAATAGGGCTAATGGCGATTAGGTCCATGTATAAAAAAAAACCTAACGCATCAAGGTGACACCTCTTGGGTGATGCAGAAGTTCACTCTTTTAAATGAATATTTTCTCTTTGGGTAGGTGTAATTTTTAATCTCTTATTTACATATTATTTATTTATTGTTTGACCATTCCCAATGATAACTGAGTTTATTTCTATTTCATGTGGTACTTCATTGGACTGGATTGAAAGTGAGTAAATTATTAGAAGATGATTACTGGGTTGGATTGAAAGTGAGAAATGATTACAAGATAGTTTCTTTTGGAATACATCCGCAGCCATTTATTGTTTTATACCATGATACAAGATAGTTTCATTTCGGAATACATGCGGAGCCATTTGTATATAAAATTCTACATTGAATACATATTTTTATAAGTAATTTTGTGATATTTAAGAAGTTTTGAACAAAAAGTCGTACTGCCTTGAATTTTTTTTTATTTTTTTCTTATTTCTTTATACTACAACCCAAAATTGCAACTTTCAAATTGTAAATTTGAAACCCGCATACTTGTCTATAATACTAAAACCGTAAGAAACGAGAAAGTATTTTTTTTTTCGTGTCGAGTTGAAATTTTGCACGTAGAAAAAGGAGAAAATTTTAAGAAAAAAGTTTAAATGTCGCTTTTCGATCGGACGACCACGAAAAAAGTTATTCCACCCCGAACGTAAAATCGAATTAATCCCCCGAGTGTCCGAAATTCACCCCGAATCGCATCAAATTTTAGTATGTTATGGAGGACCGAATTCTGAAGATGAAGGTTTCGACCCGTCCGGACCTATCTGTTAAGGGGGCGGAGATATCGCCCCTTTTATATTTTTACCCCAAATTCGGACGTTTTTTGCGACGAGTCGAGAAAAGGGCAGTTTTTTGGTCGGATTTCAAAAATTCCGGCGGAATCGTAAAGAGGGACGGCGGTTCTAAGCGGGGTTCGAATTTTAAATTTTTCCCGGCACTCCAACACTCTGAAAAAAATTCTCGAAAACGGTCGATTTTTCTCGCTTTTTTTCCGGTTTTCGCCGGGCTCAACTTTGAAAAATCGCATCCCCGTCCGGTTTTAAAGGGGAGCGACGAAATTTGGCCCCTTTTATTCTCACATCCTGGGGATGGATCCTGGTCGTTTTTAAGTCTCCAGGCGCAACCGCGTTGCGCCCCGGCGCCGAGACGCCGAGCGTACAAATTTAACGTTTTTTCGGGCGGAGAAAGTACCACATCTACACGAGTCTCGAGATCCACCGATGCGAAAAAATCGCGGTTTTTTGATTCGCGATCGGCATTCCGTTTGTTGTTGCATAGGCGGGTGTCCGTTTCCGTATCTCATTTTTTTATGTACTTTTGGCGCATCGTTTTTCGGGCTTTTTCGACGCGGACTTTGAAAACTTTTGATGGGGGCCGGCCATTAAGGACGAATATATTTTATTTTGCTTACTACGTTCATATTTACGAGCAGAAAAATCAACTCCGCAAAATTTTAACCCTTTGTTTCAGAAAAAAATCGAACGTAAAACGTTCAAAAAATTGCGCCAAACGCGGCCGATTGGTACTACCACTGTAGCCCATAGTTTCCAAAAATCATAAAATTTTTATACACTGCCTTATAAAAGAATAATTTCTACAACGGGTAGCGCGTAGGAAATTTTTATTTTCGAAGGGGTTCGGAAGTTATGCCTAAATCAACTTGAAATTTTGAATTTTGAGGTGCGTGGCTCCCGTCGGGCCATTTTTTAACCGATTTTCGATTTTAAAGGTTCATTTAAATCTACTTCCCGAACCAAAATCGCCCACGCACAAGGTTTTTTGAATTTCCAAAAAATAACGAAAAAGTAATTTTTTAAGATCGCATTTAAAAAAGTCGTAATTTTTGACGCGTTTCGGTCTATTCAACCCCCCAAATTTTATTTTGCCCCAACGTAATGTACATTTTCTGAAAGCTTTCAATGTCCACTTTACGACAAAAAAAGAATCACTTCGTCTACTTTCCTTATCGAGTTATGGCCGAAAATGTTGCAAAAACTTGCAAAATCTCCGTTTGGAGCCAAAATTGCGGCCTGAAATTTTTCACTTTTCACAAAATAATTGATATCTTCGAAACTATTCGAACCATCAGGACTATTAATAGCGTAAAATTTGCACCCTCACATCCCCCACCAAGTTCCGTAAAAATTTTAATTTTCGGTTGAAAATTGCGCAATCCAGGCCCGTATTTGTACCAAAATTTTGCCAAAACCTTGCGAATTCTTTACGAAAAAACTATTTAACCGATTTTGACCAAATATTTTTTATGGTAAAAATTTGAAATCGCTAACTCTTATAGTTTTCGAGAAAAACAATAATTACCGATTCCCATGATAAATTTCAAGCCCGTAGCCTTAAAAATATCTCAAAAAAATTTTTTCGAATTTTTTCAAAATGGACCCCGTAAATGAAAGATAATAGAAAATGGATGAAATTTTGGAGGGTCATTTGCCCTCTTCACCCCCAAAAAAAAAATTTACACCCCAAAAACTCAAAAAATTAAAATTTTTTTAGGTAATGTACTTTAAAAAATAATTCAATTTAAAAAAAAATTAATAAGATAATAACGATAATTTTTAGAAACTTATCTGTACGAATTATTGTTTCTTAATTTTAGTTATTAAGCGAAATATGAATTTTTAGCAATACACCACTCATTTCTTAGAATGCCATATTTTATATAAAAATTCATATCTTTTGAACAAAAAGTCGGACTGCCTTGATTTTTTATTTTTTTCTTATTTCTTTATATTACAACCCAAAATTATTAACTTTCAAATTTTTTATTTGAAACGCTACACCCTTGTTAACTTTCTACATTGGGGTTACTTCCTATACTTGTCAAGGAAAATTACGTTTTCGACGTTTGTCATGAGTGTCAAAAGTGCTATTTTTAACAAGTTTGTAGAAAAAATATTTTTGAAGTGTGAATAATTTAGCAGAAAGACTTAACAGAACACTTGTTGAATGTGCAAGAACGATGTTACAGGATTCAGGATTACCAGTTATTTATTGAGTTGAAGCAGTAAACACTGCAAGTTATATTAAAAATAGAGTGCCTACCAAAGCATTTAAAGATAAAACACCAGAAAAAGTGTGGAGTGGACAAAAATGTAATTTAACTTATTTAAAAGTATTTGGATATAAAGTATTGGTAAAGATTCCTGATAATAAAAGTAAAAAATGGGACTAGAAGTCTAAGGAATATATTTTCTAAGGTTATTTTGAGAACACAAAAGGATATCGAGTGATAGATATTGAAACAAAATCTATTAATAAAGTTCGTGAAGTTTTTTTTGAAAATGTTTATCCAATGAGGAATGCTTCAACAAAAGTTTTAAAAATATTAGACAATGACATTTTATAGAAAATGTAGTTGAAGTGGAAGAATATAGATCATCTGATAATATTTTAGAAGATGAAGAATTAAACGTATCATGGAAAAACGAAGAGAATTCTGATAACAATAAAAAGGATTTGCAAGACAGTCAGACAGACAGAAAATCATGAAGTATCGGATCCTACATCAAAAAAAAGTAAATTAAATTTAAAAAAAATAATAAAAAAAATTTAAAATATAATTTAAAAAAAAATTGTTGGTATACTATATATGTTGCCTCCTCCTCCTCTGATCTTTTCAAATATAAAATTAATCTATTATTATCTGATAGTAGTATTCTTCAAACTATTTAATTTGAGATATCTAAGGTGACCAGACGTCCCGGTTTGGCCGGGACAGTCCCGGTTCCTAAGCATTTGTCGGGGCGTCCCGAGAGAGGCCTCTTTTGTCCCGGTTTTAACAAAAATAAAAACATTCTGGAAAAAGTGCACAAATCCGAAAAATATGCGTCAACACCTTGCGTGGAGTAAGGCGAGTAATGAATAAAAGTACCTTTTTTTATAAGTACTTGGGTTCCCTTTTTTTAGTTTTTTTGTGATTTAGAATTTGAGTGCCATCGTTTTTCATTCTTAGAAATATATTTTTTGTTTATTTTTTTGTGACCTACAATTTATGTGTGAATTGTATACTTAATTTCTGAAATGTACTTTTCTCGTTTATTTAAAATTTGTGATTTTTGTGCCAATATTTGTTTTTTTTTAATTTTTAATGTAACTCTTTTTTATTTTTGTACCTATTGTTTTTTATTTTGTGAAATAATTTTTTTGTTTTTTATAGATTTAAAATTTTTATTTGAAATTAAAAGTTTAATACGAAACTACTGATACTTGATAAGAGTTAAAACATATTTACTAAGAATCGAATTTACGTAAAAAAATAAAATAAAGGCGCTTGTCCCGGTTTGTCATTTTCAAAATCTGGTCACCTTAGACATATCACTTATTAAAATCGGATAAAGAATAACGAAGCTACATCATTGGCCTGTTTTGTGAACCCCTCGGTATATTTGCATCATATTTGTAATAAAATATGATTGCCTATCTATGGGAACTATGATAAAAATATAAAAGTTCATATATATTTTAAAACTAAAAAACGAGCTAAAAAACGAGCTAAAAAACTAAACAAACAAAACAACAAGAATCTGATCATCAAATATTTGAATAAAGAAGAAAATAATGAAAGCA
This sequence comes from Stenus bimaculatus, assembly GCA_963971135.1. Classification (NCBI taxonomy): domain Eukaryota; kingdom Metazoa; phylum Arthropoda; class Insecta; order Coleoptera; family Staphylinidae; genus Stenus; species Stenus bimaculatus. Next base: position 14,796,919 of record OZ020186.1, on the reverse strand, counting down.
ATACTAGAAATATTCAAAACGGAAAACATAAATGATTCTAGCTCGGATTCTAGCCAAATAAAAATAAACAACAGCTATGAAGGTTAAAATATACTGTGTCCTTATGTTAGGTAGAAATAAAAGATTCGTATTTGCGACCGGTTTCGTAACCTTTATTGGCACATTTTCAAGCACAAGTTCTGTAACAAATATTTACATTAGATGATGTATGTTTATCTTAATTATAATTACTTACGAGTCAAAATACAAAATTATTACACAAATTCAACATTATAATTTTCGATGGTATATACATGGATCGGTTTTTACACTATTTATAAATTTACAACTATATACACTCTTTGAAATTATATTTATTTTAATTTTTCTTTTTCTTTGTAGAAACGTAGTTTTAAGCAGTTAATATTTAAAAAATTTTTTCTTTAAAAATCGAGAAAATATTTGAGCCAAGCGTAGTTTTTGACATTTATAGGTTACCTACGATTTTATGTTGGTAATCTCGCTTTATTTTCAGTTGGTATTAGTTTTAACTATACAGAGTGTTTATATTTGTAATATACTGAGTGATTTATACAATTTACAGTGATTTATAATTTACAAAGTTTTAAAGATACATTTATAATACATAACTTGTATACAAGGTTTACATGTGTATAAAACATAGTTCGGACGTGATTAATTATATTAGTGGTGTAAAAAGTGGAGTAAAGTTAAGAAACAATTGGTCGTTAAGTAGTGATATATTTTGATCTTTTTTAGCTTTCTCTATTTCTAAAGCTTCTAATAGTGAAAGTTTAATGCCTTTCAACTCTTTGTGGAGTACTTTAGTTTTATTATTGTCAATGTTATGGTCAAATTCATTTAGGTGTCTACCGAAGTTAGAAGATGTTCTGTTATTGCAATGTTCTTTTATTCTAGTTTTTATCTTTCTACCTGTTTCTCCGATATATATCGAGTTACAATCTTTACAGTCAATTCTATAAACTCCACTATTGTCTAATTCTTCAGTTTTTATTTTCGTATTGTTTAGTATGTTAACAAGTTTTTTATTTGTTTTAAGAATAGGTGTTATTTTGTCTTCTTTAAATAGGTCGTGAAGTCTGTTAGTCGTGTTTCCTTGGTAAGTAAAACTTCTATATATTTTCCCTTCGTTTTCATTATTGGGTGTTAAGTTAGGGTTTAGTGTTTCTTTGGCTATTTTCTGTTCTTTTTTATATATTAGATTATTAATTGTGTTAATAGGTATGTTGTTATTATAGGCTAATTGCTTAATAATTTTAATTTCTTTTTCTTGTTTATTTTTGGTGAGTGGAATATTATATGCTCTATGTATCAGGCTGTGGAACGCGGCTAATTTGTGTTGCATACAATGGTTGGAGAAAAATGGAATTAACGAGTCTGTTAAGGTAGGTTTTCTGTAAATTTCGAATTCTATATAGTTATTATTTTTAATTAATGTTAAGTCTAAGTAGTTTAGTTTATTTTCTGTTTCTATTTCCATAGTAAATTCAATCTTTGGATGTATTTTATTAATTTGTTCAAAAAATGTACCTAGTTCAGACTCGTCACCTGTCCAAATACAAAATATGTCATCCATGTATCTATGCCAAGTTAGTATATGTTTAGAGGATGGTAGATTATGAATTTTTTGTTCTATGTTATCAATAAAAATATTGGCAAGAATTGGAGCTATGGGTGAACCCATTGGGAGTCCATCTGTCATTTTAAAATGTTTCTTGTCAAATACACAAAAGTTTTGTTCAGTGGTTAGTCTGATTAATTGGTTGATATGATTTATTTCTGTTATGTCTTTTAAATTGTTTCTTAAAATAGTATCAGTTAGTTTAAATGATTCTTCTATGTTAACGTTAGTATATAAGTTCTTTATGTCAAAAGAGATTAGTCTATTATTAGTTGGTAATCGTATGTTTTTTATTTTATCTGACAGTTCTTTTGAGTTGTTAATTATATATTTCGGTTTGTATTGAATGTCTTTAGTTAGTATTTTATTTAACTATTTAGCTATTTTATCTGTCGGCGAGTTATAGAAAGTGACTATTGGGCGTATTGACTGGTCTGGTTTGTGTAGTTTGATTTGGCTATATAGTTGTGGCATTTGTGGGTTCATAGGAAGGATGTTATATTTATTGTTATTGTATTTTTTAATTGTTTCTGAACAAGTTTTTAATATATCTTTTGTTTTTGTAATAAATTTATTCAAAGGGTTTGATTTAAGTTCTGTGAATTTATTTTCATTAAGGAAATTGTTAGTTTTTTGTATGTAAGTACCTCTATTTAATAAAACTAATCCTGATCCTTTGTCGGCTAAGGTGACGGTGACATCTTTTTCTTGAATTTTCTTTTTTAGGTTTTTGATCGTCTCTTTTTCTTCTTCTGGGCCCGTATTAGATTCTTTTCTTCTACGTTCTTTTTGCTTTTTCTCCCCCAATAGAAAGTTGCTGTATTTAGTTCTTAGTGCTGTTTCCTCCGGTAGGAATCTTATAGCTGAGTCTAGTTCTATGGATATTTTAACTAGGTCTGTTTTTCCAACTGAAGGAGCGTATTTATGTCCTTTATTTAGGAGGTTTTCTTCTTCTTTAGTGAGTTGTAAGTCACTTAAATTTGTAAACTTTTTGTAGAATGTGTGTATGTGTTCTGGAATCTCTTGTTTCTTTTTCATTTCTTCTTTTTTGTTATTGATTAGGTTATTAAGCTTGTTAATCTTCTTAACATTAATTAAAAATAATAACTATATAGAATTCGAAATTTACAGAAAACCTACCTTAACAGACTCGTTAATTCCATTTTACTCCAACCATTGTATGCAACACAAATTAGCCGCGTTCCACAGCCTGATACATAGAGCATATAATATTCCACTCACCAAAAATAAACAAGAAAAAGAAATTAAAATTATTAAGCAATTAGCCTATAATAACAACATACCTATTAACACAATTAATAAACTAATATAGAAAAAAGAACAGAAAATAGCCAAAGAAACACTAAACCCTAACTTAACACCTAATAATGAAAACGAAGGGAAAATATATAGAAGTTTTACTTACCAAGGAAACACGACTAACAGACTTCACGACCTATTTAAAGAAGACAAAATAACACCTATTCTTAAAACAAATAAAAAACTTGTTAACATACTAAACAATACGAAAATGAAAACTGAAGAATTAGACAATAGTGGAGTTTATAGAATTGACTGTAAAGATTGTAACTCGATATATATCGGAGAAACAGGTATAAAGATAAAAACTAGAATAAAAGAACATTGCAATAACAGAACATCTTCCAACTTCGGTAGACACCTAAACGAATTTGACCATAACATTGACAATAATAAAACTAAAGTACTCCACAAAGAGTTGAAAGGCATTAAACTTTCACTATTAGAAGCTTTTAGAAATAGAGAAAGCTAAAAAAGATCAAAATATATCACTACTTAACGACCAACTGTTTCTTAACTTTACTCCACTTTTTACACCACTAATATAATTAATCACGTCCGAACTATGTTTTATACACATGAAAACCTTGTATACAAGTTATGTATTATAAATGTATCTTTAAAACTTTGTAAATTATAAATCACTGTCAATTGTATAAATCACTCAGTATATTACAAATATAAACACTCTGTATAGTTAAAACTAATACCAACTGAAAATAAAGCGAGATTACCAACATAAAATCGTAGGTAACCTATAAATGTCAAAAACCACGCTTGGCTAAAATATTTTCTCGATTTTTAAAGAAAAAATTTTTAAATATTAACTGCTTAAAACTACGTTTCTACAAAGAAAAAGAAAAATTAAAATAAATATAATTTCAAAGAGTGTATATAGTTGTAAATTTATAAATAGTGTAAAAACCGATCCATGTATATACCATCGAAAATTATAATGTTGAATTTATGTAATAATTTTGTATTTTGACTCGTAAGTAATTATAATTAAGATAAACATACATCATCTAATGTAAATATTGGTTACAGAATTTGTGCTTGAAAATGTGCCAATAAAGGTTACGAAACCGGTCGCAAATACGAATCTTTTATTTCTACCTAACATAAGGACACAGTATATTTTAACCTTCACAATTAAAATACCTTATATAAATATGGATGCATTTAACTCTACTAAACAGCTATGAATTTGAAAAATCGACGACAAAATTAAACAAACGAATGATTCTAAAAAAATTATTATTCTCTCAGACATTAACTTAAATTGCTTCGTACAAGTTGAAGACGAGCGCGAGGACAAGAGTCAAAATATTAATTATAATGCAAAAGACTTTGCTGCTGAAACAAATTCTAAGGAAGAATTTCAAGATCTCACTTCCGAATATAACGGTAAAAATTTTAATAATAAATGTTTTAATAATAAAAGCGAGAATAAAAGTACAAAAGATTCCAAATATCAATATGATAGACAATATCAAAGAAAAAGACTCTTAGAAAAGAGCTCATATGATTGTAAATTAATAACTGATTACTTTCCTATTTTAAATGAAATTGAACTAGTTATCAAACAAAATGAGCAGCTTGAAAGAAACTTGTACAACAATTTACGCAAAACCAAAGAAATTATCACTAATGAAACTGAAAATTTCGATCAGATTTCGAGAACAAGGTTTTTGAAAATGCTTTGCTTTTAACTGGTGGACGCCTAACTTATGAAACCTTAAAAAAAATTTACCCGCATCTTTGCCTTCAGTCCCTACAGTCTTGAGAACACTAAGAAGTGGAGATGTAATACTGGAGGGCCAGTTAAGATTTAAACAGCTTAGAGACTTTTTAATTGAAAATGATTACCCCATGAGAGTGTGGGTATCAGAAGACCAAACCAGAATCGTATCTTCTAGAGAATATGATTCAATCAATAACAGAATAGTGGGATTATGATAGAAATGGCTGGCCATTAGTTAATAGTTTTCCGGCTACTTCGGCAGCAGTAATTCAAGAGTATTTTAAAAATGAAGAAAATGCCAATAATTTATATGCAATTGTTGCACAACCTTTAGTTGCAAATTCGCCATCATTTACTCTATGCTTTTTTGGATCTAACAATAAATTTTCTGCTGATATTATTCTTCAACGTTGGAATTTTATAGAAAATGAGGCTAAAAAATTTGGAATAGTGGTGGAAGGTTTTTCTTCTGATGGAGAGTCAAGAGAATACTAAAGGCCATGAAAACTAGATCAGCTATGCACAGTAGTATTGATAAAATGCCTTCCAAATGGTTTCAGTAAGGTTTTAATTTGGAACAACCTATATCGATTCAAGATACCATCCATATAGGAACTAAAATAAGAAATAGACTTTTAACACCATCCATTATTTTGGCTATGGGACCATACGTGGCATCAAGTTCTCATTTGGGAATACTTTGTGAGACCGTATCAAAAGACAAGCATTTGCTCACACTATCAGATATTGACGTACGTGATAAAATGAATTCTAAGTCTGTAGAAAAAATAACAGATCAGAGAGTTTTGGATTTACTGGAAGAAACAATTCCTGATAGAAGTTGTTGGCTACTTAATAGCCGACAACCACTTAGCTCTGACAGAATTAGTCGAGTCAAAGAAAAATCTGAATGTAATATCCAACCGAGTATCCAACATCAAACATATTAAAAACCTCAAACCTAAATTAACAATGGGTATGGATAATACACCTGCCTTTATCTTAAAAGACTGTGCACCTATTTTGGTCAAGCCACTAACATACATTTTTAATCGGATATTCTCCGCTGGCACATTCCCTGATGTTTGGAAGATAGTTAAAATCTGCCCGGTTTTTAAATCACGATGTATTTTATTTCATACTTTGGATTCTTGTTTGTTGTTTTTGTATTCCGCACGTGTATTTATTATATTTTTTATTCTTATATTCTTTATTCTTAATAGTATTATGCTATACTTGACATATTGATGTTAAGAAAAGTAAAGTTTCCGAATTGGAATACGCGCACAATAATATTTCTACCTAGTTGATTTTTGCAAGTGGTGTAATTTGTTTATTTACGCGGAAAAATTTTGTAAATTATTTTTATTTATATTTTTAGTCTTGTATAAAAAACTTTTTATTTATATTTTCATTCTTGTATAAAAAACCTTTGTAGGCATTATAAAAATATCTTTATGGCTTCGACCAGTAGAGAATTTGACGATGATGACGAGTTACTTGAGTATGTAGAAAGCCTTGCGGATGACGATGACTACATTGAGTCGGAACATGAAACCCAAAATATGGAAGTATCTGAAGCTGAAAGCGACGCCAGCGACATTATAAATCCACGGAAAAAAAGACCGCGTATAATTAGTGACAGTTCAGAAGGTAATGAATCGAGTGACAGTCCAGAAGATAATGAATCGAGTAACATTGAAATTGGTGACGCCGACATTTCCAGATATTCGGAAATAGAGGTAAATAAAGACACTGCAACACGGCCTTCTCATGTTTTTCGTGAAAAGTTTGGACCAAAACATGCACCACCTTCAGACTCCAAACCAATTGAATATTTCAATTTATTTTTTACACATGGCCTATGGTTGCTTATTGTAAATGAAACCAACAGATACGCGACGGATTTCTTGAATTTACATAAAAGAATGTCATCTAAAGCAAGGGCAAAAAATGGAAACCCGTAAAAATTTTGGAAATGACGGCATTTGTTGCTGTAGTTCTCAGCTTATTCTGTTTTTTCATTTGGTTGACAACACAAATTTGTTTCCGCCAGGTCATAAAAATTATGATCCATGTGCAAAATTTCAGCCATTGGTTGAGCATGCAAATCTGAAATTCCGGTACCATTATACACCCCATCAGGAACTTAGTGTTGATGAATCTTTGATTGGAACTAAGTGTCATACAGAACTAACTCAATATTTACCCAATAAAAAGCACCATAAATGGGGAATAAAATTTTGGATGTTGTGTGATTCAGTAGTAAATTATTGTTTAGGTTTTTTCTGTTACCGTGGAGCTAAATCAAATTTTGACAAAGCAGAAATAAAAAAGTATGGCCTTGGTCATGTAGTGGTGACAAAACTACTAAATATGGGTAACTACCTGAATAAGGGTTTTCATATATTTATGGATAATTTCTTTACCAGCACAAGTTTGGCAAAATATTTGTATATACATGCTACCTATTTAACGGGCACAATAAGAAGAAATAGAAAGGGTCTTCCAAACAATGTAAAATCGATGAATGTTGGACAAACCAAATATTTCAGAAATGAAGAAGTTCTTTTGTGTGGATAGAGAGAAGAAATCAAAAAAAAATCCAGTATTACTTATATCAACTAAGGCTATTGCTGACTAAAATAGTTACAAAACAGCGCAAAAGGCAAGAAATTCAAAAAACGAAACCTTCAATCATAGATTATAACAAATTAATGGGTGGAGTTGACGGGTCTGACATGATGTTGTATACATATCTTGATGAAAGGAGAACATTGAAATACTGGAAGCAAGTTGTATTTTCCATTTTTGGAAGGATGGTGCTAAATGCGTATATCATATACAAAGAAAATACTAATGGTAGAGTAATGTCACGTGTCATGTTCACATCGTCAATAATAGAGAGTATAGAACAAGATTGGTTGCCAGTAAAGGGGAATCCCATAGCAACTAGTAATGTTGGTTTGGGTTTAGGTTTAGAGAAATAACCAGGTCGCAATTTGAGAAGATGTGTTGCTTGTAGTGGTAAAGATGGGAAACGAGTAAAGAGATCAAACCTTATTTGTTCTAAGTGCAAAAAGGGGCTTCATGGATTATGTATTGGCCAACATAAATGTTATATGGGATAGACTGTGTGCTAAAAGCATTACTTTTTACTTATGTTGAAATTATAATATTTATTGTAATTATGACATTTATTTTTGAATTTTGATAAATAAAATGGTCTGAATTTAACAAAAAAATACATTTTTAAATTTCTACTTTCCTCTAGTAGCGTGGCACTTTTAGCTAGTTCTCCAAAAATCGCTATGGGACTCAAAGGGTTAAAGGAGTTTTGCTCAACAGAGTTTCTGAGTTTAAGGATCTTGGTGTGATTTTTGACACAAAACTAACTTTCAATCTACACATAAATCAACTTCAGAAAGATTGTAACCGCATTATGGGTTTTATTGTTAGAACTGGTCGAGATTTTAGATCAACTGAAACACTTAAGATCCTTTTCTCAGCCTATATTAGAAGTAAACTTGACTACTGCGCTCTTGTATGGTCACCTTGTTATTTAAAGTATTTTAACACACTTGAATCTATTCAAAAACGTTTTCTGCGTTATTTGTATTACTTCAAATATAAACAGTATCCTTCGGATAGTGTATCTTACCTCAATCTGTTGGATAAATTTAATTTTAAGAGTGTTGCAAATCAACATATGATAATTGCAGCTTCCTACTTACATAAACTGATTCACAACAATATTGATGATTCTCAAATATTATCCCAACTACTATTCAGGGTGCCACAATATTATGTTAGAAATTGCCGTACTTTTATATGTAATATACCGCATACCAGTCACTTGACTAACTCTCCTGTTTATAGTATGTGTTCAATTTATAATGAACTTAATGTCGATGCTGATATTTTTGCCTTAACCTATTCTCAGTTTAATCAAATATTAAGAAATGTTATTTAAGACGCATTAAGTGTTGAGCTCTACGTATATTTTATTATATTTTATCATATTTTATCATATTTTATCATATTTTATCATATTTTATCATATTTTATCATATTTTATCATATTTTATCATATTTTATCATATTTTATCATATTTTATCATATTTTATCATATTTTATCATATTTTATCATATTTTATCATATTTTATCATATTTTATCATATTTTATCATATTTTATCATATTTTATCATATTTTATCATATTTTATCATATTTTATCATATTTTATCATATTTTATCATATTTTATCATATTTTATCATATTTTATCATATTTTATCATATTTTATCATATTTTATCATATTTTATCATATTTTATCATATTTTATCATATTTTATCATATTTTATCATATTTTATCATATTTTATCATATTTTATCATATTTTATCATATTTTATCATATTTTATCATATTTTATCATATTTTATCATATTTTATCATATTTTATTATATTTTATAATTTAATAATGTTAATGTTACTTTATAATTACTATTCTTGTTGTTTATTCTAAGCAATTGGTAATTACTACTATTGTTAAAAAAGAAACTGTTTGCATTGGAGAATGGTGCATTTTTAAGAATCCCTTTAAAAAACCCAAAATTTTAAAGACAGAAAACCGAGCAAAAAACGCATTCGACAATGTTTTATTTGGTAAAATTTTAAGTTTTACTTATTTCTCAGGTAGAGGAAAGTCAAAGAAATATTCTCGGAAATATTCTATGCACACTGCATATGTAAATGCGCCAAGCCAGTTAAAAAACTCAAAAAATCGAGGGATTGGATGCCAATGAACATTTTACAATTTAAAAGGAGTTAAACTTGTAAAAAAAAATGGGAAGCATGTATTCGTTGATATAAAAAATTATTTGGGATCTATACCCAAGCCTAACATCAGCAATGGGCTCCAATTTATATTAGCGACAGAACTGGTAGAAGCCATATACAAGTTTAGAAAAAGTAATTTGTGGACGAATAATTCGCAAGATGAAAATTCGGACGAAGAAGAAAGCGAAGTCGAAAGCTTCGAAATGGTTTTAAATGACACGTCTAATGGCGTATCGGATACTTTGGATATATCTATGTTAGAAGCAGAATCTGAGGCAGAATCCTCATTAGAATCTATTAAAGTTATATTGGAAAACTATTATGCTATTTTCTTCGATTTGAAATGGTACTTAGGACGAGTGGTGAGCATTAAAAATTATACAGTGACTATAAAATTTCTTCAGTCTAACCTAGATGAATATGTCTGGCCAAAAAAGGATCAAATTGAAGTAGTAAAAAGAAAATTTATATTCTTCGGGCCAATTGAGTTAACGGGTTACCATCAATTTCATTTAAAACGATCTGATAAACAAAATATTAACAAAAAATATAAGGAATTAAAAAACTAAACCAAAGAATATTAGATTAAATATATTTTTATTTATTTTTTAAATAGAATATTTTTTATTTATGTTTTTAAATGTTTTATTTTATATTTTTAATGTACATGTACATTCTCGCACTTTTCAAGAGTTCAATAAAGTTATTTGAAAAAAGTTTCATGATTATACATGGATATACATGGATATACCGTGGATATACATGATTTACCATGGATATACTTTCATATTTGGATATACAGGGTGTCCCAGCGCTGCGAGGAAGTAACATTACTCTATAATGAAAAAAGATATCGACATGCGGTTTTCAATAGAATATACAATACCTTTAAGCGCACATTTTTAAAATATTTTAGAATACTAAAATATTTTAAAAATGTATAATAATACCGGGTGTTCATTCCAAGATGGCGGACCAAAGTTATGTTTTTTTAAATGGAACACCCAGTATATTATGACATTTTTGGATTCCTTATCAAAAAATAATTATACTTTGTATAAACTTTTATGGGCCTATCATCACTCGTTTTGCTGATATTTGCCATTAAGGCCAAAAAAAGATCAATTTTTGAAAAATCACTGCTCTAAAACAGATGATTATTTTGAGTTGAAATTTGGTCAAAAAATTTTCAACATCGTCTAGTCTACAACTGTCATGTAAAATTTAAGTTTGTGATAATTTTTTATCAGGATGCCTTATGACTCGCAAATTGAACAATTGAACGAAATTTTCAAATGGAACACCCTGTATTTTACCATCGTTCGATGGCATTTTTACACGCTTTCTACTGATATAATGGTTGCATGGTCGCATGTTAATGGTTTAGGAGATATTAATATGATGAATTTTGTTGAGGAATTTTTTTTTTTGATTTGCCTAATATTTATTTCTGTCTGTCTGTATTTTGCTTTTTTATAATGTTGTTTTATTACAATAGTAGTTTTTGTTGTTTTATAACAAAAATAAAATCGAAACTTGCAATTATCAATTTTGGTTTTCCAAAGTCTCAATATGCTTTGAAAATTTAGCAACTAATGTTACAAATAAAACCCTTATTTTGTTCAATTTTGTTTTAACGCTTTTTCTGTACTTTTGATAATAACTAAACCGAAATAGTGAACTCTTCTAAAGAAGAAATAGTAAATATGCTGTAAGCGCTTGGTGAAGCTGAAAGAAATCCGCTTCTAGCTATCAGAAGAGACCTTAAAAACGAAATTCAAAAAATAGGGGTTTCCTAGGTAACATCAGTTGCTAAATTTTCAAAAAATACTGAGGTTTAGAAAACCAAAATTGATAATTGCAAGTTTCGATTTTATTTGTGTTGTAAAACAACAAAAACTGATATTTTAATACAACAACATTATTAAAAAAGGAAAATAGAGAAAGACACAAATACGTTTTAGGCAAATTAAAAAAAATCTCAAAAAAATTCATCAAGAGTGCTATTTTGTCTATATTTCACTGTTTCTCAGTTTGGATATTAATATCTACTAAACCATTGATAAGCGACCATACAAACATTATATCAATATAAAGCTTGTAAAAAATGCCATCGACTGATGGTAAAACATACAGGGTGTTCTATTTGAAAATTTCGTTTTATTGTTCAATTTGCGTTTCATAAAGCACCCTGATAAAAAATTATCACAAACTTAAATTTGACATGATAGTTGTAGACTAGACGATGTTGAAAATTTTTTGACAAAATTTCAACCCAAAATGTTCATCTGTTTTAGAGCAGTGATTTTTCAAAAATTGATCTTTTTTTGGCCTTAACGGCAAATATCAGCAAAACGAGTGATGATAGACCCATAAAAGTTTATACAAAGTATAATTATTTTTTGATAAGGAATCCAAAAATGTCATAATATACTGGGTTTTCCATTTAAAAAAACATAACTTTGGTCCGCCATCTTGGAATGAACACCCGGTATATTGCTAAAATATTTTAAAATGTGCGCTTAAAGGTATTGTATATTCTATTGAAAACCGCATGTCAATATCTTTTTTAATTTTAGAATAAGGTTACTTCCTCGCAGCGCTGGGACACCCTGTATGTACAAAATTTTGCCTCGTGATTACCCCCTCGGATTCGACTGAACTTTTAATATTGAAAATCGATTAAAAAATTTCCAAATTTATTCCCATTAATATACATGTTATTAAAAATAATTCAATATCTGCATTACAAACTTCCATTGTCAAAGGAATTGTTAAAACGAAATCTTGTCATACGTGTAAGGGTGATGTAAAATCTGAAGTAATAGTAGAAGGACATGTTTTAATTAATTGAGTATAATGATTGTGGAAATTGCATAATTAATAATATACCACTAACTTTAATAATTGGTACAAAAACTATAATTTTAAGAGGTTTGGTTAACTACATTCCATCGGAATCTGAAGGAGGAATTGGACATTATACAGCATTTTATCGTAGATTGGACTCTGTTTAGGAATTGTATGATGATATGAAATCTCAAAGCTACAACATCAAATCCGACGAAAATGTATTACTCATATATTATTGTATACGCTGTAAAATAAAGACTTAAATTATTTTTATTTTTTTGTTTTTTTTGTGAAGCACTAACGAAGTTCTAATGAAATTAAAAAAAATTAAAAGTAAAATATTTGTAACAATCCTATGGTGCAATTCTGAGCAAGTCTGTAAGACCTTATAGGAAATATCTGTCAAGTAACCATGGAAACTGTCCATTACAATCCATATAACAAACCTAACAAATTTTTGTTAAAGACATACAGATTTGCACAGAATTGCACCATATTTTTTTCTAATATACATTGTTTTTCTGATGCGCTAACAAGCACTAATGAAATTCGCAAGAAAATTTGAAAAAATTGATTAATTAAAAAAATTGTCGCTGGATCGAAAAAAGTAAAAGATTTGTAACTTTCTTATTTTTTCAATTATATGATATTTTTCTGATGTCCTAATAAGCACTAACGAAGCACTAACAAAATTCGGAAGAAAATTTACAAACAATTGATAAATAAAAAGAATTGTCGCTAGGTTGAAAAAAATAAAAGATCTGTAACTTTGTTATTTTTCCAAAAATAGTACGTTTTTTTGATGCACTAACAAGCACTAACGAACCACTAACGAAGCACTAATGAAATACAAAAGAAAATTTATAAAAAAGTCGTAAATAAAAAAAATTGTCGCTGAGCGTGAAGTTAGTGACAAAATTTAAATAAACATTTACTCGCTTAATACTAAGCCGCAAATTTTACTAAGTGTTGCACTAAAGAGCACTAACGATGCACTAACAAATGTATTAAAAAAAACGTTAGTGCTTCAAGTTTGTCCCTAACTTCACGCACCTAGAAAAAAGCTTGGAAAAAAGTAGCAAAAAAAAACGAAAAACTATAATATCTTTGTCTGAAGAAAGTGGCGAGGAAAGTTTGAAAATGAAAATGACGAAGACGAGATAAGTAGTGTTGAAGAAATGGATGAGGATTCTGACTCGGATATTGACAATTAGAATGCTACTATGCGATTTACTATAAAGAAGGGCAAAGCTGCACCTGCGCTTGGTTTCTTGGCCGAATTATTAAAAAAATTACCAAAAATCTTGTTCAAGTTAAATTTTTATCTAGAGATCTAGATAGATTTGTGTGGCCAAGTGATAATGATATTCAGAAAGTTGACACTAAATTTATTTTTTACGGTTCAGTCGAGCTTTCTGGTATTGGTCCATTTTTATTAAAAAGAGCAGACGGGCTTGGAATTGAAAAAAAACTTAAAATAATTAAGAAAGAGACTACCTGTAAATTATAGTTATAGATTAAGACATCATTTTTTTACTTTTAAAAGATATTGAAGAGGATATTTACTAATTTTATTAAAATATTTATTATTGTGTTCTTAAAATGTTTTGATACATTTTTTTTAACCATTATTAAATAACGTCCCAAATAAATTATACGTGGAAGTGATGATGGGTTGGAGTTACATTTTTTTTAAGTTATTATATTTCGATATTTTTTTTGTAAATAAATGAGTTTTTGCACTTTTTTTATTTCTTTATATAAATTACCTAAATACAAAATTTTTCTACCAAAATATGTCGTGATTAAAACAAAAATAAGATCCACAGTACATTCGAAGTATATCCGAAGTACCTGAAGTATTTCCGAAGTACACGAACTACTTCTGAAGTACATAAGGTAAGTTCGAAGTACCCGAAGTACATTAAAAATACTAATGTACTAGCAGCACAATTGACGATACAAGTACGTTGCGAGTCAGATGCACAACAGACGCTACGAAACTGAAATAGAACTGTAATAATGTGATTGGTTGGTAGTTGATGGGTGCACGCAGCATACTGAAAATTCCTATGAAATGTGCATGTGCTATACGCTACGGATACAGAAGAGATAAAAATTCACCAACTCATGCCGTCAATTGTGCAGCTGCCTTAACTCTACCTTTTAAATAAAATTTAATATCGAATCCCTCAGGGAATATTTAAAATGAAATAAAAATAAATATATATTCTACGATTTCCTGTAAACGCCCTAAAAATCAAAGACATTCCGCAATGTAAAGTACACGACGGGTTTAAATAAGTTACACCGAGTATAACTAATATTTAAGAAAAAGTTAAAATTAATCACTACTAATAAAATAAGTAATTACCTTTTACATGAAAGTGATCAACATTCTTGAAGACGGGTTTAACTTGAGAATACACAACCAACTCCTGCACACTTCGATCTCGATGTTACGATGGACGTTTTTCAAGAACGTAGAATACACGAAGGACCAACTTCTGCTTCGGACCAATTCAGTTCAAGGTTTCGTGTATATATGTGTTATAAGAACCTATTAATAATAAAAATTAGTGATATTCAAAAATAATTGTAATAAAATTTTGGTTATGTCAAATTGAGCACATTCACCTGTATAAATATTTTACTTACATTAATCAATCGCGTGGTATAATAAATCATAATTAAACAAGTACTGGTCGAATATGATCGTAAACGAATAATAATGCATAATTTTAACGTCTTTGGTGATGAAAATTCAAAGAAATTGTTTAAAAATCACACGGCCATGGCACTCTTCGTGTTCTAATGACAGATGAAAAATGAAAAATCGCCGACGTCAACTCGGCCACGGGGCGTAAGATCGCATATGACATTGGAAATAATGTTTTAGTTCGCGGTCCCTGCTCGTCGGGGCGCCACTGAAATTTCTCTATCTCTTTTTAACTTAAAGTATAATAGTACCATCTCATTTCATTAGACTGAAAACAAATTTCTAACAAATTCTAACCTCACTAACTGTGATAGTTTATTCGTTTAATGTGGTTTAATGCAGTTTACAAAAATTAGTAATAAAGAGTAAAGAGATATTTAATTAAGGTAAGAAAAATACGTAGTAAAATAATGGCATTTTCAGGGAGTATAAAATTTAGATGTAGATATCCCAACTGTGATAATATTTATTTTAAAAATATTAGAGATCCTTCTTTCCAAAGTAACACTTTTAAATTTCCTATTTCCTTCCTTTACTGAAAGATGTTTATCCTGGCTTTAAATTTTAGATTTTAGTGCATAATTGTTAAGTAGGCAAGAATTAAATCAATATCATTTATGTGATGAATAGTTTTACTAGTTCGTTAAAAACAAAGCTTAGTAAATTTGCAGTGCCAAATATACCAAATTTAGAAAATCCTTGTAAAAAAGCTAAATTAGATGAACAAGTTCAATTGGATTCTGAATCCACTTTAAAAAATTTAGATATTGAAAATATTAATATCGTATGTGACCCACAACAAATCAACAGTAATCAAAATTTAGAAAAATCAATAAATAACAATGTTACCTTAAAGTCAATTGGGGTTATAAGGGTTTCACAATTAAATACAAGGGAAAAAAGTCTTTATAGGTGTAATAGATGACAAATGCAAAGGATAATTAAATTAAAAAAGGCGCTTTCATATGCTAAGAATAATTTAAAGCAAATAAATGAAATAAAAAATACTAAAATTTAGAAAACAATATGGATAAAAGTGCTACAGAGTTTGTAAAATCACAATTTAAAAATATGAAATGTAAACGGCCAACATTCAATTTAGATAACAAAATTTTGGCTTTAGCTATGTACAAGAGGGGTCCAAAATCATACTGATTTTTAAAAAAAAATTTAAATTACCATTTAGGATAACTTTAAATAAATTATTAGCCAAAATTCCATTTATGTGGGTATTTATAAAGAATTATTTAAGTCTTTCAGATAAATTCTAATATACCACACTGTATTAACTACTTTAATTATTATGTAAATTTAAATCTATGCTGGTCTATTTTGACTGTAATGTACTGTTTGCAATAAATAAATAAATTAAAAAAATTAGACAAACGGGATAGATTTTGTTGTTTAGCTTTTAATGAGATAGCTTTATCTAAGGGCTTTACTTATAATGCCAAAAAAAGATATGTCGGTGGGTTATGAGGATTTAGGGTCTTTGGGATGTAAGAACAAACCAGCCGATCATGCTTTAGTTTTTGTAATTCAAGGTTTATTTAGTCAATGGAAGCAGCCAATAGCATATTATTTTACAAAGGATACTATTCAAACAAAAAATTTAGTAGAAATATTAAAAGAAATCAAACCGAGTTACAAAATTTTGGTTTTTGTGTAGCATCTACAGTTTGTAATATGGGGGCAACAAACAGAGGAGCTAAAAACTATTTGATAAATGAAAATCGTGATAATATTTGTAATGAAGCAATTTTTAAAGTTAATGGCCAAGATATTGTTGCATTTTATATTTTATGATGTTCCCCATTTATTGAAATTAACGAGAAACGCTTTGTTTAAATATAACATAAAATTCGATAATAATAAAGTTGCTAAATTTCAAGATATTATAGTTTGCTATGACATTGATAAATCAGATCCTCGCTATAGGTGTTTATATAAAATTTCTCGTAATTATTTTAATTTAGAAAAAAATAGTAGCCTAAAAATGAGCATTGCAGCAAAAACTTTAGGGTGCCACATGGCAACTACTATGGCAGCTTTAGTAAAATCAAAGAGTTTACCACCAGAATCATTAGATATAGCCGATTTTATAGTTGATGTAAATAAATTGTTTGATAGCTTAAACGTAGCCAACTAAAAAGTCAAAAAGGCAAACATTTTCATTGTTTTGTCACTGATAACTCAAAACACTTAGAATTTTGGAATGAAATCTTAAAAAAAATTAGTACGTGGACATTTATAAACAAAAATACTAAAAGGGAAAAGTATGTAATGCCGTTTAAAAAAGGGTGGGTTCAAACCATATCAGGGATGAAAATACTTTTGGCAAAATTACGTCAAAATGGTTTTAAGTACATGCGAACTAGGGCATTTAATCAGGATTCTGTTGAAAATTTATTCGGAGTTATAAGGCCACATGGGGGGTGTAATACAAAGCCAAATTGCAAACAATTCGAAGATCTTCTAAAAACCGTGATTTTAAATAGTTTAGTTTCATATCACAGATCACAGCAGAGGAATGAATTGTGAAAAAGATGAATTTAATTTTACTTTCCAAAATTTTTTAGAAAACTGTCAAGAAAATGTAAATAAAAAAAAAAAAATTTGTCCAACTAATTTAAATGATGTGTACTGGTATTTACGGCTTATTAGGACTTGCGGTGCAAATAAAAGTACCACATTCCAACTGACCGGTTTCGGTTTGTATTTCTAATATTCTTTAGCTCCGAAGAAGGTTAAAAATACAAACCGAAACCAGTTAGCTGGAATGTGCTAGTTTTATTTGCACCTCAAGTACTAATAAACTTTAAATCTAAGTACACATCATTTACATTTTAGTTTTGAAATTTGAATTAATCAAACTAAGAAGCAATCCAGTTAAATATTTTTACATACCAATAAATTTACCTATGAATTATTGCCGTAGATTCCAGCTATTTGTAGACTACTAGAGAGTTCTTCAAGCTTAAATACAACACCAATCATAGTAATGTAAGTAAGCACAATCATACAAAAAATTTATTAATTTCTTTAATATACTTTCTTTTTAGCCTTCCCAAGCAATAAATCTACTTCTACCGCATAAAATGGTTGGATTTGCGTAAGTCAGTAGAACTCATCTCCCAAACTCTACCTGTGTTTTATTAATTAAATAGATTACGTTGTAAAATATAGAATGTTCAAATAATTATAATATATTGATATTTACAAAATATTCATGTTATTTAATTCAAGCCTGCAATTCAATAATTTTTATTTTAAATAGAATATTTGGAAACTTATATCAATAAAATAAGTTTGAATATTAATTTTATTTTCAACAAAATTAAATGTAATTAAATTTGGAATTATTAATGCACATCTTTAACTAATTTTATTAGATGTTAAATAATGTTTGAATTAAAGATATGCAATAAGAATTTTAAATTTAATTTTATTGAAAGTAAATACGAAATTTAAAAATCCCGCTTTTAATAGCTGTCAAATTTAGTTCTGGTCCCTGCGTGGGGGGGCGCTATTGATTGTGGTGTTTCCTTTTCTTAACGTGCAATAGATGTCTCTTATTATATTTATTTCTCTATGAACTCAGCATCAGCAACACCTATAACATTTTCTATGGTGGGTTTGCATAGTAAATTTTTAAATATACAGGGGGTATTATTTTTACTATTTCGAATTTCTTTTATTAGTGGGAATTAAAACAGTACATCATTTTCTTACACTAAAATTAGTAATAATTAATTATAATACTTTATTTTTTACTGAATCATATAAAATTAATAAAGACCGGGAAATTCGACATCCGTGCCTAATTACTGCCGAACTTATAGGTACACACTTTTTTTTTAGTAAATATTTTGGTGTGTTTTTATAAGAATGTATTTCTTGGATTACACTGATTTAAAGAAAAATGTTTATATGTATACCGGGTGGAAATGAAACTAGGGCCACCCCTGGCATTTCTTTATTTACGAAAATAAAAAATTAGAATTCTAGTATCTTATATGATCTAAGAAAACAAATTTTATGGATCGAATAAATCTCTCATTTTACTTCCGTTTTATCAGGAAATGGCACCCACTTTCTTATTTTAAATGTAACCCCCTGATTTTTTCTACGTAAAATCAAACATTGGTTAGTTTTAAGTATGTTTATGACAAAAAAGAATTTTTTTTCAAAACTTTAAGAAAAAATGTTGAATTTTTTTTTGGTAAAAAATTTGAGTAAAACCTACAAAAACTATTTTTAAATAATACAAATACGTAAAATAAATTGTAATTTATAAAATTTATTTCACCGTTCTTGAGATATTATTTTTTTTAATTTTCAAGAAGCGTTTTTTGGAAATATCTTTACTTTTTTAAATGGGATGATATAAGGGCCATCCCCTAATTAAATAGAGGGTTTTTTTTCCGGTTACTGTGATATCCCATATGTATGTTTAAAAATAGATTTTGTAGGTTTTACTCAAATTTTTTACCAAAAATAAATTCAAATTTTTTTCTTAAAGTTTTGAAAAAAAATATTTTTTTGTCATAAACATACTTAAATTAACCAATGTTTGATTTTACGTAGAAAATATCAAGGGGTTATATTTAAAATAAGAAAGTGGATGCCATTTCCTGATAAACCGGAAGTTAAATTAAAAATTTATTCGATCCATAAGATTTGTTTTCTTAGATCAAATAATATACTAAAATTTTAATTTTTTATTTCCATAAATAAAGAAATGCCAGGGGTGGCCCTAGTTTCATTTCCACCCGGTATATTTGAGTCAAAAAAAATTTTTTTTATATTTTTTTGAAAACCAAATTAAAAATTTTCATTTTTGTATTGTGTAAATATAACATGTAATACATTTAAAGTTTTATTAATCTTTTGATTTTTTTAATTTTTATGTTAGGAATAAAATAATTTACTTTGTAGTTGATTTAAACAAGTAAAAATAGTTTAGTTTTCTTTATGATAAAATTTTGTTTCTCACGAGTGTTTTGTTTATGTCTGGGGTCTTAAGTAATGCAACCCTTGTTATTCTTATTAGGATTAAGTGTGGAAAAATTTATTGCCTACCAACGGATAACGGGTGGAGGGTAAAACTGCTAAGTCAGGTCAACTAAGCAAGACATAAACTAAACACTTAAGTTGTTTTAATACATTTGAATTAAATAATATTTTATTATTTATTTAAATTTTATATTTTTAATGTCAAAATTGTTTGACAGATATTTCTATTATTGTAAATTGTCAGATTTTACTTGTTTAATCGTAGTTTAAGAAAAAGCAAATTAATTTATTCAAAGTTAGAGATTAAGCGAAGGCTACCAAATTCACCCCGTGCTTGGGGATGAATTTGGTTTGCCCTACTTTATTATTAGAACCAATAAGAGGCTTTGATTGGCGTCTTTACTTAAGTAAGTTATGACGTAATAAGGGATGCCAAGCAAAGTCTATAAATTGTAAAGAAACGTTAAAATCATTGAATTCCATAATGTTCTGATCTAGAGTAATGTTAACTCTGATCAGTCAAGTTCATTTTAGTTTGTTCGTGACGCGTTTTTTTTTCACTTTATTGTCATTAGAAGTTTATTTGATTTTATTCACAAAGTTAGTAATATTTCATTTTTGTTTTGTTCGATTATCGTGTGATTTGTGGAATGTTTTAAGGTTTCTATTGGTTCTTAAATAAGTTGTATTTTATTTGAAATTTATGTTGAAATTATATTTAACATTTTAAATTGTGAAGATTATTTTTTTTTCATTAGTATTTTTTTTATGATTATTTTTCAGTGAATGTCTTTATTTGTAAATGTAATTTTTTTGTCATTTATTTTTATCTTAATACTAACTTTTTTTTTTAAATATATTTTATATTAATTAAATATTGATTCTTAATAATCTTTGATAAGTTCCCAATAAAACCATAAATACATTAGCAAAGAAATATAAATAAAAGTGAACTTGGCTCGATCAGGATTTTGATTCTGCAAGTTAAGAACAAGTAAGTACAAGTATTAATTTTGGGTTTAGTTTTTTTTTATAAACCAACTTAGAAGAAAATAATTACTCAGCTATTTGTTTAACATCAAGTTGGTCACTATTTAACTAAATGTAAACGTCGGCTTAACCCTATAAAAAAAGAACCCATTAATTATTCATTTAATTAACGTGCTTTCGGTCATCTTTCTTTTTAATAAATATTATTTTAAATAACACCAATAAAATAATAAAGACCAACAAGGGTCTTAAGCTGAGGGTCGACGTAAGATTTACATTGGCGCAGTCGGTAGGATTTTTACATCCCACCGCTGCCTACATTGGCGCAGGATGTAAAAATTTTTCTTCTTTGTTGGTGTGTAAAATCTTTAATTTTTTTTTCTGAATTATGTTTCATTTTTGGTATTTTTCACGATTTTTTTTTCACATCATATTGTTTGTTGTGGTATTGTTTTGGATAAGTGTAATTAGTAGTATTTTTTTTAATTTATGGATCAGAACATGTGTGAATTCCCTTATCTTTCGAAACGAAATGATATAGTAGTAATAGTTAATTAATTAAATTAAATATCAGTTTATTTAATTAATTAGGTAGTTTAGATTTGTTGATTTGCAGTGTAATTTTTTTTATTATTAGATTTGAAAGTAGGTAAATTAAAATCATTTGATACTTGTAATTATGCAATTGACAGAGACTTGAATTTCTTTTTCTAAATTATAGTTGTACAATCGAAGTTATAGTTTCTGGAATTTTTGTTTTAATATCTTATATTAATTACAATAAACATGGATATTAATAGTGAAGATTTTCAAAGTGTAGAAAATGTAGATGTTAAATCTTTTGATAATAAGTTCAGTATAATTTAAATTTTGATATTAATATGATAGAAAATTTTTCAGATATTAAAACAATAATAAAATGTTTTGGTTGGAATGAAATTCAAGTCTTTAATTTAATGAAATTAAAATTGAAAGGAATTAGAGAATTATTTGAATCGGAACGGTTTGTAGCTTTCATTTTGCACGTCACCAATCCAGGGCTGGTCTTATAGGACTGCAGCCCAGGGTCCCCAATCTTATTGTGCCCCCCAAAAAGCTAAATTAAAACTAAAAAAAATTAAGAATAAGTGCTAATTTTCGGGATGACACCAGTTTTTTAGTATCCCGGGGAACCCATAGCAATTTTTGCCCACAAGTGCTAAATTCGTCCTAGAGCAGAATTCTCAAATATATTTAAATCGACCGCAAAATTAATTCTAACGCACTTAGTTATTTTTTTATAAATTTTTAAAAATTACTTTATTGTTTCAAAATCTCAATTTTTTTAATGTTTTTCTTGGAATTTTTCAACAAACTTGGATTTATTTTTTGGAGAATACTCTAATTTATTCAAATGCACTACAAAATTAAATCTAGCTCATTTGGTTTTTTTTTATATATATTTAATAAAATATTTGACAGCTTCTACAAGTAAAATACTGCAATTTGTACAAGCCCGTTTTTTTAAAGTTCCAATTGAAATATTTCAACAAACTCAGATTATTTTCTTGCAAAATTCTCTGATTTATTTAAATCAACCTGAAAATAAATTCTACCTCACGTGCTTATTTTTAAAAAAAATTTAAAATCATCTTCAACAAGTTCAATAGTGTAATTTTTAGAAAATTCAAATTTTTCTTAATGTTCCTCTTAGAATTTTTCAATATACTTGCTTTCATTTCTTGCAGAATTCTTTAGTTCTTTTAAATCAACCGCAAAACTAATTGTAGCTCACGTGGTTGTTTTTTTTAATTTGAAAGTCATCTTACAATTTCAATAACTAAAATAGTGCAATTTTTACAAAATCTTAATTTTTTTTTAATCTTCCCCTTGGAGTTTTTCAATAGACTCTTTATTGTTGGCAGAACAAGGATGGATTTATTACACAAAGTCGCTATGAATTTATACATAAATAATAAAATTTTAGTACTTTTAATTTTGTAAAATAATACGATTTCGATAACTTGTTTGCACTTTTTTTTCTATCACACTTGAATCTTGTTTGAACTGCGGTTTAATACGTTGAATTTAACTAAAATTAAAAACATATATTTAATATATTCGTTTTATTTGTGGTACAATAAATAACGTTCGTTTTTTGATTACAACACCCTGTATGTTTAGATTTTTTGATTCTACGATGAATGTGAATAAACTTTTGAAGAAATCATTTTTTATAAAACTCGTTTTCCTTTTGGCCATAAGGATAAGGTATTATTAACTTTTTATAAATATTAAAAAGTTTTAACAAATGCCAATCTTTTTTTTTAAGTTTAAGTAACATAAATTTAAAATCTATTCACTTATACCTTTGTTAATTTTTTTTAATTCAATACCTACCCCTAAATATTTAAAAAAATTTAATTAAAGTTTAAACAAAAAGTGTAAATGAATTAATATTAAATTCATGTTACTTAACTTACAAAAAAAGGATTGAATTTTATTAGAACTTTTTAATATTTATAAAAAGTTAATAATACCTTATAATTATGGCCGAACTTAACACTAAAGAATTGCTTGTAACTCAAGAACAACGATTTTTCTAAAAAAATTATCTCTACAAAAGTTTACTCAAATTAATCGTAGAATCCAAAAATATCAAAATATTTAAAAAACAAAAGTTAGGTAATATGTTTAAATAGTAGCTTGTTTAAATTGAATAAACTTTTGTTTAAACTTTTTTTTTAAATTCAATACGGTTCAAAAAATATTTTTTGGCGGACCCTGTATAATATCTTATTTGAAAGCGCTTCGCGTATGCTACAAAGTACTGCAAATTTAAAAACGGTAAAAAATAATTCTATGAAGTTTTATATTAATCAAAAAATATTTTATTTTGAGAGAATCACTTTAATAGCTTATGGGGTAATTCTGAACAAAAATTTTAGCCGTACAGCGCTGTTAAGTTTGACACTCACCCTGATGTCAAAAAAAACGCTATTCTGTAAACTTTACAGTAACTTAACGGCGATGTAAAATAACATTATCTTTGTTAAAATACATTCGACATCAATGTAATGTTATTAATTTGATCGATTATAAATTAAGGTATTATTATTATTTTTATCGATGTTATTTTAACACCGAAAATGTTATTTTACATCGCCGTTAAGTTACAGTAAATTTTACAGAATAGCGTTTTTTGACATCAGGGTGACTGTCAAATTTAACAGCGCTGTTACGGCTAACACTTATGGTCAGAATTACCCTAATATAATTAGTAGAATCCTTTATACTTAAAAAAAATAAGATTCAAGAAACGCGCTCTCCAGAGTTAGACTTCTACTCAAACTCAGTAGACCTAAATTTCGATATGAATTCTTGATTGGTTTTGATTTTTTTATAACGATTACGTTAATATTGTTTTACACAGTGAATTAAAAAAGATTGAAACAGCAAGTATGCAACCAAACATACTCTGGAATGATTTTAGACTTGCTAAGTTGGTGAACCTGTTAATTTTCATTCAAATTTAAATCTGACCTGTCACTTTAACCAAAATTGAATTAAAAAATTAAAATTAAATGAAATAAAAATAAAATTATAAAAATATAAAAATAGTGATGTATAAATAGCGGCTTTTTTTATAAATAGCATGATACATAGCATGATAAATATCAAGCAAAATTTGCTATAAATAAATCTCGTTAAATTTAACATTTTTATATTTGTAAAATATTACAATAATTTTCAAAAATATAGAAGTTATTACCCAAAACGTTTCGAACTTAACATCAAATTCTTTAAAGAACAAAGACAAAATGATATACATTAAATATACAAATTATAAAAATAAAAAAAATATTAAGGAAGAGCAACCCTAAATTTATTAAAAACATCAAAAATAAAAAAATAAATATAGAAGATACGCACAAAAATTTACCGTAAAATATCTTCAAAATGGCAAGCGCGTGTTGCATTTTTCTCCAGAATGGCGCATTCTACAGAGTTCGCAGAAAAATACCTTTTTTGTCTGAAAATGTTTGGTAAACATTATTTTGAGAAAAAAAATCTAAAAAAAATGAATCCCTAAAAAGTTATGACTGTTTTTATTACCCACCCTGTCAAAAACTACCTTTTAAAACCCTGCAAAAAAATTCAAAAAATTCATTTTAACATATCTGAAGTGTATTATGATTAAAACTAAACCTAGTTTGTTTTATCAGAAACGCCACTGAAGTATTAATTTTTACTTTCAGTGTAGCGAACTGTGGGAAACTTAGGGTTCCTACCTTGCAATGTCAATGGTTTCAATCTTATTTGAATTCACAGTATTACTAATACATAAACTTAATTATTTGTCTATAACTGATACTTTAACATATTTACGACAAAATACGCCAGGTAATTATCCTAATAAGGCTTTTCTGGAAAAATGTTTTTAAGTATTTTAAGCAAAAAAATTTTTTTGAAATAATATCTAATTAAACACAAGAATCTTAAAAATTATCTTTCGCATTTTTTGCAAAAAGTCCTATACTGCTTAGTGCTTTTATAGATTAATAGGCGTAAACATTATACAGATAGGAAGATAAAATAGTACTCACCAAAAAATATTTTAGTTTGTTGAAGCAACAAGTATCAGTAGCAAATAAATAAATATTATTTTTTAAACTGTTTGTACTATAAAATTATAAGCACGATAAACCACACAAAGATGGTTGTAATATAAGTAATATAAAAAGTAAGGTTGACTATATAAACCCAAAATTAGTCTTCCCCTCCATACTATTGTCTTGGAATAAGTTGCAGGTAAAATATCGATATAATTATACTTTATATAATTATAAAAATTGAAAGTCAAATAGTTGTAATCAGACCAGTTATCAATAAAGAAATTTGTTTGTTGAAAAATTGGTTTGAAGAATAATTGCGTACTATACGAATGTTAAAAACGAACTGAGTTCGTTTTTAACATTCCTTATACGTTTTCCTTATACGTTTTCCCACATTACTATTAAATCCTTCTTTAATTGTTACAGACATAGTAGAATTGGTTTAACATTTATCACCTCAAATTAACAGCATTTTTTGCCATAACTCTTTCTATTGAAACTTTTTTAAAATTTCTTTTTTTAGAATACTAAAAGATCTTGTAGCTATCATTTTTTGTCTTTTTATCTATGTGAGATAAACTCAACGATTTTAAGAAAGCAGCAAAGTGACTACTTCGTAAAAATTGCACGCTTTTCACTTCATTAAATACAAAAGAGAAACGAAAAGTGATAACATATTTTTTCATGGACTCTTTAGTAAGAAAGGGTTAAAACAAAGGCGTGCCATATCTTTTCTTGCTTTGCGTACTTTCATTATTTATGGGGTTTGGAAAATAGGTAAAATTTTTATAAAATTTTAAATTGTTAGAAAAATAAAACAAAAGTAGAAAAGGTGATAGTCGGCAAATTTGAGCCGTTGATTTTTAAATTCGCTTGATATTTGCGGTTTTGCTCATATTTTTTTTTCCATGAAGCTATTTTAAAATTTCTTTCTTTGGAACACAAAAGAGTCTTATGGCTACTAATTTCTTCTTGTTTTGTTTTCGTAAGTCAAACTAAATACTCATACGGCATTTTAAAATCAAGCTATTGCATTGACGAATACCCACTAATGAAAGCATATTCTGAGTAAAGTATTTAGAGTTAAGCTTAAGTTTCTTTGTGTCTTAAGCCAACCTAATGAATAATGAAGCATAATTATATCGATACTTCCCCTGCAAATTATTCCAAGAAATAGTTACCTGCTTTGTTGGTTCAAAATACATCTAAGGATTAGTATGGAGGGGAAAACCAATTTTATGTTTATATAGTTAACCTTACTTTTTATATTACAAACAATCTTTGTGTGTTTTATCGTAATTTTTATATTAAGGCGATAGTCGGCAAATTTGAGCGCTTGATTTTGAAATTCGCTTGATTCTGGCGGTTTTGCTCATATTTTTTTTTGTCTTGAAGCTTTTTTAAAAAAATCTTTTTTTGGAACACAAAAGAGTCTTGTGGCTACCAATTTCTTCTTGTTTTGTTTTCGTTAGTCAAGCCAAATACTCATACGGTACCGTTAAACGGGCTCTTTACCAAAAACGTTCGCTTAGCGGCGTTTTTGATTTTTATAAGAAACTAATTGAAATAATATATCATTTCCAAAACTAACAATAAGTTAAAGTATAAACGAAGGGTTTATAGACTTGGTTTTTTGTTTTAAGTATATTTTTAAATTTTGTATAGCCCTCCAAAAATTAAGTAAAATTTTAAGATTTTTTTGGAGCGCTGTAGAAAGTTTAAAAATTTACTTTAAGCAAAAAACAAGTATAAAAAGACTTCGTTTATACCTTAACTTATCGTGTGCGTTGGAAATGATATATTATTTCAATTAACGTTTTTGTCAAGAGCCCTTTTTACCGCTGCCGTATGACTATTTGGTTTGACATACAAAAACACCAAAAAAAAGCGAATTAGTAGCCACGACTCATCTGTGTACCAAAAAAAAAAAATTTAAAAAAGCTTATATGGAAAAAAGATTATGAGCAAGACCGCAAATATCAAGCGAATTTCAAAATCAAGCGCTAGCATTTGCCGACTATCCTCTTAGAGCAAAAAAAGAATTTGTAAGCATTTGTTTCAATTCAAATTTTTGGTACTGTTGTAAAACACTCTAAATAAGGTATTATTTTATGCTATAAAAACCGTATCAACCCATTTAAATGACATGACAACCGAAAATTATTATTATAATATAAATATAATTGTTCCCAAAACAATTTTTTACCATTTTGATAATTCTAGAAAATAAAATAGGTATGAATTACTTTAAGCTCTCCCTGTATATTTATTTGGTTTAATTCAAAAAGTTAAAAATAAAATAAAATATTATTGCAATGAAACTTTTAGTAGGTACATCTAAAAACTAAATAGGTTTTCTAAAACTTCTTTTTAAGACCAAAAACACAAAAATTAATCGAATTTTAAAATCAACCTATTGCATTCACTAATACCTACTAATGATGGCATATTCTGGGTAAACTATTTAGAGTTAGCCTAAATTTCTTTCTGACTTAAGCCAACCTAATGAATAATAAAGTATAATTATATCGATACTTTACCTGCAACTTATTCCAAGAAATAATTACTAATACATTTTCTTTCAAATAATAAATTTAACCTACCTGATTTGTTGGTTCATAATACTCAATTTGACTACTTCTAAGCAATAGTATGGAGGGGAACACTAATTTTGGGTTTATATAGTCAACCTTACTTTTTATATTACTTATATTACAACCATCTTTGTGTGGTTTATCGTGATTATAATTTTATAGTACAAACAGTTTAAAAAATAATATTTATTTATTTGCTACTGATACTTGTTGCTTCAACAAACTAAAATATTTTTTGGTGAGTACTATTTTATCTTCCTATCTGTATAATGTTTACGCCTATTAATCTATAAAAGCACTAAGCAGTATAGGACTTTTTGCAAAAAATGCGAAAGATAATTTTTAAGATTCTTGTGTTTAATTAGATATTATTTCAAAAAAACTTTTTTGCTTAAAATACTTAAAAACATTTTTCCAGAAAAGCCTTATTAGGATAATTACCTGGCGTATTTTGTCGTAAATATGTTAAAGTATCAGTTATAGACAAATAATTAAGTTTATGTATTAGTAATACTGTGAATTCAAATAAGATTGAAACCATTGACATTGCAAGGTAGGAACCCTAAGTTTCCCACAGTTCGCTACACTGAAAGTAAAAATTAATACTTCAGTGGCGTTTCTGATAAAACAAACTAGGTTTAGTTTTAATCATAATACACTTCAGATATGTTAAAATGAATTTTTTGAATTTTTTTGCAGGGTTTTAAAAGGTAGTTTTTGACAGGGTGGGTAATAAAAACAGTCATAACTTTTTAGGGATGCATTTTTTTTAGATTTTTTTTCTCAAAATAATGTTTACCAAACATTTTCAGACAAAAAAGGTATTTTTCTGCGAACTCTGTAGAATGCGCCATTCTGGAGAAAAATGCAACACGCGCTTGCCATTTTGAAGATATTTTACGGTAAATTTTTGTGCGTATCTTCTATATTTATTTTTTTATTTTTGATGTTTTTAATAAATTTAGGGTTGCTCTTCCTTAATATTTTTTTTATTTTTATAATTTGTATATTTAATGTATATCATTTTGTCTTTGTTCTTTAAAGAATTTGATGTTAAGTTCGAAACGTTTTGGGTAATAACTTCTATATTTTTGAAAATTATTGTAATATTTTACAAATATAAAAATGTTAAATTTAACGAGATTTATTTATAGCAAATTTTGCTTGATATTTATCATGCTATGTATCATGCTATTTATAAAAAAAGCCGCTATTTATACATCACTATTTTTATATTTTTATAATTTTATTTTTATTTCATTTAATTTTAATTTTTTAATTCAATTTTGGTTAAAGTGACAGGTCAGATTTAAATTTGAATGAAAATTAACAGGTTCACCAACTTAGCAAGTCTAAAATCATTCCAGAGTATGTTTGGTTGCATACTTGCTGTTTCAATCTTTTTTAATTCACTGTGTAAAACAATATTAACGTAATCGTTATAAAAAAATCAAAACCAATCAAGAATTCATATCGAAATTTAGGTCTACTGAGTTTGAGTAGAAGTCTAACTCTGGAGAGCGCGTTTCTTGAATCTTATTTTTTTTAAGTATAAAGGATTCTACTAATTATATTAGGGTAATTCTGACCATAAGTGTTAGCCGTAACAGCGCTGTTAAATTTGACAGTCACCCTGATGTCAAAAAACGCTATTCTGTAAAATTTACTGTAACTTAACGGCGATGTAAAATAACATTTTCGGTGTTAAAATAACATCGATAAAAATAATAATAATACCTTAATTTATAATCGATCAAAATAATAACATTACATTGATGTCGAATGTATTTTAACAAAGATAATCTTATTTTACATCGCCGTTAAGTTACTGTAAAGTTTACAGAATAGCGTTTTTTTTGACATCAGGGTGAGTGTCAAACTTAACAGCGCTGTACGGCTAAAATTTTTGTTCAGAATTACCCCATAAGCTATTAAAGTGATTCTCTCAAAATAAAATATTTTTTGATTAATATAAAACTTCATAGAATTATTTTTTACCGTTTTTAAATTTGCAGTACTTTGTAGCATACGCGAAGCGCTTTCAAATAAGATATTATACAGGGTCCGCCAAAAAATATTTTTTGAACCGTATTGAATTTAAAAAAAAAGTTTAAACAAAAGTTTATTCAATTTAAACAAGCTACTATTTAAACATATTACCTAACTTTTGTTTTTTAAATATTTTGATATTTTTGGATTCTACGATTAATTTGAGTAAACTTTTGTAGAGATAATTTTTTTAGAAAAATCGTTGTTCTTGAGTTACAAGCAATTCTTTAGTGTTAAGTTCGGCCATAATTATAAGGTATTATTAACTTTTTATAAATATTAAAAAGTTCTAATAAAATTCAATCCTTTTTTTGTAAGTTAAGTAACATGAATTTAATATTAATTCATTTACACTTTTTGTTTAAACTTTAATTAAATTTTTTTAAATATTTAGGGGTAGGTATTGAATTAAAAAAAATTAACAAAGGTATAAGTGAATAGATTTTAAATTTATGTTACTTAAACTTAAAAAAAAAGATTGGCATTTGTTAAAACTTTTTAATATTTATAAAAAGTTAATAATACCTTATCCTTATGGCCAAAAGGAAAACGAGTTTTATAAAAAATGATTTCTTCAAAAGTTTATTCACATTCATCGTAGAATCAAAAAATCTAAACATACAGGGTGTTGTAATCAAAAAACGAACGTTATTTATTGTACCACAAATAAAACGAATATATTAAATATATGTTTTTAATTTTAGTTAAATTCAACGTATTAAACCGCAGTTCAAACAAGATTCAAGTGTGATAGAAAAAAAAGTGCAAACAAGTTATCGAAATCGTATTATTTTACAAAATTAAAAGTACTAAAATTTTATTATTTATGTATAAATTCATAGCGACTTTGTGTTTAAATGTACTTTCCGGTAAATATTTTGTTAGACGATCTGCCTAACACCGACAATTTTACCTTAAGAGTGTTAATCTAGGGGCGGATTTAGCACTTGGGGATCCTGTGCAAAAATTGCTATGGGGGTCAGGGGATATTACAAAACTGGTCTTATCCCAAAATATTAGCACATATTTTTTATTTTTTTTTAAGTTACAATTTAGCTTTTTGAGGCCCCCAAAAAGAGAGTGCAGCCCTATTAACTGTAATAAATCCATCCTTGTTCTGCCAACAATAAAGAGTCTATTGAAAAACTCCAAGGGGAAGATTAAAAAAAAATTAAGATATTGTAAAAATTGCACTATTTTAGTTATTGAAATTGTAAGATGACTTTCAAATTAAAAAAAACAACCACGTGCGCTAGAATTAGTTTTGCGGTTGATTTAAAAGAATTAAAGAATTCTGCAAGAAATGAAAGCAAGTATATTGAAAAATTCTAAGAGGAACATTAAGAAAAATTTGAATTTTCTAAAAATTACACTATTGAACTTGTTGAAGATGATTTTAAATTTTTTTTTAAAATAAGCACGTGAGGTAGAATTTATTTTCAGGTTGATTTAAATAAATCAGAGAATTTTGCAAGAAAATAATCTGAGTTTGTTGAAATATTTCAATTGGAACTTTAAAAAAACGGGCTTGTACAAATTGCAGTATTTTACTTGTAGAAGCTGTCAAATATTTTATTAAATATATATAAAAAAAAAACCAAATGAGCTAGATTTAATTTTGTAGTGCATTTGAATAAATTAGAGTATTCTTCAAAAAATAAATCCAAGTTTGTTGAAAAATTCCAAGAAAAACATTAAAAAAATTGAGATTTTGAAACAATAAAGTAATTTTTAAAAATTTATAAAAAAATAACTAAGTGCGTTAAAATTAATTTTGCGGTCGATTTAAATATATTTGAGAACTCTGCTCTAGGACGAATTTAGCACTTGTGGGCAAAAATTGCTATGGGTTCCCCGGGATACTAAAAAACTGGTCTCGTCCCGAAAATTAGCACTTATTCTTAATTTTTTTTAGTTTTAATTTAGCTTTTTGGGGGGCACAATAAGATTGGGGACCCTGGGCTGCAGTCCTATAAGACCACCCCTGGATTGGTGACGTGCAAAATAAAAGCTACAAACCGTTCCGATTCAAATAATTCTCTAAATTGTCAAAAGAACCGATTTTTAATTTTTAGATACCTTTTATCAATTACTCACAGCACAAAACTTATCAAAACTCATAGCGGTTATTTTTTAGGTTATATAAAAAAGACGCTATCGGATTTGTGGACCAAAGTCCTGAATTTCTTGTGCATTAGAATAAAACTTCCATTCTGTTTTATTCTGATCTTTAGTTACTGGAAATTTTGATAATTCTATTAAAAAATTTCCAAAAATCGGTATTTAAATTCAATCCCAGAAGAGAAGTACTTTTTCAGGTTTTAAAATTTATTTTGGGATAAATTCCATTAACTAGTCTTTTTTTTAATCTTAATATTTTCAATTAACTAGGGAAAATATTTTCCTCCACGTCCTAAAACCCTCTGAAGGTAGTTCTAGTAGATGTAGTCAACGATTTTTGTTACCAATGAAAAGGCAAAGGTTTCACGTTTCAAGTGATTTTTTTTAAATCTCTATATAACATTATTATTTGCAATGTATTGATTTTTGACAAAAACTTTTTATAGTGGTTCTGCATACTAGTACTGGTTAAGTGCAAATGTGATCATTTTCTCAAAAAATTTTTCGTTTTTTCTGAATCTAAATTTATTTTCTTTTGTAGTTGGTTTAATAAAATTAAACGTTCCACGTCAATCAAAATGCTTAATTCATCTGCATCAAATATAAATTTTGCTAATCATCGTAAAGCTGTTGTTCGAATTATTGAGCAGCCAGCATCTAAACAGCTCAGGTTTAGATATCAATGCGAGGGAAGATCTGCAGGTTCTATACCTGGTGTAAATAGTACTACTGAGAATAAAACCTTCCCATCCATCCAAATTTTAGGATATTCTGGAAAAGCTGTAGTGGTTGTGAGTTGCGTTACTAAAGATTATCCATACAGGTAATTAAATTCATTTCAAAAATTTATCATGGGTAAACGAATTAAATTAGACCAGACATTCATATTGCAATTTAATAGTATTGTTCAGAATAATGTATTTTTCCAGGCCTCATCCCCATAGTTTAGTGGGGAGAGATGGATGTCGGAAAGGTGTATGTACTTTACAAATTCCTCAGGACACTATGTCAATAACATTCTCAAATTTGGGCATACAATGTGTAAGGAGGAAAGACGTCGAGTCACACTTAAAGACCAGAGAGGAAATAAGAGTAGATCCTTTTAAAAGTAGGTAATAAAGATATTAATACTCTACCAAATTAAATATTTTCAATTTAATTTTTCCATGCTCTAGATTCTACATAATTTAAAAAATTAGATTATCTAGACCGATTTTTAAGCAAAATATTGGTTTTGCACATAAATTAGGAAAAAAATCAACATTTTGAAAACTGTATAAATACAGTATAGATATACTAACCTTATTTTTTATTTGTAGCTGGTTTTTATCATCGTAATCAACCCAGTTCGATCGATCTTAATGCGGTTCGATTATGCTTTCAAGTTTTTACGGAGGGAAAAGCAGGAAAGTTTAGTGAACCTTTATCGCCTGTTATTAGCGATATAATTTATGATAAGAAAGCATTACCAGATTTAGTTATAGTCAAAATTTCTGATTGTGAAAGTAGCGTTGATGGAGGAGAGACAGATATTATCCTACTTTGTGAGAAGGTAAAGAATTTTATTTTTTACTAAAGAATCTAAATCAATATATTAGTTATTGTCCCAAAAATTATTCAACTAATATGGATTCTGCCTTACAGGACTTTAATAAAAAACGTAATTATTCTATAGCATCATTTATTTTTCCTCAATGTTTCGGCGAAAAATTTCGCCTTTACAAGCTATAATATGAGTATTTTAACAAATATAAAGATTACAATCAAAATGACTCAAATTAAGTAATTACGTTTTTTTATTGAAGTCCTATAAGCCAGAATTCACATCAGTTAAAGAATCTAACCGCTTTATTTAAAAATTATTTTCATTATATATTTTTTACCAAATCTAAAATTTGTTAAATTCATTTTTTTGAAACATACTGTAGGGTACCTAATTATTTATTTTTTAGGTAATAAAAGAAGACATAGAGATACGATTTTTTGAGAAGAAAAATGGTAAAGTTGTTTGGGAAGGGCTAGGTGATTTTAAACCTTCGCAAGTCCATAAACAGACTGCAATGTGGTTTAAAGCTCCTCGTTATAAAAATTTGGAAATAACGGAACCTGTTAAAGTTTTCATCCAATTGCTAAGACCTTCTGATGGAGCAACAAGTGAACCTTTACCTTTTGAATATTTACCTTTGGACTATGGTAAGCCAACATGTTATTTGCCAGAAATATTTTTTATACATATATACAGTGTATCTTATTTAACGTTGGACTGTATCGGTATCTTTGTTATTATTGGAACAAGAAAGTCGGTTAAGTTGACAAAGTAGTAGAGATTTGTTCGTACATTTATAATTCGTTTACAAAACATTTGAATAGCGCATCGTTCATTCTTTATTTTCGGCGGTACCAAAAAGTTATTAGGTATTATACAGGCACTTTCTTGTATATAATGCACTATGACAATGAACCAAACTTAATTTTTCCTTATAGCGGCCATGTTGGATTTACACATTTTTGGCATCAGTGCATTTTTCTGAGTAATTTTTAATTTTATTTTACTAACAAAAAATGGCCTTCAATATACAGGGTGTCCCAGCGCTGCGATTAAGTAACATTACACTAAAATGAAAAAAGATATCCGCATGCGGTTTTCGATAGAATATACAATACCTTGAAGCGCACATTTTAAAAATATTTTAGTAATTTAACGGGTGTCCATTCCAAGATGGCGGACCAAAGTTATGT
This sequence comes from Stenus bimaculatus, assembly GCA_963971135.1. Taxonomy (NCBI): domain Eukaryota; kingdom Metazoa; phylum Arthropoda; class Insecta; order Coleoptera; family Staphylinidae; genus Stenus; species Stenus bimaculatus. The sequence continues at coordinate 14,761,691 of OZ020186.1, read as the reverse complement.
TTTTTTAAATGGAACACCCAGTATATTATGACATTTTTGGATTCCTTATCAAAAAATAGTTATACTTTGTATAAACTTTTATAGGTCTATCATCACTCGTTTTGCTGATATTTGCTATTTAAGCCATAAAAAGATCCATATTTGAAAGATCACTGCTCTAAAACAGATAAATATTTTGGGTTGAAATTTTCTCAAAAATTTTCCAACATCGTGTATTCTACAACTGTCATGTCAAATTTAAGTTTGTGATAATTTTTCATCAGAGTGCCTTATGAAATGCAAATTAGACAATTAAACGAAATTTTCAAATGGAACGCCCTGTATATTTTAACATCAATTGATATCATTTTTTACAAGCTTTCTATTGATATAATGTTTGTATGATCGCTTATCAATGGTTTGGGAGATATTAATATCGAAACTGAGAAACAGTGAAAAATACACAAAATAGCACTCTTCATGAAATTTTTTAAGGTTTTTTTTTCTAAATTTGCCTAACACTTATTTGTGTCTTTCTCTATTTTGCTTTTATAATAATTTTTTTATATTATAGTAACAGTTTTTGTTGTTGTACAACACAAATAGAATCGAAACTTGCAATTATCAATTTTTGTTTTCTAAATCTCAGTATATTTTGAAATTTTAACAATTAATGTTATCAAGGAATCCCTTATTTTGTTGAATATCGTTTTTTTCTGATAACCAGAAGCGGATTTCTTTCAGCTTCACCAAGCGCTTATACCATATTTTCCATTTCTTCTTTAGAAGAGTTCATTATTTCGGTTTAGTTATTATCAAAAGTACAGAAAAGGGCGTTAAAACAAAATTCCACAAAATAAGGGTTTCCTTGGTAACATCAGTTGCTAAATTTTTAAAGAATGCTGAGACTTGGAAAACCAAAAGTGATAATTGCAAGTTTCGATTTTATTTTTGTTGTAAAAGAAGAAAAACTACTATTGTAATAAAACAACATTATAAAAAAGCAAAATAGAGAAAGACAGAAATAAATATTAGGCAAATTAACAAAAAAATTCTCAACAAAATTCATCAAGAGGGCTATTTTGTGTATTTTTCAATGTTTCTCAGTTTGGATACTAATATCTCCTAAACCATAGACATTCGACCATACAACCTTATATCAGTAGAAAGCGTGTTAAAAATGCCATCGAATGATGTTAAAATATACGGGGTGTTCCATTTGAAAATTTCGTTTAATTGTTCAATTTGCATTTCATAAGGCAGTCTGATAAAATATTATCACAAACTTAAATGTGACAATAAAGTTGAAGACTAGACGATGTTGAAAAATTTTTGAGATAATTTCAACTCAAAATGTTGATCTGTTTTAGAGCAGTGATTTTTCAAAAAAGGATCTTTTTTTTGGCTTGGCAAATATCAGTAAAACGAGTGATGCTAGACCCATTAAAGTTTATACAAAGTATAATTATTTTTTTATAAGGAATCCAAAAATGTCATGATATAATGGGTGTTCCATTTAAAAAAACATAACTTTGGTCCGCCATCTTGGAATGGACACCCGGTATATTACTAAAATATTTTTAAAATGTGCTCTTAAAGGGGTTGTATATTCTATCGAAAACCGCATGCCGATATCTTTTTTCATTTTAGAGTAAAGTTACTTCCTCGCAGCGCTGGAACACCATGTATGCTGTATATAAACTGTCAACACATATGTATTTATTTTACATTTAATACTTTAAATACTTACACTTACATTATTGACAATTTACATCTCTCAAAGCCCATTGTTAGTTTGTAAAAAGAAATGTTTTTTTTAATATGACATATGGTATACCAAATTACTCAGAAAAAGACATTCCAAATATGTATAAACCCAATATGGCCGCCATAAGAAAAACTAAGTTTCGGTTGTTTTCGGTCAATCCGTTGGCGAAAAAAATATTGATTTATCTTATTGTATTGTACACAAAAAGTGCTGTACAATGTCAAAACACTTTTGTGGTACCACCGAAAATAAAGAAGGTATAGCCATATTTTGAAGATCGCATTTTCGTGTTTTTTTCAAAATAGCGCAGAAACCATGCGATATTTTTTTATCAACTTTTAATTTTTTATCAACTAATTATTCGAACAAATCTCTACTGCTTTGTCCACTTAACCGAGTTTCTATCCCCAATAATAACAAAGATACACAAAGATACAAAGATATGTATGGTACAGTCCAAAGTCAAGTGGGACACCCTGTATTAGAGATTATAACTCTAATAACAGTTTTTATGGCTATCTTAATGCATGAATATTTTTTGGTACTCAATATTTTTATTTTCGTAGGAATTAAACGTAGAAGAAAGAACGATCCAGATACAAATTATAATTTCTTAATATCATCCAACATAAAACATAAAACTGGTAAGTTATTAGTTATAATTTTAGTTATGACGTATTTTTAAGATTTAGTTTTTCTAATGTCATTCAAGGAAAGTCTAAAGAATTTTATTACTTTAAAATTTTTGATATATTTTTTCGAGGTATGTTACTTAAAACGTTATAAATTTTCCGCCTTTGACACTTAATTTTTTAGTTTGGGCCTTTCATAAGATTGCCTTTAGGTTAGGTTAGGTTATTTAAAAAGTATCGTAAATTATTTGAGAGCACACAAAGGAAAATAGGTATTAGAATATGTAGTGCCTACAGAACTATAAGTAGGTACTCAAGTAATTCAAGTAGTTGCAGGCTATAATACTAATTCATTTATCGATACTAGATAAAAAGTATTTGGACAAAGAGAGTTTTTAAAAATATTAAAATTTGGCTTGATAGAAAATTAACAAATTAAATTTTACTTTAACCCAAGTTTAAGTGGTCATGGATGCTTCCAATCTTACTTACATAAAATGGACATAATTAATAATAAACAAATTGAATGGAGATGAACTTTTTCCGTGGAAATTGATGTAAAAAAACAACTTTGTGATTTTTACCAGAAACTTTATTTACCATTAATATTCACACATCGGAGACGTTTCGACTATGTTTATAGTCATCATCAGCGCAATGAGAATGGTTCATTACTGATAACTTGTTACATTTATAACTTCTCCGATGTGTGAATATTAATGGTAAATAAAGTTTCCGGTTAAAAACCACAAAGTTGTTATTTAAAATAATAAACAAAGTTTGCAATCGATATAATCATTAATAATGATTTATGTGTTTATTGTAATGAAGTAGATACCGCTGAACAAACCCCTTTTCATCTTCTTAGATGCCATAAATTAAGGTTTGACTTGGAAATGCATTTAGACTGTTGACTGTTAATTTAATGCTTATAAACAATGAAAATTTGTCTTTAATTTCTGACATGATTTGAAATATAGAATTAAAGTAAAAGAAAACGATGCGATGAAAGGAATAGACAAATGATAAGGAATAATTAACACATATTAATTGATATATACCAAGTTAATGTTATCACAGTTGAAACATGTTTATGGGTGGAGGAGTGTCCAATATAGATGATATAATACCATAATCCCATCTTTTATTGGGTAATGTTGTTGCCCGCCCGAATATTTGGGTATGAGCTAGAGGGGTTTTAGTGGGTGCGAGTCCTACACTATTTAACACATTGTAATTCAGTGTTAGATGTGCATAAAGAATTTTCCCTCGAATAAAAAGAAGGTTAGGTTAGGTTAGTTTTTTTTAAAGCTTGATTATTTTTAAGTTTTTAAGGTGCTAAAAAATTTGAAGCGTATTTGGGTGGTTAGAGGCAACCTTACATTTATGTTTTAAATTTTAAAGAAATAAAAAAAAAAATTTTTAAGACTTGAAAGTTTTTTCGCTAAACGCTTTTTATTTTAATTTTCACGAAAATTATAAAAGACGCAAAGACTAGTTCTAAGAAATATTTGGTTAAAATTGATTAATTAGATTTTTCTGAATAGACTGCTAAATGTTGTCAAAATTATTGAACAAATGGACGGCGGAACTCCAAACCGAAAATTATTTTTAGCGGATTCTTGTTTAGTGCTAACGGCGACATTTTTAAGCTGTTAAAAATCCTGATGGAATAATTAGTTTCGAACTTTTAATTACTTTATACAAAGTGAAAAACATCAGAACCTTTTCTTACTCTAGGTACTTTTTTGCTATAACTCAAAAATTAAAAGAGAAATTTGATTCTTGTTTTACCATAAAGAAGACCTTAATATAATTTTAGGAAGATGACAGATGTGATGGTTGAATCAAATTTTGGGGGTTGATTCACCAAATCGCGTAAAAAATTTGAACATTTTTAAAAACGATCTTAAAAAATGTTTTTCGTTGTTACTAAAAAGAATTTTACGCGGAATTGTTTTTTAAGTCCGGGGTTAAATCGAAATACGCCGATTTTTTTTACTTAAAAAGAACAAATCACGGAGAAAGATAAAATATATTTGACACCCAATGGAGATTTTAAACAATAGTTACGATTTTTCAAAATAGACGTCAAAAAAGCTCTAAAACCTCACTGTGACATTAAGGGCCCCGAAAAACATAAAAAGATACTATGTTAAAATACTCTTTTTTGTTAGCGGATATTGATAGAATTTACGGGGTTTATTTTACCAAAACGCGTAAAAATTTACATTTTTAAAAGCGATCTTAAATTTTCGTTTCGTTTCGTGAAAATCTAAAAACCATACAAGTTGGTGGTTTTGGTCCAAAGAATCCATTCGCTTTAGTTTTAATTGAAAAGTTGTTAAAAATTGCACGACGGAAGCCGCCCACTTTTAAAATTAAAATTTCGATTAGATATATTTCGACATCACTTTTTAATTCCTTTAAACATCGAAACTCATTACCCGCTGGACGTTTAGATAAAGGTAAAAAGTATAATAAAACATATTTGAATATCTGGATCATTTGTTGGGAATTTACAAAAACGAAGTGTGACCCTAAGGGTGCCAAAAGAATAAAAAAAATGATATATCAAACAAAGGGCTCGTGCCGGTAATGTTAATTTTCTTTTCTTTATGAATAAAACAAAGCGAAATTTTATTGGCTATTCCGATCTTCTTTATGTAGCCTCATACTTGGAGCATGTTTACAAGGCAACTAGAATTAGAAACAAATCGGACTAAGAAACATCCTTTTCAAGACTCCGTGCGAACAACGTCCGGTTTCGGGATAAATATACAAGACGGGTTGTAACTAACCGCCCCTAAAAGAAAAAATTTGGTGAAATTCGGGGTAATTTGAGACACCTCGATGTTGTAAGCGATTTACTCTTCCGGGTTAAATTACTGTTTTCGGGGTGGTCCTATCGAAAAGTGGAGAAGAAATTTCAAGACCATGACTACGATTCTCGAATGTAAGCAACGAATTAACGTACACCTTTTCTGTCAAAAATATATTCTTCAATGTCATCCATTTTATAAATATCGAAGAAAACGAACGAGTGGATCTAGGGCATGCGGACGAAGAATTCCTAGAGAAAGGAAGAAATACAATTTTGACAGAAAAAGTGTGTGATAATTTGTCGCATACATTCGAGAATCGAAATCCTGGAACTTTGATTTTGTAATTTCTTCTTTTATTTGTCTAACCAATTTCAATTCTCTACGTAAAAACACATTTTTACCTCACAGTAAAAACAGTTCATTAAGCTTTTCGGTGAATAAAGTTACATGAGAATTTATTTCGTTTAGAAATATTGTCACAAAATTAGTTTTCCTAATATAAATTTAATGTTTTTAATTTTTTTTAGATCAACCCTATGGATTAAATAACATTCCTGCTAATACAGTTAAAGTAGAATCTCTAGGTAAGTCCGGAATAAACTTATAATTATAACCTCGTCATTAAGCAGTTTAATACTACTTTTAATTTTCTAGAACAATCACATACTCCTCATGTCATTCCGAATTATGTTGGTAAGATAATTCCGATGTATTCAACTATTGTGAACCAAGAAAACAAATACCACAATCAAATTTGTCAATCAAATGTTCCTCCTTCATTTAATAATGTAATATCAAAGTGCATGACAAATATTTCATCAACATCAAATGGTAATCATTTTGGAGCCGAAACTGCAATGAGCATCGAGAATTCGGGTTTAACAAATTTATTGAACTTAGATGGTGATCAACTGGTACAAATAGATCTTAATTCCGATGATTTGTCGTATAATACTATGGATATAAATAATTTATCGGATCAGTTTTCCAATAATTTTTCAATAAATGAAGGAATTAAATACCAAAACATTACTGATAGTTGTACAAGGTTGGCACATTCAACTTATGATAATATTGTTGGAAATAATATTCATTAGGTATCTTAGTAGTAAATATTTTAAGTTTCATTAAAAATTTGCTGTAATTTTAGTGTGAACGTTTTGCTATTATACATGTATACTTTTAATGTAGTAGATATTTTTTTTACGTTTTTGTAATTTAGTTTTGTTTTAATTTAAATAAAACCCTGTTTTAATAATTTTATATAACATAAATTTTTATTAAGAGTTTAATTTGTCGTAAAAAAAACAATTTGCCAATTAAATTTTTATAACTTCAATTACGAAAATACCTAATTTTGTTTTGGTTATCCTCAATATTACTTTTTAATTAAAGAATCAATAAAGGTTAAATAAAAGTATTTATTAAGACTTAAACGTTTTTCAAAGAAACAGGATTAATAATTGTAAAGAAGAGATTAAAAATTACAAAATCGATAAAAATTTTCGAAACTACTAAAAACGTTTACAATGACTTCTAATTTTACAACATCATTAGATATACAAGGTATGATATCATTAACGTATATGTACAACAATGATACTTGAAAGCTGAGATTACTAACACTATTTGTTATTAAATCATCCACAACTAAAGAGGAGAATATTGGTGACGTTGGATACCCCATGGCGGTTCCGAATTTTTGCTTGTACATGGTATTATTAAAACTGAAAAAGTTTGATTCAAAAAACAACTCTATGATGTCTAAAAATATTTTTTCCACAATTTCATTCGAAAATTGATGAAATTTGTTTTATGACAATTTACTCATGAAATTGACAGTAACGCACTCTCTTGATTCAATAAATTTTATCGAGAAAATTTAACCACTTGTGATATTATACATGATAATATTGAATATTCACTTAAAAATTAGATGACCAATGATTGTCTTTTTAAGATAAATAAACGTCGAACATATTAACGAACGATGAAATCAAAAGTCAAATGTCAATTTTTTATGGCGGTGGTGCCAAAAACTGTAAATTTTTGTAATAAATCCATGTTAATCAAACAATCATGTAATTTTAAGGTAATAAATTCCAAAGTAAAAAGTTTACTAAAGTTCGTACAAAAGACTTCCATAACAATTCTAAACAATGACATAAAAGAGAAATCAATCAATTAGGTAGGTTAAAAGCACATTGTTTTTATTTTGTACTTTCTTGTTTTCGAAGTTTTTTATGTAGAAGTTAATGTTAAAATAAATGTTAGAGAAAGTTCGTAGTTATTATTTTAAAGTCCCAATCCGGAACTTTCTCTAACATTTATTACTGGGGACAAAAACTTTCATTAAGAGTTAAAATAAATGTTTAATATTAATACCTTCCCTCGGAAATTTCAGCCTGATGAAGAATTTAAAATAAAGTTGAAACTAACAAATTGGTATAATTATCTTTATTAATTACTGTCCTATTCCCGAAAAAAAAACCCATAAAATGACTTTTAATGAAGCTAAGAGTTTCAAAAATTACAACGAATAGGATTGTTTTTAATTGGGTGAATAAACAGGTGTTAAAAAGTGATCCTTGTGTAAACTGCCCTCGCTTATTAAATGGATGTTATTGTGAAAGGGAGACTTTAATACTTTTGATTTGGATTACTTCAATCTCAAAAGTTAGCGAAAGTAATTGTACATGAATTGAGTGGGTTCGTTGGAATTTACGGAATTAGATACATATATGTCTGAATAAAAAGCACATTTAACTTAACACTTAAAAGCTATTTATTATTAGCAAATAAAATCAAATTTTACAAGAGACACAAAAGCATTAAGCATGACTAAATAAAATAAGCCTAATACAAATAACCATACAAATTATAAACATTATACATACAAACTGAATTAAAAGGTTTCAACTTACCCTTAATGAATGATATAAAATACTTTAACAGCTTGAACCATATTACATATTTAACTACAAATGTTAATGATGGACTAATGATGAACTGCCGAATTACTCTGAACGGAACTTAACTTTAGATCTAAACTGACTAGAGACTGGAATTTGTAGACTTTTGTCTCAACTAAAAACTAAACTGCGACTTTAGAGCCTACAACCCTTATCTTAAGTACTACGATGGTCCTCCTAACTATCACTAACTCCTCCTTTGATTTATCAACCAAGAAATCGCGGTTTTGGAAGTCAGTGACAGTTGTGGCAGGAATTAAGATTTACAATCTGGGATTGAGGTCAGACTAATCTACGCGCCACCCGCATTGTCCATCTGGCAATTTTCGGACGTGCTTCAGGTGCCAGATTGTCTAATAACTTAATTCTTAACTAGCTTGTCAATTGTGGTTCCTCGCCTTGTTCGTTTAAAAGCAATAAAAATCCAATTGTGAATTGGAGTCCTACGGCTTTAAGACGTTGAAGCCAATTAAGGGTAACTAACTCTAATATTTTATATTACTAAGCAACGTGTGTATTCGAACCAGATAATTTGCGCTTCACTCCTCCTTCTGAGTTATTGTTGGTCAAATAATTTATAACTTAATAAGTCTCCTCCCTCTAAAATATTTCGTGATCGCTGTCCGGGTACTTGTGATTTTACCACTTGCCGAGAAGGACTTGACTTTTGAAACACTTATTAATAAAGCAACTTTGATTTAAATTTGGAAAATTATAGCGTGGTAATGCTGGTTCTCACATCACACACTTTCCTCTTAAACAAAATCATGTTTTATAAATTAACTTGATTTTGTCCAAGGTACAATACGCTGAAATCTATCATGCATGAATAGCAAATTCTAAAAAAAAATTAAACTTAATACATAAACAATGATATAGATTTCGTTTCCAAGGAGTACACCAATCAACCATACACTTTCAACTCATTCTTCCAGTCTTCTTTCTTCACATCGCCATCCATCAACCATCAACTTGAGGTTCCATTACCAATCCTTTCTGCATAGTGCCTCACACGTTTGCTGAACTGTTCTTGGTTCCATAACTGCTTGCTATCAAGGTATTATCTTGTAGAATACCAACTTTATCCATCATGTAATTGTAAAGTGCAACTGGTTTCCAATTCCAAATTTCATTGTGGTTTCTTATTCTGTGCTGGTACTGGTTTTTAGAACTTCCATATTAACAGGTTCTGTGAAGCTTTACTTTATGATGTGTTGTTTGGTTTGTGGTATTCCAAATATTAGTGTTGATCTTGTAGACTATTCCATGGTGACATAAGCGTGATTGACTGTTAATTTCTTCTTAGTTGTAGTCAAATACCATGTACCTTATACAACCATTTCCAGCTTTTTTAGATAATTTTGATGTACAATCTTAATTGGCAATCATATTCACTTGATACTAGTAGTTTGTGTAACTGCAAAGTTCTTGATAATTAACATAATTGATGTCGTGATCTTGAACTAGCTAGCAACTGCTATCTCATTATTGACTGTCGGAACCATGTTCTTTCAGGATTGCAAATTTCGGCGAATCTCCTCCAATGAGTTCTATTATTGGTGTCTCCAAGGTTGTAATCAGGCAAAATTGTATCTTAAACATATAGCATAAACAAACGAATTAGTACAACCTTAATAATTTCATTAATACTTCTAATTTATTCATTTAAACTATGATCTAAAACATGCAACTATAAACAAAATAATTTTCCATATTTGCTAGATATATAGAAATCTTCAGAGGGGAAGTTTAAGTGGAAGGACCTAATAGGTTGCTTCCTTCTTACTGCTTCACCACCGTTCCCTGAAGTGTGTAGTGTCTCAACATGCACTAATTATTTGAAAAGTTACTATGAATATAATAATAAATTTATTGAAATAAAATAAAATCCCTTCTAGCCCCTTCTACAAATTTTCTACTATTATATCATTAAATCTTAAATGAACCCTTACAAATTTTGATTATTGATTTGAAACTTTTGCTATTAAAAAAAATATTACCTTAAGTTTGAAATAAAATGAAAATATCACTAAATCAACCATAACAAAAATATTAAGTTATTTTCTGAATATATTCTGATCTTCTGATAAAAACAATAAAGAAAAATACTTTGAAAGAAACAAAATAGATTACTTAAAATTTGCTTGTTCCTAAACATCTTCTTTAACCTTTAACCCCAAAAATTTCTAGTAAGAATTTAATATACAAATATTAATAATATTAATAATATTTTCAATAAATATTCTAAGGTTGATTATTTATTGTTTTTTTATTATTTAGCTATATCTATCAAACCTGTTTCTTGAAATGTCTTGATGTAAAATTTCCATCATATTTTATTTTCGTAGTAATCCTAGTAACTTGAAACATTCCATAATACTAAATACGATAAGGTTACTACTGCTGGTCCTATATTCCTTTTCTAAAAATATAATCTCATGAACACTAAATACTAAATCTAGATAGAAGCTCTATTGCTCTGCAATTTTAACTGCAAATAGTAAAATATTATACATGCAATCATACATACATTCATACTAAAAATACTACTACTACTAATAATAAGAATAAAATCAATGCTATTATACAACTAAATTCTTTTGGGGAGTACCCAAGGATGATCTACAACTGGACCACGACTTCGTGCCTGGTACCTTGTAATCGCTTGTTAACTCTTTCCTCTAAATTGTTCTCCTGTGGTGCTTCTAAAAGTTGTATTGCTTCTGGTTGAGCTATTTCCGGTTGAGCTATTTCTGGTTGAACTCTTTCTACTTCAATTGGGTAATCATCATCAGATTCTATCCAAACTCCATCCTCTACAAAAATGTTATGTTCTGGAGGTGTATAATTTCTCAAATCCTTTGGAATTTCTTTTTCACTTTCTTCTTCGTAATTAGGTTCTTCAGTTTCTGGACCAAAGTATGGTTTCAATTGATCCACATGTACCCTATGAGTTGATTTTCCAAAAATATCCTTGATCAAATAATTTACTGGACCTCTAATTTCCTGTATTCTATATGGACCTGACCATTTCGGTTGAAACTTATACGAGATACCTTTACTAACGTTATGACACTTCATATATACCTTTTCTCCAATATTGTAATTTTTAGTTTTAGCTTTTCTATTAGATCTTTCTCTTCTGGATTCTGCACTTCTACCAATTACTTCGCTGGCCTTTTGATGTACTAAGCCCATTCTTGTTACCATTTCAGCTACATAGTTTTCATCTAAATCGTATCTTAATGTAACTGGTTTTATTAGGGAATGGAATGATAATTCCATATCTCTAAAATGCATTAGGAAGAATGGTGTCTCACCTGTTGATTTATTAATATTATTTCTGATAGCCATGCAAACAAATGGTATCATTTCATCCCAACTATCGTTTTGTTTATTATTGTAATGTGATATCATGGTCTTAAGAGTTTTATGCATTCTTTCGATTACTCCGTTTGAGCGTGGATGCCATGGTGATGTTTGGATTTTCTTTATGTCTAAATACTTACAAATTTCTTTAAACATTTTTGAAACAAATTGCGTTACACAATCAGTTAAAAGTGTTCTTGGTGCTCCATGTCGAGTAATAACGTTTGTCACAAACGCTTTTGCAACTGTGCTTGCCTTATTATCTGGTAGTGGTATGCATTCTGGATATCTTGATAAATAATCAATAACTGTTAAAATACATTTGTTCCCATTTTTGGTCTGATGTAATGGACCTACGATATCCATTGAAACTTGAGCCCAAATTCCATATGGTACGTTCATTTCCTGTTGCTCTGCTGGTTTCTGATAAGAAGACTTATGAGTGTTGCATGAATGACTTTCTTTGCAATACTTTTTAATTTCTTTAGACATGTTTTTCCAGAAAAATTGCCTCTTTATCATCTCGAGCATCTTTTCATGACTCGGGTGGAAACTAATTGGTGCGTTATGGTATAGTTGTAAAATTGATGGAACCATTACACTAGGTACAAGTAATTGATCTTCCCTTTCCTTTCCTTGTCTTACTTTATATGACAATCCATTATGCTGTTTGTAAAAATGATCATAATCATCAAGATATTTAAGGACTACTGGATCGTTTTCTTGAGCTGATTTAATTTGCTCAGTGTCCCATATTCCACTGATTATAAAATCAACATCATCATTTTTGTTATCTGAACTAATTGCTGCGATTTCGAGTTCTTTAATTTTTTCTAATCTGGTTGAAATTTCAATTATTTCTGGCTCTTCACGTAATCTTGTTAAAGTATCTGCGTTTGAGTTAATTTTACCTGGTCTGTATGCAATATCAAAATTGTACTCCATAAGTGACATTGCCCACCTGGACGACCTACTATTTACGTCTTTCAAAGAGAGTAAATATTTTAAACTACGATGATCCGTATAAACTGTAAAATGTGTGTCTACTAAATAACATCGAAAATATTTTACTGCCCAACCAACAGCTAATGACTCACGTTCTATGGTCGAATAACGTGATTCTGGTCCATTTAAAGTCCTACTCGCATAAGAGATGGGATGTTCAGAATTTCCATACTTTTGACAAAGTATTGCGCTGATTGCTACACCACTTGCATCAGTCACCAAAATGAAAGGTTTACTAAAATCTGGATATTTTAAAATTGGAGGGGTAATCAATGCTAATTTAAGTCCATCAAACGCATTTTCATGTTCATCGTTTCAGGGAAATTTAATATTTTTCTTTGTTAATAAAGTTAAAGATTTCGCTACATCGGAGAATTTTGGAATTAATTTTCTATAGAATCCTACTAAACCTAAAAATGCTCTGTCCTCTTTAACGTTCTTTGGTCTTGGATAATTTCTAATTATTTTAGTTTTTTCAGGATCTGTTTGACATCCTGCACCCGATAAAATATGACCTAAATATTTAACTCTTTGTTTAAAGAAGCAACACTTACTGGGTTTCAATTTTAAATTGTTCTCCCGTAGTCTTAAAAATACGTCGCGTAACCGACCAACATGTTCGTGTAAATTGTCACTAGAAAATACTATAATGTCATCTAAGTACACTAAACAAGTTATTCCCGTTAAACCTGCTAAAACCGCGTACATTAGTCTTTGCCACGTGCTTGGTGCATTTCTAAGACCAAATGGCATTCTCACGAATTCTAGGTGTTTATCCAGGGTCGAGAAAGCAGTCTTTTCTCTATCTTCAGGTTGCATTTCCACTTGAAAATAACCCGATGCTAAGTCCATTACCGAAAAAAGTTTGCTACCCGACAACTGGTCTATGGTGTCACTAATATGTGGTAAGGGGAAAAAGTCTGGTCTCGTAATTTCATTTAAACTACGATAATCGATGCACACACGGATTTCTGGATCTTCACCTACTTTCGTTTTCTTATTCATGATTACGATAGGTGCGTTCCATGGTGACTTACTTTCCACAATGATTCCTTCTTCTAACATCTTGTTAATTTCCTTATCTAATTTCTGTCGTTTCGCATGGGGGATTTTATAAGGACTTCTTATGATTGGATGTGAATTTTCTTCTGTAATAATTCTATGTTTCACTTTGCTTGTAAATGATAGAGGTATATCATCAACTCTAAATATATCTGCAAATTCTTCGACTAAATCATACAATATATTCTTCTTTTTATCATTGATTTCCGATACATCAAGTTGATTAAAAGTTTCATTGATGACTTGTCGTTCATTTCGCGATAATTTCTTCTTCTCTATACTATTAATAATACCATTATTTTCTAATTCATTTTCTTCGTGCACGTTTTCAACTTCACACATGACTCCTAATTGAACATCTTTTTCTATACTCTGTACTTCATCTGACACATTTATTATTCTCACTGGTACCTTTTTCTTATTCTCACAAAGTACTTTTGCTACGATTATGGATACTGGAAGTTCTGGATTAGGCTCAATCATAATCCATGGGATGCTGAAGAGTTTCCATGACACTCTAGCCATTACAACTGCTTCACACCTCGGTGGTATTAGCAAAGTTTCCATCAAGTTTAAAGTGTTGCGCGTTTCACTTATTTCACTTGACTCTAGGCGAGCATCATTCAATAAACCTACTTCAAGTTCATCAACCTGAACGTCTTCGTTTCAATCTTTATTCTTCTGATCTTCCATTATTACTACATTTTCTTCTTTAACCATTTTTACTTTAATTTTTTCGTCACACTTCTTCTTTTTCGTTGCTCTTCTTCTTTTAATTTTCTTGGTTCCAGCTTTACTCCTCGAAACTCCATGTAGAATTTCTTTCTTGGTTTCATTCAAATGATGTAAGCAGTTCTGGTTATTATCCTCAGTGCAAGCTCCTTTTACATCAACTGGCCTGGTCGACGTAAATGTAGGTGCTACGTTTGAAGAATAAACCTAGTCACTCTCTTCATGATCGATACCAATACTAAAAGTCGCACTAGAGATGACTTTGTCGCTAAACTTCGCCAATTCTTCATCACTCTTCATAAATAAAGCTTTTCCTTTTAACCATAATATTCCTTTACCCCAATCAATAATAATCCCATGTTTGCATAAAAAGTCGACTCCTATTACTGCATCATTGCTTAATTCTAATCCGTTGACTACCATAAAATTGTCTTAAATTTGTAAATTTTCGAGAAATCTTAGATTTAGGTTAATACGTCCTTCATAAATTAGTTTGTGTCCGCTTGCTGTTATAAGTTCATTATATTCACTGTGTCCCAAAGAATCAATAATGTCTTCATCCAAAAGGTTGGATTTAATAACCGAAACTACCGCACCTGAGTCTATTAGTACTGTTCTGATAATTCCGTTTATAATTATTATAAGTTTATTCCTTACCGGTACACTTTTATTACTGTTAATATTATTTACAATGCCCATTGTTGGAATGACAACTTATTTCGATTTATTATATGGGAGGGTGAATTGCTCCACCGCTCGTTGATTTCTTGGCGTTTCCCTTAATTCTGGTGTGCCCCATCTCGGTGTACTGCTCGTTGCTGGCGTCCACCTTGGTTTTGGCTCCCATCGGGTTGATTATGACGTCCACCTTGCTTCTTTTGTATATCTAGGCCTGTTCGAGTGGACTCTGGGGAACGCCTCTGTCGTTTAAACAATTTCTTGCAAAATGTCCAAAGCGACCGCAATTAAAGCATTGTAATAATCTGCATTCTACTTTAAAATGACCTGTAAAAAGCCAGGTTAAAGCAAATTAAATTTCGTTTCTGCGAATTGAATTGATTTTGACGTGTACCAAAGTCGTTGTTGCTACCAACATACAAAGCTTCATTATGTTGATTGTAATTATTCAAATTCTCACGCTGTGAACTCATGTATCTGTTTTTGGGATGCTGATGTTTTCTTTTATCGAACAATGTTGCAAAATTTCCTTTTTTCCCTGATTCTTTACTGGTCATTAGTTCAATTAATTCTTCGGATTCTGCGATATCAATAGCATTTTGTAATGATGAAGGTCTTGCAGACATAGTTCGTTGTTGCACGGGCCCCTTCAGGCCCCATATAAATCGTTGTTTAAGATCCTTTTCGAGGTGTTTAATATCAAATTCTGCTTCCTTTTCATCTTCTGTTGGATTTAAAGTTGCATATGCTAAACCTCTTATGCGTGTAGTATTTTCGCGGGCACTCTTGTTATTCCGTTGCTTACAATTTATGAAATTAAAGTGCGCTTCTCCGGGCGTTTGCACTTTCCCGAACCTTCTTTTAAGTTTGTTTAAAAATAAATCTAAGTTTTTATACGATTTTAATTCTGGTTCACCTATTAAAAATTTTCGCGCTTCACCGCGTAATTTTAAACGAATTAACGATAAAGTATCCTCCTTGCTCCATCTAGCTAACTTTGCTGTTTCGTTAATTAAATCAATGTACTCCTCTATGCAAGTCGAACCGTCATAAGTGTGACCTATAGATAAATTACTTAAATTAAAATTTCGATTGTGAACAGATCCACCTTCAGGATTTGTTGTAGATCCGCCAATAATTTCGTCGGGCATGATGGTTTTTAATACAATTATTTTCAATAAAGAAAAATTTTCTGGGTGTTACCACAAAATTTAAAAAAATAATAAGAGTTTTTCAAAATAAATGCTTTTACAAAATAAGGAAAATTTTTCTATTAAAATGATAACAAAAAATTTTTTTTTATCAAAATAAAATTAATTAATATAACAAAATAAATAGAATTGGTGTATGAAATTCAAAATTATTTTGATTGGAAAATGATTATAGAAAAAAAATGAGTTGTCCTCTTTTCATAAACAAAAATAAAAAGTGATAAAATAGTTCTAAGTAGAAAAAGAGAGGAAAAAAAATTATACAAAAATATTAGTAAAGAATAGTACCAAAAATAAATAAAAAGAATTAAAATGTATTAAAAAAAAAAATTTAAATGACTACAACATAAATATAGTATATTACGCAACGAGCTAGAAAGTGACGAATTAATTTTGTGCGAGCGTGAAAATAGTCGAACGAGGCGCTAGCCGAGTGAGAATATTACACGAGCAACGAAATTCACTTTCTGCGGGTTGTGTACGCTATTTTTCCGACGACAACGGAGATTTTGCGACCATTATTAATATTTTGTAGTAACAACATAACATAACCTATGTTAACTGCAGCTGACATTGAAGTTATCGATTATTTTTAGCTAAATGTAAATAATTGTAGCTGGCGCTGTTTTGACAGAAGCAACTTATAAAAACGAATAAAAAATGTTCCTATTTTATTTAAAATTTACAGAAAAGTGAATTATATAATGATTTTAATAATAAAATTAGTAATATTGGCGGGGTTAAATATAAATTTTTATTTGAACTATCCTTTTTTTGTAAGTTCAAAAAAATCCAAGACAGGGCTTTCGGAATTCCTTCGCAGCGCTTCTATCAAAAATTACGAGAACTATTTGACAGTTACAAAATGGAAAGTTAAAGTCACTAGTGTTGAAATGAACGATTTTCTAAAGTACTAATATGAATGACATATACGATTTTCTCATATGGTCGTCGGAAAATTATATTTTTGTGTGAAAAATAAATAATAAATTGTTCGTATTATCCTGAATTATATTAAATGTGTAGCCACCGGTTTGTAATTTATCCTCCCGAGATAATGTAATTATGCGCCAATTTTTCGCATAACTGGGGAATTGTTGTCTTAAACATTCTAAATTAGTTGGCATCATAAAAAAAATAATTGCAATCACACTAAAATAAATTCCACATATATGCGCATTAAAATAAATTTCACATGCATATGCATTTATTAAAATGTATCTTCCGTATTATTCCAAATTAAAAAAAATAATTTTAAGTAACTTATAGCAAGTGTGAAACTGCAGCGTAAGTTTCCGTAAGTAAGATTTGAGCGCGGCTGATTCAATTAAATTGAGTTAGTGTAAGGTCAATTGTGTCGTTTTAACTTTTTACAAAATTAGGGAGAGTTTAATTTACAGAAAAATTATTTAAACAAGTTTAAAAAAATTCTATAATTTTATCAAAATTTATTTGAATTGTCCTAAAATTTTGAAAGTTTAATATTTCTTTTAAAATGAAATTAAATTAACGAATCACAAATATTTAAAAAAAAATGGAAGGATTTAAGTTAAGTTAACCTGGAGGGGCAACACATTGGCGATAAACCAAAGATTGCTATCACAAGTTTATAAGGTTAATAAGGTCCTGAAAAATGAGGAATAAAATAAAATTTATAAAACACAAAAAAAAATATTCGGTAATTAACATATTTCTCATTAATTTACCCTACAAATAATCTTTCCTTTTAAACAACCCACAGATAATATGTTTCTATTTTTTTTTTAATTGACCCCACAAATAATATGTTTCTTTTTAATTCACCGCACAAATAATCTTTCATTTTAAACAACCCCACAAATAATCTTTTACTTTAAACAACCCCACAAATAATCTTTTATTTTAAACAACCCCACACCTGACACCAAATGTAAACTGCCCTCGCTTATTAAATGGATGTTATTGTGAAAGGGAGACTTTAATACTTTTGATTTGGATTACTTCAATCTCAAAAGTTAGCGAAAGCAATTGTACATGAATTGAGTGGGTTCGTTGGAATTTACGGAATTAGATACATATATCTCTGAATAAAAAGCACATTTAACTTAACACTTAAGAGCTATTTATTATAAGCAAATAAAATGAAATTTTACAAGAGACACAAAAATTAAGCATGACTAAATAAAATAAGCCTAATACAAATAACCATACAAATTATAAACATTATACATACAAACTGAATTAAAAGGTTTCAACTTACCCTTAATGAATGATATAAAATACTTTAACATCTTGAACCATATTACATATTTAACTACAAATGTTAATGATGGACTAATAATGAACTTTAGATCTAAACTGACTAGAGACTGGAGTAGCCTCAACTCTTGACTTAACTGAATTTTTAGACTTTTGACTCAACTAAAAACTAAACTGCGACTTTAGAGCCTACACACCTTATCTTAAGTACTGCGATGGTCCTCCTAACTATCACTAACTCCTCCTTTGATTTATCAATCAACAAATCGAGGTTTTGGAAGTCAGTGACATTTGTGGCAGGAATTAAGATTTACAATCTGGGATTGAGGTCAGACTAATCTACGCGCCACCCGCATTGTCCATCTGGGCAATTTTCGGACGTGCTTCAGGTGCCAGATTGTCTAATAACTTAATTCTTAACTAGCTTGTCAATTGTGGTTCCTCGCCTTGTTCGTTTAAAAGCAATAAAAATCCAATTGTGAATTGGAGTCCTACGGCTTTAAGACTTTGAAGCCAATTAAGGAAAACTAACTCTAATATTTTATATTACTAAGCAACGTGTGTGTTCGAACCAGATAATTTGCGCTTCACTCCTCCTTTTGAGTTATTGTTGGTCAAACAATTTATAACTTAATAAGTCTCCTCCCTCGAAAATATTTCGTGATCGCCGTGCGGGTACTTGTGATTTTACCACTTGCCGAGAAGGACTTGACTTTTGAAACACTTATTAATAAAGCAACTTTGATTTAAATTTGGAAAGTTATAGCGTGGTAATGCTGGTTCTCACACTTGCGAGGCATTTTACATTCGCTATATAACTC
This sequence comes from Stenus bimaculatus, assembly GCA_963971135.1. Taxonomy (NCBI): domain Eukaryota; kingdom Metazoa; phylum Arthropoda; class Insecta; order Coleoptera; family Staphylinidae; genus Stenus; species Stenus bimaculatus. Next base: position 14,742,399 of record OZ020186.1, on the reverse strand, counting down.
ATTGTATTCTAAGCCAAACAGAATGCTTCAGTTTGACACATGATCAAGTTTGATAATATAACTCATTGAATTGTAAGGCAATCAGAACGCTTAATTTTGACACGTGATCCAGTTTTCTACTGAGAAAATTTTGAGGTACTGATAAAATTTATGGGAGTGTATCCTATAGGCGGGACGGGCATGTAAGGTTGTTTTTTACAAAGAACTGTTGTTTTGACGTTATAATCTTCAAATAAATTAGATTATTAAATTAATATTTTTCATTCATTATACATGGTGTACCAAAATTCGACCGATAACGATTAAGTGTAGATAGTAAACCTAAAAATAAGTTGATATGACCCTATAGGCAGTTATAAGCCTCCAAAGTTGCTTTTTAAAAATATAATTTTTTTATTGCATTTAGATGCTTTATAGCAGTAATGATTTTTTAATGAAATTTTGTCTATTTGCATTTTTATACTGGACACTCAATTGGTAAAAATTTGGCTAATCCTCGACTTTTGCAAATGGTGTTGGATGGAAAAAGAAAACACAAAACCAAACTGTTTAGGCATTTAAAAAATTTATTTAAAAATTATTTTTTCCTGTGGAAAACTGCAAAACGAAGCTTTTCTGTCCTTTATGAATTTTTCATAAGCTGAGAGAGAGAAAAAAACGGTAGGTAAGTTAGGCCTTTCAACATAGATTTTTAATAAAATACTTTTCATTGTAATTACTCGGTATTAATGGCTTTTTAGCATATTCATAAAATGTATTGTATTGTAAGCTTTACTTCCCATAAAACATCATACGATGTATCGGGTATACGTGAATTTAATTATTAAAATTAAGACATTTTATTTCAAAGTTATCAGTTTATGTTGAAAATATAGCGTGTTACCATGGAAACAACTAAATTCTTACCGTTTTCCAAATTATTTTTTAAAATTTATTCAAGAGCGGCACAACTTACGCAAAATTCATAGGGGGCAAAAAATCTTATATTTAATAATAAAAGCAGTTCTCTTCCACAACATTGGATAGGTAGAATTTTGTTTGCTGTTAGGGCCAATAAAATACAGTTTTACATTAAAACTTCGAAACGTCGCTAGAAAATAAAGTTTTAATGTAAAACTGGATTTTATTGGTCCTAAGTCCAAAAATTTTTAATAAATTTTAAGAATAGTTTTAAATTTTTAATTCAATAAATATAAGAAAATATTTTATTCTATAATAATTTATCTTTTTCAATCAAATTACATAAATCTTGAATAAAAGCTTAAAATTTTATTAAAAATTCCCCAAGTAAAAACCAAACAAATTATTTTATATAAAAAATTTTGTTTTATTAAAAACATAATGAAATCATAATTAATAAAATATTCTAATTAACTAAATAAAATATTCAAATATTTATTGAATATTAAATAAAGTAGTAATCACAAAAGTCAATAAAAACCCTAACTACCTTTGCTTAAGGTGATACGGAGTCAAATGTTGAAAAACCAATGTCTCTTTCATGATTTTTAAAAAATTTAAATTAAGAATTTTACTTTCATTTATAATTTTTGTTATTTATGTATCTACAATTACATTTGTGTAATTTTGCAAGAAAAGCTTCTATATTTATATTTTTATTTTTGCAAAACTATGCTCATATCAATCTAGATAAATAAAAAATAAAAATTGCATATAAAAGTGTAATTCTTACTTAAGTTCGGTATTTAATTATTTTTTTAGTTTCCAATTTGAAACACTTTAAAAAAATTCAGGAAAGATAAAAACATCGGTTTTTCAACATTTGACTCGCTGTCACCTTAAATGATCAACTTAATCTAAATTTCAAACCTTTATTCACTTCTTTAAAATCAGAAAACATTTCAAACACGCCATCTACCAATCCTACATCATAACCAAATAATTTAAAAAGTAACCAACAGATGAACTTTTCAATACTCTACAATGTATTTCCAACCATCTCATACTTATAACCTACATTAAATTTTTTTTTAATTTTTTAAAGATTTTTTTAATTTTTTTGAAGAATTTTTTATATCGTTTTAAAATGTGTGAATTGTTCAAAAATATTTTATTTGTAAATGTTTCAATATGTGAGCTCCATTTTTTGTATTTTGTAATTCACCCTGAAGAAGGCGAAAGCCGAAACTAGTCGTGATAACAGAAAAATTTTCTTTAAATTTTTGTAACACCCATCTACACATAATATTTCCTTAAAACGAATCAATACAATCATTTATGTGAAAAAAAAACTAATGTTTTGGTATACTATCTCCGGTTAATCGTTGTCGGTCGAAGATTGGGACACCCTGTATAGTAATGATGAATATCACGCGTGCTTAAATTTTCTCTAGGTTAATTGAATCCTCTCGAGTACGTTGCACAATTTCTTTCAAACTTGTTTACTCGTTAAATTGACAGTAACGCACTCTCGATTCAATAAATTATATAACGATTATATAACTCATTGAATTCTAAGCCAATCAAAACGCTTCATTTTTACACGCGTCAAAGTTTTCAACTAAGAAAATTTTGACGTAACTGATAAAACTTATGGGAGTGTATCTTTACTGGCGGGACGGGCGTTCAATCTTGTTATTTCATAACAAACTGTTAATTTGATGGTAAAAGGTTCACATAAATTAGACTATTACATATTTTTTCATATGTTATATAGTCATGATGAATATCACGCGTGTTTAAATTTTCTCTAGGTAAAATTTATTGAATCAAGAGAGTGCATTGCTGTCAATTTCATGAGTAAATTGTTATAAAAATCACGAGGCGAAGCAGAGTGATTTTTGAACAATTTACGAATGAAATTGTGCAACGAACTCGAGTTTTACCGAGAAAATTCAACTACTTGTGATATTATATATGAGAATGTTTTAACGTAAAGCATATAAAAGGAGAAAATTATGGGAGTGTCTCCGTCCTGGCGACCGGTGAGATGAGTGTTTAAGTTTGATTCTTGGTTAAGTTTATACATTTTATACTATCTTACGTTAGGATTATGATAAATAAATATTATTTCATGCAAATGTTAAATTTTATTGATTATAATTTATAATACGAATATTATATTTTCATCAAACGTACTTGGATTTTCGTTTCTTAGTAGCCTTGGTTTGTCTAATTCTTATCATTGTTGTTATTTTTGCAGTCATCGTTAGGCGTGGTCACGTTAATTTTTGGACCTCGATAATGAGTTTTAAATAATAAATAAATAAATAATATTTTAGAACTTACTTGTTTTGTTGCTTCATGCATTGTTGATCGGCGCAGAATGTAGGAGGTTAGGGATGTCAGATGTCACTAGCGTTTGGCAGTTGACAATGAGAATAGAGTTGCCGCTGTTCTAGGCGCTTGGATAAATTTCATGTCGCTACTGGGTGTTGTCGCACCGTTTAGTGACACAGGTGTGAACTGTAATTTTTTTGAACCCTTGGATGCATTTATTTTTTTTTGCACATTAAAATCTTGTGATAGTCGGTAGGTCGGTTAGGTTGGTGACCATAATTTCCTGAGGCAGATGAACCTGCTTTTGAGGTATAAAAAATATTGTTGGGTTCAAAATAAAGGTTTTCAAAAACAATTCGATACTTCTTTTACGGTTTTTAAAAATTTCAAAAGATAACGTAGTTATGATTTTTATTCCTTACTTTAAACTAATGTTTAAGGGGAAATCTGATAATTTAAAAAAAACCGGAAGATGGCGCTGGTATAATCTTTTTGGTACCGTTGTAAAACAGTCCTAATAATGTATTATTTTATGGTATAAAAACCATATCAATCTATAAAAAAAAATTGTGACGTCATAGTGACGTCATGTCAACTTAGAAAAAATATTGTTGGATTCAAAATAAAGGTTTGCAGAAAGAATGGCTGCGTTCAGCGAACTCAACCGTTGAGAATCAGCGTAAAACACGTTTGCTTCCTGACTAATAGTCACGGTCGAAATTCGCTGAACGCCACCCGCTTTTGATAGATTACTTTCTAGGCGACTTTGATGTAAATCATGCAGTGCAAAAGTTATTATTATTGATGTTCCTAAAAATAATGGTTCCATTGTCCCAATCCGTGATGATCCAGTCTATAATGAAGGATGTATGAAAAATATTGTAATTAAATAAAATTTAAGTGAATTTAGAAGTCATTTTGGAATGTCCTGTAAACAACATAGAAGAATTATGTACATTATTAGTTATATTATTTAATAATATATTAGTTAAAATCAAAATTATAGAACTATCGCCAGAAACAGGTCTAATTTTTTGCGCTTAGTGAGTTGTAAAGCTGCTGAGAATAAGCGTGCGCTCAGCGCAAGCGTTCAGCGAATCGCTTGTGTCAACTCTCTCAACAGTTGCGTTCGCTGAACGCAGCCATAGCGACACGTCTTTTACGGTTTTTAAAAATTCCAAAAGATAACGTAGTTATGATTTTTATTCCTTACTTTAAACTAATGTTAAGGGAAAATTTGATATTTTTTTTAAACCGAAAGATGGCGCTGGTTTAATCTTTGTAGTACCGTTCTAAAACAGCCTTAATACCTTTATTATTTTATGGTATAAAAACCATATTAATCCACTTAAAAAAATTATGACGTCATAGTGACGTCATGTCAACTGAGAAAAAAATATTGTTGGGTTCAAAATAAAGGTTTTCAAAAACAATGCGACACGTCTTTTACGGTTTTTAAAAATTCCAAAAGATAACGTAGTTATGATTTTTATTCCAGACTTTAAACTAGTGTTTAAGGGGAAATTTGATGATTTTTTTAAAAAAGATGGCGCTGATATTATCTTTTTGGTACCGTTGTAAAACAGTCTTAATAAGGTATTATTTTATGGTATAAAAACCATATCAATCTATTAAAAAAAATTATGACGTCATAGCGACGTCATGTCAACTGAGAAAAAAATATGGTTGGATTCAAAATAAAGGTTTTCAAAAATAATGCGACACGTCTTTTACGGTTTTTAAAAATTCCAAAAGATAACATAGGTATGATTTTTATTCCTAACATTAAACTCATCGTGTATTTATAAATACTTTTTTAAATAGTCGACGTTTCGGAATATGGTTGTTTTCTTTATCAAGGCAATAACGTTTGTGGATTTTTTGTTATTGCAAGTTTTCTTGAATTATTTTGCCATTCTTTCATTGTATGTGTAACTTCATTTCCATATCTTATACTAATTTCTTCATAGAATCCCATTAATTCAGCTATTTTAATATTATTTTATTTGATGATTTGTGTCTGTTTAATTAAAATATAAAAATAAAAATCGTAGCTTTTTCAGACTATATATTTATTAATACTTTTTTAAATAGTCGACGTTTCGAAAATTGGTTGTTTCCTTGATCAAGACAATAACGTTTGTTGATTTTTTGGGATTGCAAGTTTTCTTGAATTATTTTGCAATTCTTTCATTATATGTGTAACTTCATTTCCATATCTTATAATAATTTCTTCATAGAATCCCATTATTTCAGATTTTTGGTAGTGTTATTACAATGTCATCCACATATGTATATTTTACATATTGGCACCTTAAAAGGCAACATAGTCAAACCCTTCTCTAAGATTCTATTCATTAAGAATACTAAAAAAATAGTTAAAGGTAGATTTAAGAATGATTTTATAGTAGCAGATGCTTTCTTGAAAAGCAATAAAGGGTTAGGGGTAACTAGATCAGATAAGGGGGGTAACACAGTCATTTTAGATAGTAATATGTATAATAATAAAATGTTAGAACTACTAAATGACATTAACACTTATGAAAAAGTCAATAAAAACTTAACCAACAAATTTCAAAATTTATCAAATAAGATAGTAAAAACCCTAATTGATGAAGGGGATATTAGTAATGAATGTGGGACCCAATTAATAACGCACAATTCGACATTTCCCAAAATTTATGGTTTGCCAAAACTCCATAAAACTAATATACCACTACGACCAGTAGTCTCATGTATTCAAACCCCGGCGGTAAATTTATTTAAATATAAGGTGAAAAACTCACTCGAAATAATTAACACTTTTAAGGATAAACGATTACCAGAGGACTACATACTTGTCTCGTTAGATGTAAAATCACTTTTTACAAATATACCAAAACAACTGGTAATAGATATTATCAATGAAGATTGGAATCACACACAACAATAAGTAAACATAAATTCGTAAGAATTGTAGAGTTCGTGTTCGAATCTAGTTTTATCAGTTTTAAAAAACAATTTTATATACAAAAAGGTCAGCAATGGGTAACCCTGCTTCCCCAGTACTCGCGGAATTAGTAATGACTAGAATTAAGATTAAGATTCTCTAAGGAGAAGGGTTTGAGTATGTTGCCTTTTAATGTGCCAATATGTAAAATGTATGTGGATGACATTGTAATAACACTACTAAAAACAGAGGTAGAAAATACATTAAAAATATTCAGTAATATCAATGAAAAAATACAGTTTACCGTGGAACGGGAAAAAAACAATACATTACCCTTTTTAGATGTATTATTGATTAGGGAAGAAAATAATGAAGTTGTAAGTAATTGGCACCGGAAGCCAACATACTCAAATATGTGTCTAAGCTACACATCCCACAATCCCTTGTCACAAAAGGTGGCAATAATAAAACAATTCAAAAATAATATTTTAGCTTTAAGGAATTGTAAATTTCATACTGAAAATTATAATATAATTAAAACAATACTCAAAAACAACCACTATCCGAGAAAACTGATTAATCTGGTTCTATATAGTACTAAGGCTGAGTGACCACCCTCATCAGAAAATGTAGATAAAGAAATTATATATAGTAAATTTGTAAGTGTCCCCAACATTACCAATAAAATTAAAAAAATATTTGATAGGAATAATATTAGACTAGCACTTTACAATACATGTACAATTAATAACCTATAAACAAAATTAAAAGATAAAATAGATGATATCGATAGATGTAAAGTAGTTTACGACGTCCCATGTGGTGATTGTGACAAACACTACATAGGACAGACTAAACAGTATTTAAGGAAACGTGTGCAACAACATATACCTAGCTGTAATAAAGATCCTCGCCAAAACCATAGTGGAGGTATCACCGCATTAACCAGTCACTGTTTTAATAAGGAGCACAAGTTCAAATTTGAAATTGTAAAAATATTAGACAAACGAACCAAACTATTTCAAAAGGATGATAAGCGAAGTGTATTTTATTAAAATACATAACACAGTTAATTATAAAACAGACACAGAAAGTATGAGTGAGATATATAATACTTTAATTTCTCAAAGTAACAGTATAAAATAGTATAACATATGTAAAACCAACGCTTAAATTAAACTCATCGTATATGTTGTTGTCAATCACACAGTATAGTAATTAGTTAAGGCTGATTTAGAACGTTACTAATAACCCAAGTAGTATAGTAACGCTTTATTCTCATTAGTGATAATGAGGTCATTAAGTACTTTCTCTTAATGAGGTTTGTTAAGTGCTTTCTCTTAATGAGGGTCGTTAAGTGCATTCTTTTAATGAGGTAATTAATGACATTGACCTTCCTGGAATATTTGTTATTATGTAATAAGGTTTTGGCATAAAAAAAAGAAATTTGATTATTTTAAAAAAATTAGAAAAATCTTGAAGAAATAATCTGAATCTAGTTTAATATAAATTTTATTTTATTTGATGATTTGTGTCTGTTACAATTATAATATAAAAATACTAGTTCAATAAAAATTTTATTTGATGAATTTGTGTCTGTTATTATTAAAATATATAAAGAAAAATTTTAATTTTCAAAAATAAGAAAAATCTTGCAGATATAATCTGAATCTAATTCAATAAAAATTTTATTTTCTTTGAGGATTTGTGTCTGTTATTATTATAATATAAAAATAAAAATATTAGCCAAGATTTTTATATTATAAAAATTTTATATTTCAAAATTCAAAATCTTGTAGATGATGAGTATATATATTTTGCATAAATTTGAAATTTAAATAATTATTTGAAAAAATTAAATAAAATGTGAAGCTACTTTAAAAAAAAAGAGTTTTAATTTTCAAGTAAAAGTATGTAAAATTACAAAAATGTAAATAACCTCTAAAATTATTTAGAAATAAGTACTTGCTTTATATTTATTTTAAATATTAAATACATTTTATAAAAATTCATGAATAAGAAAGATTGTTAAGACCTTTGAAGTAATTTTTGGTTTACAAGGGATTAGTACGACAAGGAGTTAAATAATAATAAACTTTTTGAAAATGGAATTGAATATTTAGGAAGTATTAAAGAAAACAAAAGGGTTTGATTTTTATCTATGAGCCATTATAAAGACCTATGAAGTAATCAAGGAAAAGCAGTTAATAGATTTTACCGGAAAAGATAATTATTGGTTTTCAAGGGATTAGTACGACAATGAGTTAAATACTACGATTTTTATATTATAAAATTTTATATTTCAAAATTCAAAATCTTGTCGATGATGTGTATATATATTTTGCATCAGTTTAAAATTAAAATACTTATTTAAAAAAATTAAATGAAATGTGAAGGTACTTTTAAAGAAAAAAGAGTTTTAATTTTCAACTAAAAGTATGTAAAATTACAAAAATATAAATCACCTCTAAAATCATTCAGAAATAAGTACTTGCTTTATATTTATTTTAAATACATTTTATAAAAATTAAACTCATGAATATGAAAGATTGTAAAGATCTATAAAGTTATCAAGAAAAGCAGGTAATAGTTTTTAAAGGAAAAGGTAATTGTTGGCTTTCAAGGGATTAGTACGACGCGACTAAAATTATATGATAATGAGTTAATAATATACTTAAAAAAAGGAAATAAAAAAGAATAAAGAGTTTTAATTTTCAAATAAAAGTATGTAAAATTACAAAAATGTAAATCAACTCTAAAATCATTCAGAAATAAGTACTTTTTTTATGTTTATTTTAAATATTAAATACATTTTATAATATACATATATTAATTTTTGCTATATAATGAGTAGTACTTTTGGTAGACCTCACTTAAATTTACTGTTTAGTGATTGGAGTGTGCTAACAGAATAACGAGATAATAATGGTACCAATAGAAGGGCGTGAATTACTACCATTCATACCACGGGTGATTTACAATAGCGACAGGTATGAAGATGTAGATACATACTTCGAAAGGGGATACCCTATCGAAAATACTGTCAGAACCTACTGTTCTGAGTTTGCGATAGTAGGAGTGCGGATGGCCAATTTCCCTGAGGTATTCAAATATTTTACATGTACATCGTGTTACTTTAATACGATAATACATCAATTTGAGATGAACCAGATCAACCGATTAACGTTCCATCATACACATAGGAATGAGATTTACCTATGTAACAAGTGCGGGGACTCATGCCATAGGGAGGTATGCTTCGACGACGATCCTATAACTCCTGATAGTGACATAAATACAGTAATAGTAACGACAGAAAAAAACCCATACCCACCAGGAGCAGTGCGGATTCAGGGAACATTCCCCAAAATAGTTGATGGGTGTATATTATATGACATTTAATTTAAAAAATAGTATATTATATAACAAGGTACGATAATAAGGTACGATTAAATATTAATATTTATGCATTTCAATAGTAAATATTTCTATCGCAGATACCGTTGATTTTTGGTATCGCATGCGCATCAATCGGCAAACACCAACTTTGCGCTCTTAATACACAAATAACTATTTTATAGTAAATATACTTTTTTTCTGTCAAAATGTTTCCAAAGTATGTATGTGCGAAAATATGTGGTTTCACATTTAAAAATGTTTTTATATTGTGTTATTATGTGTTACGATTTTAATATTTATTTGTTAACTAGATTTTTATTTCATTTTTTAATGTTGTAATAATTATTATAGCAATGTCATAATTAAAATAAAATTATAATAACACGCAGTATTTTCATTACAAGTAACACTATTTTCAATAATTTTATTTGTATTGTTAATACAAATCAATACAAATTTTAGTTAATACAATTAAAGATTAACATACTTTGGTCTTTCGAATCATAAAATCATTGAGTTTGACTTTTTCTTCTTGGTGGAAAAGTTTTGGTGTTTCAAAAAAATATTAATACATAATTACAAAAAGGAGATTCCTTCTGTTGTTTTCAAGTGGATCGAGTCTCTCTCAGTTTGAGTTCCAGTTTCCTATTTAAAAAAGAAAAAAATCTTGACAGGAGTTGAAAGGATTTGAAATCTATCAATTAAAAAATATTCACGAAGTAATTAAAGTAAGACAATTTTCTTACAATATTTAGTAATGGAAGAGGTAAGTCTTAATTTATTCATTCAAAAACGAATTTCATTGGAAAGTCAATTATATCAATTTTCAAATTTCGAATATTGAAAACTTAAAGCGGAGTTAATAAGTTTTCAGAAATTTTTGATAAATATGAAGCAATATACATCACAATAAGTATGTTAGGTTCTGATAATAATTTAGCTAAATATGAAAAATTTCAACACGATTATTATGAATTATTAGAAAGTGCTAATAATATTATTTTAATTCGAAAGCCTACAAGAAGTATGCGCGCGGGCTTTCAGGGCCGCGAAATATGTATTTCGATTAACGAAGTAACTTTTTAAAAACAAAATTATTCACTTAAATACTTTATTTCCAGAAATTACAATAATACTTTTGTATTTAAACTTTGATTAAATTTTACTTTAAAATTATTATTATTAACAATTACAGAAATCGTACTTAAAACGTTAACGTTTACCCGAGCCGAATATCAATTATTGACTGACTGTAAAAAGAACAAGTGTTAACATCCTCGATTATGCTTGTTGCAAGATAAGGCAAAAATGTACATATTCTGCAGAATAATGCGGACGGTGCTGAGTTGCATCTCGAGGTTGATGTTCTAGGGCTCACATAAGTCCTCCCTCCTTAAGATGAAGTTTTGGTCGGTACGAACAAAACTTTTTGGGATGGTGTGACCTTGGTGGCCGAAGTCAGAAGTTCGGCAGTTGCGGGAGTTTCTTCTCGGATGTTGGGAGCTGATCGTCTTTGATTTGGCGTTGTAAAACGTTTTCGGATACTGTAACACCCATATATTATAATTGAAAAAAATAGAATAACGTATAAAGGTCCTGTTGAGATATAGTGGTTGGTCCATCCGGTCTCATTTGACGGTATAAATTGTAGTTGTTCCACCTTTTCTTGAATTTTATGCAATTGGTCCAATTTTATATTTGAAGATATTCAAGTCCGGTTTTTCGTCGTTTAGTATTTTGATCTCGTTGAGCAGTAACGGTCGTTCTGGGGTCGTCCCCTTTTCATTTGAGTAGCAGAATTCGGATGTTTGGATGCTGCATTGATGCGGAACTTCGATGAGGTATGTACCTTCTACCATTACAACGTCCGATTCACCACATTTTGTTTGTAGTTTTTCTTCCTTTGGAAATATTCCGATGTAATGGGTTTCGCTGACTTCTTCCACTAGGGTTTTGCTCGCTACCGTTGGTGTCATCCGGCAGGTCGGGATGTGGTCTTTGACTTGTAGAATCGAGAAAAGGCAATCCTCTTCTCGAACTCCATCCACCAGATTATTGTTTTGACAAAGATATTCTGGGTTCAAAAACTGGCATGGTTCCACGTCGTATTGGAACATATTGCTACTCATTGTAAAGTAAGGATTTTTGGGGATTATGGTGGTAAAGTTTTCGGTTGGGATTGAGTACAAGTGATAGTGATTAAAACTATCAGGGTGTATTAAGGGTACATGTAATGCAAATATAAGTTTATCGTTTGAAAAGTAAGCATCCACTGAAATTATGTCATACAGTTTGTATATGTTTTTAATTTCAGAGTAAACTAATTGATTCTTTTGATGATGTTTTAGTAATGACGTTAAAATCGTTTTCATATCGTCATATGATATTAGTCCATGATGCAACGTTCCAAGCTTGGCGAAAGAAATATCGTTTTCAATATTAGAAAGAATTAAAAGCAGTGTATCTACATTAAACTTAATTTGTGTTAAAGAGTCTAAAGTGGAGAAAAACAAGGTGTTATTACTTTGCAATTCTTCAATGTTTTCCTCGATTATTTTTTGGTTATGAATCATCAATGAAAATGTTTTATTATTACTTTCTAAAATCTCATGTGTTAACGAGATCTGTTGATTTAAAGAAGTTATGACTTTATTTTGATTACCTTGCAGTTTGTTAATAGCGTCATTGTATCTCTCGGCATCTTGATGGTCAAGGTTGCCGGTGATAATTCTTATAACGCTACCAAGGCCGATTATTAAACCTCGTCGTCGCTTTTCCGTGGGTTGGACATATACTGATTTAATTTTATCTTTAACTAACAGTAATTGATATTCGACATGTTGTTCGATAGTTCGTAAAGAGGAGTCGTATAATTTTAGAAGTTTTTGTTTCTCTAAAAGACTTTTTAGTTTTTGGTATTGGAGGTCAATGGAGTCGATTTCTTCGGAGATTAGTTTAAGGTTGATAAAATGGAGAAATGTATGAGTACCTATTCTGATTTTCGCGTTCCCTAATTTAAAGGGGAGGATGTCAGGGTTTCTTCTAAGATTCGTTATTTTGATCTGCGCTGGTTCCGTGAGGTGGATCCACAGTTATTAGGAACCTGTAACAAATTTGGTTTTGTTACATTTTTGCGTGGTTTTTTAAATATATTTTTGGGATAGGTACTTCTTTGCGTTTTGAGTTTGATCCCTTTATCTTCTTGTACGGTTTCTTTAATGAACGGGATTCCTAACTTGTTTCCTCTAGTCTTTACTTTTTTTCTGTAAGCGGTTTCGTTTTCTCGATAAGGAACGGGGTCTTCTCGTGATTGGTTTTCTTTTTCAATAATAGTTTCTTTATGAGTTTGACTCCTTTCGTGTATGCGATCGTACACAAGTTTAGTTTTTTTTTATATGTTCGCGCATATAGTTATTAAGTAGTTCATAATTGATATCTATTTCGAAAGGGTCCTTGACGTTAAGATGACCGTTTATAAGGTCGATGGGTCTTTGTTTTGTGACAGAATGAATAGAGTGGTTGTAGCCTAAGATAGCGTACGGCATTAAATCGGAGACATCCACTCTGGGTTGCTGGATCTTTAAAACTCGAAGGTGCTCTAACAGGGTTGAATGGAACCGCTCGACCGGCGCATTACTGTTAGAATTTTTTGGGGTAGTGAAATGAAGCCTTATTTTGTGGAGCTTCATGAAATCCGTTACCATCAAGTTTTTAAATTCAGGCCCACTATCGGCCACGATTAATGAAGGTAGTCCATGGAAAGACATAAAGGTTACGAGGGCTTGAACAGTTGATAGGGCGTTTGCACTCGATACTGGGAATGCTTGCCCGTATTTAGAAAATTTGTCTATTATGGTCATAAATTTTTGATTGTTGGCTTGGAATAGGTCTATACGAATAATTTCGAAGGGCCTATTCGGAGTTGGTGTTACTTGGTATTTGATTTTTGGCGGATGCCTATCATATTTAGATTGTTGGCAGATATCGCAGTTATTTACATATTCTCTCACTTCGTTTGAGACGTTAGGCCAGTCTTATTTCCGCTTTATTTGTTCGATGGTTTCCAGGATCCCTCGGTGATTGGTCTTGGTTTCGTGATTATACTGTAAGAGTTCCTTTTGGCGCTCTTTGTCTGCTATATCCTCTAGTCTGTTGTTGCATTTTAAAAGGTTAAACGATTGATTTTTAAAAGTTCGCTTCATTAACTTGCACAATTCCCGGTATAACTCATCATCGTCGTCGTCTTCGAAGTAAAAGGCATAGGTCTTTTTGGGCTCTCCAAATTCTTGGAAAAATTCAATCGCAGTTTGTAGGTCGTTGTTAGCGATAAAGATTTTCCAAACGGTCTTCTTGTTTTCCCAAAGACAATTTTTTCGGGAGTCACGGGGTAACCTACTCCATTTTAGGTGGATTTGGTTTTTAAACAGATTGACCGGGGATTCGATAGGGTTTATCCCTTGTATTGGATCTTCTTCGCTTGTATGAACGGTTTCGGTGTCTTCTTCCTCCACTTCTTCCACTTCGTTCACGTTTGGAGTTTCCTGTATGTTATTAATTATTGAAATTTCGTCCATTTCTGGTTCGGGCAGAGGTTGTTCGTTGAAATCTCGTATGTACTCGAGAAATGGCATAGCTTCGCGGTGATCTTCTTTGGAGGTTGATGGTTGGGGTTCGTCTGTTTCATTGAGATTAATCTCCACTCTCGATAGAGCGTCGGCGTTGGTGTTAATTTTACCTTTTTTTATATTCTATTTCGTAGTCGAATTCTTCCAGTTTAAGAGACATCAACCATTGCAGCGGCTTGTGATCGGTAAAGATTTTAAATTTCCTTCCGAACAAATATGGCATGAAATACTTCGTTGCCCAGACTACAGCGAGAAGCTCCTTCTCGATGGTGCTATAGTTGGTTTCGGCATCGATTAAAGTACGCGACGCGAATGCAATCGGTTTATCGGAACCTATGGGACCTTGCGAAAGAACTGCTCCTACCGCGAAATTACTGGCGTCCGTTGTTACGTTGAACGGTTTGTCAAAATCCGGGTATTGGAGTAACGGGTCGTTTGTCAATAGGTTCTTGCAATAGTCAAAAGTTTTAATAAAATTTTCGTCGTGTTTTATTTCTGCTCCTTTCTTTAAACAGCGAGTAAATGGTTTCGTTATTTTTGAGAAGTCTTTTATGAATTTCCTATAATACCCAAGGAGTCCTAGGAAACCTTTTATTTCTTTAGTTGTCCTTGGTATGGGGTACTCTAGTATTGCCTTGAGTTTTTCAGGGTTGGGCCGTACACCTTCCTGGGTTACGACATGTCTTAGGAAACTTACTTCCTTTTTTAGGAATTCACACTTGTCCAGTTGGATTTTAAAATTGGTTTCGCGGAGTCGTTGGAAAACTTTCTTGAGGTTGACCATATGTTCTTGAAGGGATGTCGAGAATATTATAATGTCGTCCATATACACCAGACATATATGGTTTTAATTTACCAAAGTTTAGATATGATACTCTTTATGCCCACAAATTAATTAAATTAAATAAAAATACTTTGGTGATTTTTTTTCTTAATTATAGAAAATTGTACTGAAAATAAATTTAAAATATACATTGTAATTTGTAAATAAATAAACAAATCGAGAATGTCCTCCTCTAAGCAATAGTGGAACTAAATTACTTCCCAAGTTTGATTGAAAAGCATCTGTTGACAAAGATTGAAACTAACTTCATTACCGGTTTGGGCAGATGTCTGTTGAAAATATTCTCTAAGCTAAGCAAAGTTTGACAATTTTCGTGCTTTAATCATATTTTTCTTCATTAATATAAATAATTTCGTTAAATGTATGCATTCATCTAAATTTTAAAATCATATTACATATGGTGACATAAATATAAAATCTTAAAAGTACTCCCTTTTCTTTTAAATTATGATTGATCTATGCGTGCTCACAATCGTCAGCTGTTCGAAGAGGCCCTTAAAAGTGCTAAGTTATACCCTTGTTTATTTATACTTATAGTTAGCCAGCGTTATAGGTTTAACCGGGACACATAAAAATTACCGGCAGATGGAGCGCGGTGTTTGATTTAGTAAAATCCAGTTAAGAACTTTACCCGTAGCCAAGAGCCAGTGCTACACCTACCACCTACCTGTAAATCCTTTTAGACTACAAGCAGTAAGGGCGTCTCGTCTGTGAGCCTCGGTGAGTCTACAATTGCATTGCCTTCCTTTGGAAGCAGGCATTTGAAGAATTTATTAATGTTGACAATATTATTTGGACTATTACCAATTATAGTAATTCTAAAAAAATTTAAAATTTGTTTAAATAATTTTGTTTTCATAAAATCTAATTAGAAATGCCATTTTAAAATGTTTTAGACGATTTATTCTAAAGTTATACAAAAAAGCGTTTTTCTTAAAAATCACACAAAAACTGCTGTAACTTTTTTATTTCTTCATAAGAAATTTTAAATTTCGTTTAAATAATTTTGCTTTCATGAAATCCTATTAGAAATGCCGTTTTTAAATTTCTCGGACGATTTATTCTAACGTTATACAAAAAAAACGTTATTTTTATGAAATAATACGTTTTTCTTAAAAATCACACAAAAACTGCTGTAACTTTTTTATTTCTTCATAAAGAATTTAAAATTTTGTTTAAATAATTTTGCTTTCATGAAATCCAATTAGAAATGCTGTTTTTAAATTTCTCGGACGATTTATTCTAAAGTTATACAAAAAAACCGTTATTCAAAAGTTATACAAAAAAACGTTATTTTTATCAAATAATGCGTTTTTCTTAAAAATCACACAAAAACTGCTGTACCTTTTTTATTATTTCTAAAAAAAATTAAAATTTGTTTAAATAATTTTGTTTTCATAAAATCTAATTAGAAATGCCATTTAAAAACGTTTTAGACGATTTATTCTAAAGTTATACAAAAAAGCGTTTTTCTCCAAAATCACACAAAAACTGCTGTAACTTTTTTATTTCAGGAATGTAGATTTTGACGCAATAAACGAACTTTATTATTTTGTAAATTTTTATTTAATAAATTCACCGACGTTTCGACGATTAATTGTCGTCTTATTCATGGCTAAAAAATACAATTAACATTTAGATACACAGTGTTACATAAACCATACATTTAAAAATAAATACACAAATACCAAAAATGACTCGAATTCGTAATCAACAAAACTCACCTCTTTATTCTTAAAAATTTACTCTCGTGTGTTTGAGTAATTAATCCCATTACCCGTCAGATTTTCCTTAGCCTAATTTTCAAATACAAAAAATTATAGGCACAAAAACGTAGCATTAGTCACTGGTGTTGGTGATTACTCTGATTTTTAATTGACTTCACAATACTCTTTAAATTAACTTCGACTGATCGATTCAAAACCCACATTTGTAATGACGGACAATTCATATTTTATGGCACCCAACGTGACACAATTTTATATTTTAATATTTTTATTGATAAAAATTGATTTACTTTTGTAAGATTTGTTGCATGTGTTTATTCGTTATTAGTGATCAAAAAATAATAAATTTTACTTATGTTATCACAGTCTGTTTTTAAATTTACCGTGGCTTTATGGTTTTTTTGAATAAAATACATCTCACTAATTAGTCTTTTGAAATAATGTGGTTCAAAATCTAAAATTTGTAAATATCAAATTTGAAATCATGATTGTAATTGAAATGATGGGCACTCAACGCTGTTTTGTTCAGCTTGTTTTTATTTTTATCATTGCAGTCATTAGTGTGTTGGTAAATTCTTTTTTTGATAGATTGTTTTGTTTGGCCGATGTACATATTTGAACAATTTTTGCATGGAATACTGTAAATTACATTTTTTTGGTAGTCAGGTAGTAATTTGGATTTAAGTTTCGAGAACAAATTACTATTAGTACACGGGTTGTAAAAGGCTATTTTAAATTTGTCATTGGATAAAACTTTTTTTATTTTTTCTGATAAAATGGGACACTGTGTCATTTGAAACTTCACAACGTTTGTTACATGAAATTAATAGTTAACTTGATTGAATAAATCTTAAAATATCCTAATGTCCGGTGAAAGGTGGAAACGAAGAAAAATCAAATATGGTTATTTAACCACCCCTATGTTTACAAAAATGATTATTTTGATGATCCTGGCATCGACAATGGTTTTTTCGATAAATGTTATTTATTACCACGTTTTTAACACATCGTCAATGTAAAACACGTGTTCTTCTTTTTTAATTAAAAATTATTAACTTAATCCTACAACTTTAATAGATTTACAACTTAAACTAAGTCTATTAGTTTGAGCAGTTCGCGCCATTGAGTGGACACTTAAATAAATTTTAATTGTTTATATACAATGTTTTAAGTATATGTGATGTTTTCAACATGTTAAAATTTGTCTAATGAGCTCATTGACTATATTCTTATTTTTATTACCTGATGATGGGACATAATGCCCCGAAATTAATAGTTGTTATTTACACACTTGGTTTGTGAATCTAATAAAGTTGGATATAAGATTAGAAAGAATTCATTTTTCTACATTCCCATTTGAATTTTTTGAAACTTTGAAAGATAATATTTATTTTCTGATTAAGTGGATGATTAGAATTAAAATTTAACAATCTATCCGAATCCGTAGGTTTTGAATAGAGATCAATACTAATTTTGTTATCCTTGTTAATTAAAAGTAAATCTAGGTAGCTTAACTGATTATGTTTTTCTATTTCTGAAGTGAATTTTATGTGTTCATTGATTGAATTGAAGGTCGACAACAATTCGGTGGTCTTGTTGGTTGGTACAATAGCCAAACAATCATCCACATATATCGTAAACAGGGAAGGAGAAAATGATAATCTACTCATTGCTTCAACAATGATATCGTCCATGACCAAATTGGCCAAAATGGGACTTAAAGGAGCACCCATCGGGCAGCCAAAAATCTGCAAATAGTATTGAGAGTTGAACAAAAAATAACTAGTGTCAAATATATGTTCGATTAATTTTATGAAAAGTGTTTGGTTTATATCCGTAAAATTGCTGATCAAATTCCATCTTTTGTTGATAGTTTTAATAGCATCTTCTTTTGAGATGTTGGTAAATAATGCTTGTACATCCAACGATATTAGTTTTTCTGAATGTGAAATATGTATACTCTCGATTTTGTTTTTAGGTCTAAACTGTTCTTTATGTTGTATTTTAAATTGGGTATGAGGTTGTTGAGAATTTGGCTCAATTTTTTCTGTAAATTATATGATAAACTATCGATGCATGAGACTATTGGTCTTAATGGTCTCATGTCTTTATGTATCTTGGGTAACCCATATATTCTTGGAGGCAATGGATGTAAGTTGAACAATAAATTCTTTTCTGCCTCATCAATGTAGTTGTTATCAAATAATTCGTTAATTAAGACTTTACTTTTTTATTAAAAATATTTGTCGGATATTTTTTTAATTTGGTATAATGTATTTCATTGGAGACAAGTGATTGCATTTTGTCAAAATATTCTTCTTTGTCTATTATGACCGTTTTTTTACCCTTATCTGGCGTAGTGACCATAATTTCTTTATTATCTTTAAGGAATTTCTTAGTTTTTGTGAGGTTAATTTGATTACTAGATGGTTTTTTATTTTTTAATTGAGTTAAATGGTTGGTAAGAATATTCGTACATTTTGCTCGGATTCTATCTTTGTCATTGGTTTCTGGAACATTATTTATTATTGATTCAATGTCCTTAATGAAAGGTAAAATTGGAAAATGTTTTTTGCTAGATGGTTCGGTGGCAAATTTTGGCCCTAACGCTAGTTGTGATAGAACGTTATCCGGTATCATAAGGCTAGTTGTGTTGATTACGAAATCTTTACAATTGTTTTCCACTAAACTATTTTGAGATTTTTGTATAATTATATTTACTTTCTTTATTTGTGTCATTTTAGTTTTGTTAAATAATTTGTTATACGTAATATTGTTATAAGACTCGAAATTATTAATTACAATGTTTGGTATTGTTTTTATTAAATCATTTTTAATGCCGATAATGTTATTTTTATTTTTATTTAGAAGGTGACACGTAATTTTAATTTCTAGATTTAATATTTTCTTTTTGAAGTTGTTTACTGTTTTTTCAATCTTGTTTATGAATGGATGATTTTTATTTAAAGAGGTATGAATAAAATTGTAGTTGTTTTTTATATGCGAAGGAAATACCTTTCTTCTTCTGCAAGTTACTAGGAAATTGTGTTGATTTTTCAATTTGGCTATTCTTTTGCTGGTGTTTTTTATTTCTTCATAAAAAATTTTAAATTTTGTTTAAATAATTTTGCATTCATGAAATCCAATTAGAAATGCCGTTTTTAAATTTCTCGGACGATTTATTCTAACGTTATACAAAAAAATGTTTTTCTTAAACATCGCACAAAAACTGCTGTAACTTTTTTATTTCTTCATAAAAATTTTTTAATTTTGTTTAAATAAGTTAGCTTTCATAAAATCTAATTAGAAATGCCATTTAAAAATTTCTCGGACGATTTATTCTAACGTTATTTTTATGAAATAATACTTTTTTCTTAAAAATCACACAAAAACTGCTGTAACTTTTTTATTTCTTTCTAAAAAAACTTAAAATTTGTTTAAATAATTTTGCTTTCATGAAATCCAATTAGCAATGCCGTTTTTATATTTCTCGGACGATTTATTCTAAAGTTATACAAAAAAAGCGTTATTTTTATGAAATAAAGCGGTTTTCTTAAAAATCACACAAAAACTGCTGTAACTTTTTTATTTCTTTCTAAAAAAATTTAAAATTTGTTTAAATAATTTTGTTTTCATAAAATCTAATTAGAAATGCCATTTTAAAATATTTTAGACGATTTATTCGAAAGTTATACAATAATAATAATAATAATAATAACTTTATTGACGGGAATTTTCACCCTTTACATAAATTAAATACATTTTGTTAACCTAAACTAATATAATAATGAATCCAATAACATAACTCGCAAAAAATTTGAGAAAAAACAAGAAGATCAAAAGCAAATAACAAATTATATCAATAAAAGCCCTGAAAATGATATCGCATTAATACAATTTTTAAAATCACTGAACGATGTCAAAATTAAATCGAAATTTGTTTGATTTGCTAACACATTAGCAATTTTTGTTAAACGTGGAAGAACACTATTGAATCGGAAGTTTTTTTTGCTAATTGTAATCTAAAGATGTGGTTTTGTCTAGTGTAACCGGCTTGACATAAAAATTTAATAATTGCAAAATATCAGGAGATTTAATATGAAAATGAATTATTTTGTAGAGAAAGTTAAAATCAGTTATTATTCGGCGTACTTCAAGATATTTAATATTGAGCGATTCCAACATGTTTTCATACACTATTTCATTTCTAGGCAAACCTTCTCTAAAACCAACAAAATAAATAAACTTTTTTTGGAACTTTTCAATATGTAAATTCATATTTTTGTAAAAAGGTGACCATATTGTAGAGGCATATTCTAATTTAGATCGAACAAATTGCATATAAAGTAATCGAATAGTATCAATTTTAAAATCTTTAGAGATTCTGGAAATAAATCCCAAAGTTTTCAGCGAGTCGTTCACAGTCTTTATTATATGTGTTTGAAAAGTTAATTTACAATTAAAAATAACCCCTAATTCCTTTATTTCGTGAACCTGATTAATTTTATTGCTATTAATACAATAATGCCTTTTAAACGACCTAGCCTTACGACTAAATTTTAAATAATTACATTTATTTATGTTTAGCGGAAGCTTATTGTCACAACACCAATTATAGATATTGTTAACAGAATTTTGAATGGAAGTGACATCAGCAGAAGATTGTATTGACTTAAAAATCTTAATGTCATCCGCAAAAAGAAGAAATTTCACATCTTGTATATGGTCACCTATATCATTTATGAACAATAAAAATAAAATGGGTCCACAATGTGAACCTTGAGGTACACCCGAATTCACAAACACTGGATCCGAAACTTCATTATTAATGCGAACTCTTTGCACTCGATTCCCAAGGTAGCTGGAAATCCAATTTTGCACAGAAACCGGAAATCCGATAGCTTCAATTTTCCTTAACAGCAATTCATGATCGACTTTGTCGAACGCCTTCGAGAAGTCCATATAGATAGAATCTACTTCTTTGCCATTTTCCAAAGCATTAGAAATGAAGTCTTCGTACAACACCAGATTTGAAACTGTAGAGAGTCCTTCAACAAAACCATGCTGTTCCTTTATAATGACATTTTTCAAACACCAAGCTAGTTGGTTTGAAATTAGTTTGTCAAATAATTTGGGAATGGACGACTGGATGCAAATCCCTCTATAGTTCTCGATCAAAGTTTTGTCGCCAGATTTAAATATCGGATTAACATAGCTTTCTTTCCACCGGGATGGGAATACCTCTTGAGATATGGATTGAGAAAATAAATAACTTAGTGGTTCAGAAATCGTGAATATGCACTCTTTAAGAAACATGTTAGGTATTCTATCTGGACCTTTTGATAATGAATTTTTCATAGCATTAATACCATTGAAGACTAACAATTTTTCAATATGAAATTTGAAGCACGGATCAATTTGATCTTGCTTCGTCAATGAGTTGTGATTGTAGGTAGAGGATTTTTCGGTATATACCGATTGAAAAAACGATGCAAACAAGTTGGCAGTATCCATAGCAGTTGCGCTTTCCACATTATTATAAATCATAGTTTTAGGAAAGTTTTTTTCTTTACCATTTTTCAATACATCAATATATTTCCAAAATGACGTCGGGTTACTATGAATGTTACATTCAATATTATGTATATAACCATGGTACAAGGTTTTGTTAAGATCTTTGCTTCTAGAACGTAGTTTCTTGAAGTTGATGTAATCAGCATGGCTGTTAGTATTTTTGAAAATCGAATGCATCCTTTTTTTATCTTTAATTAATGCTTTCAACTCGAACCAAGCAGGATAATTTGAAGAAAATGCTGTTTTCTTAGGGACATACTTTTCAATAATATCGTATAAAATATTGTAGAAAACCTCAACACATTCACAAATTTTGGGAAAAGTTCGTATAAGTAATTTCCAGTCAATTGCAGCTAGGTTGTTATTAATTAGTTGATAATCGGCGTTAAAAAAGTCGTAAATTACTTCATTGTAACGAAGTGATTCATAATAACCGACACACTTGACTTCTATACAATACGTCAGAGGGTGAGAAATATCACATAAAATATCCTCGGCTTGGTAAACATGTAGATTATTAATTTGTGAAAATACCAAGTCCAAGAAGGTACCATTTTCATTCGGGATACTGTTAAATGGCTGCATGTTTAAAAACCCAAAATCGGAAGCAATAACATGTGATGGGTAATTTATATTTTCATAAAGGTCACTTACACCAAGATCTTCGTTAGACCAACGAGCCAGTGGTAGATTGTAGTCACCACACAAAATTAATTTGAAATCAGCATGTAATTCCGCTAAACTAGATACTGAGTTTGTATGAAGTTCGTATTTATCCGAGCTTGAGGAAGGTGGAAGATACACCGCGCCAATAATTAATTTCTTGTTAGGAATTAAAACAAATTGCTGTTCAATTATGTTCGTGTTAGATGTAACACCAACTGCATTTAAATACTTTTTAGTAGCAATCAGTACGCCACCACCTCTTGATTTATTACTTGAAAAAGAAGAACGATCACATCTATGAATATCATAATCAAATAATTTCAGTTCATTGGACTTAATACTATCAATTAGCCATGATTCTACAATAACAATAATATCATAATTTGAAATTTGTGCATTTAAAGAAAATTATTCAATTTTACTTTTTATTCCTCCTACATTATGAAAATATATATCTGTCTTATCAGGCTCTAGTTTTTTGAATTATGTCTCGAATAATTTTTGGAACGCCATTGATATACTTAATTAATAGATCGGTTTCACCAGCCTCAGTTCTAGATTTAAGTTCACTTTTTAGATCTCGCATATGATTACGTTGTTGAAGAGTATAGTCGTTTGCGAATTTAACATTTGTTTCTGGAAAAGAGTTGCGTGACTTTAAAACGGTTAATGTATATCAGAGTTTTCGAAGACAGCCTTTAGTGGACGTGGTTTTTGACTTTTTTTGCCGATTCTAATTAGCTTGTTAGGTACGAAGTTTAAAGATGCAGATTGAAAAATCCTATCTATGGCCATTTTATCATCATTAATTTTATCATTTAATGCAACACTCGAAGATTCTGGAAGGTTGTAAATCATGAGGTTTTTTCCACGATCAAGACGCTCGGAAATTTCATTCACCATAACGTTTTGATCTAAGGAATTATTTCTTTCTTTCATATTACTAATTTCAATTTTAAGTTTTTCATTTTTCGCTTTTAATAGAACCATCTTGGACTTAACATCATTTAATTCGTCTTTTATTGTTGATAGGTGTTGTACAATATCAGTCTTGAAGGTATTCAATTGTGACTGAATTATCTTTGTTAAAGTTGCTTCGGTAATTAAATGTGATTCAATTCCATGTTGTTGGGATATAGATGTAATATTAAGAGACTCATCCTGCAAATCATCATCTGCTGGTAGGCAGGTAGCACAGAGCCAATGATCTCCGTCCGGTAAAGTTTCTTGACTTAAATAGTAATCAAAGCTTTCTTTATCAACATTAATACAGTTAAAATGATGCCATTTTTTGCACGAAAGGCCTTGACACTGAATTGCTGTTTGATTTTGGATTGCACGGGGACTGACAACATTCTTATATGTTCCGCATTTAATAACCATTGTTAAATTACTTATTTGTTATTCCGATTAGATATATGAAGGAAAAAAACAAATGGTTTGGGAAGACAAAAGGATGTAATGATAAGATTTCACAACGCCGGGCCTATGGCGTTGACTAACAAACAAAAACACAGAAGGCCGCGGATAGCAAGGAAAAAACAGGGGTTTTTACACAGAAAAAAAAATTAAAAAAAAGAGTGGTTTCGTGGTCTTGAACCCATAACTATTAGAGTAGGATTCCAAGCACTTAGCGTATGCGACCACGACTAACGATTAAATAAGCGGGGAAAAATATTCCACAGTACACCCAAGTGTTAAATAAATAAACAAATTGTAGATATGTATAAGCAGTTTAGAGGTTATAATTTAACAGGAGTAATTAAATTACCAATTAAGTTACAATTAACTCCAAATCGCGCAAAGTAGTATAAACGACAGTTGCACTTAAGATCAGACTTTGAAATAAAGACCGATACAGTAATTAATAATTATTATTTCCTAAGCAAACCGGACCAGCAAAATACACAATATTTGATAGGTTATGATAGGTATACATATGAAATAATGCGTTTTTCTTAAAAATCAAACAAAAACTGCTGTAACTTTTTTATTTCTTTTAAAAAAAATGTAAATTTTGTTTACATTATTTTATTTTCATAAAATCTAATTAGAAATGCCGTTTTTCGGACGATTAATTTTAAATTTATACAAAAAAAACGTTATTTTTAAGAAATAATGCGTTTTTCTTAAAAATCAAACAAAAACTGCTGTAACTTTTTTATTTCTTCATAAAAAAATGTAAATTTTGATAAAATAATTTTATTTTCATAAAATATAATTAGAAATGTCGTTTCAAAATTTTTCGGACGAATAATTTTAAAATTATACAAAAAAAACATTTTTCTTAAAAATCACACAAAAACTGCAGAAACTTTTTTATTTCTTCATAAAACAATGTAAATTTTGTTTAAATAATTTTATTTTCATGAAATCTAATTAGAAATGTCGTTTTAGAATTTTTTGGACGATTAAATTTAAAATTATACAAACAAACGTTATTTTTAAGAAATAATGCGTTTTTCTTAAAAATCAAACAAAAACTGCTGTAACTTTTTATTTCTTTATAAAAAAAAGTAAATTTTGTTTAAATAATTATATTTTCATGAAATCTAATTAGAAATGTCGTTTTAAAATTTTTCGGACGATTAATTTTAAGATTATACAAAAAATCGTTTTTCTTAAAAATAACACAAAAACTGCAGAAACTTTTTTATTTCTTCATAAAACAATGTAAATTTTGTTTAAATAATTTTATTTTCATGAAATCTAATTAGAAATGTCGTTTTAAAATTTTTTGGACGATTAATTTTAAAATTATACAAAAAAAACGTTATTTTTAAGAAATAATGCGTTTTTCTTAAAAATAAAACAAAAACTGCTGTAACTTTTTTATTTCTTTAAAAAAAGTTGTAAATTTTGTTTAAATAATTATATTTTCATAAAATCTAATTAGAAATGTCGTTTTAAAATTTTTCGGACGATAAATTTTAAAATTATACAAAAAAAACGTTATTTTTAAGAAATAATGCGTTTTTCATAAAAATCAAACAAAAACTGCTGTAACTTTTTTATTTCTTCATAAAAAAATGTAAATTTTGATTAAATAATTTTATTTTCATGAAATCTAATTAGAAATGTCGTTTTAAAATTTTTCGGACGATTAATTTTAAAATTATACAAAAAAACGTTTTTCTTAAAAATAACACAAAAACTGCAGAAACTTTTTTATTTCTTCATAAAACAATGTAAATTTTGTTTAAATAATTTTATTTTCATGAAATCAAATTAGAAATGTCGTTTTAAAATTTTTCTGACGATTAATTTTAAAATTATACAAAAAAAACGTTATTTTTAAGAAATAATGCGTTTTTCTTAAAAATAAAACAAAAACTGCTGTAACTTTTTTATTTCTTTAAAAAATATTGTAAATTTGGTTTATATAATTTTATTTTCATGAAATCTAATTAGAAATGTCGTTTTAAAATTTTTCGGACGATTAATTTTAAAATTTTACCAAAAAAACGTTATTTTTTAGAAATAATGCGTTTTTCTTAAAAATCAAACAAAAACTGCTGTAACTTTTTTATTTCTTTATAAAAAAATGTAAATTTTGTTTACATTATTTTATTTTCAGAAAATCTAATTAGAAATGCCGTCTCAAAATTTTTTGGACGATTAATTTTAAAATTATACAAAAAAACGTTTTTCTTAAAAATAACACAAAAACTGCAGAAACTTTTTTATTTCTTCATAAAACAATGTAAATATTGTTTAAATAATTTTATTTTCATGAAATCTAATTAGAAATGTCGTTTTAAAATTTTTTGGACGATTTATTTTAAAATTATACAAAAAAAACGTTATTTGTAAGAAATAATGCGTTTTTCTTAAAAATAAAACAATAACTGCTGTAACTTTTTTAGTTCTTTATAAAAAAATGTAAATTTTGTTTAAATACTTTTATTTTCACGAAATCTAATTAGAAATGTCGTTTTAAAATTTTTCGGAATAATAATTTTAAAATTATACAAAAAAAAACGTTATTTTTAAGAAATATCGCATTTTTCTTAAAAATCAAACAAAAACTGCAGTAACTTTTTTATTTCTTCATAAAACAATGTAAATTTTGTTTATATAATTTTATTTTCATGAAATCTAATTATAAATGTCGTTTTAAAATTTTTTTGACGATTAATTTTAAAATTATACAAAAAAAACCTTATTTTTAAGAAATAATGCGTTTTTCTTAAAAATCAAACAAAAACTGCTGTAACTTTTTTATTTCTTCATAAAAAAATGTAAATTTTGTTTAAATAATTTTATTTTCATGAAATCTATCTAGAAATGTCGTTTTAAAATTTTTCGGACGATTAATTTTAAAATTATACAAAAAAACGTTTTTCTTAAAAATTACACAAAAACTGCAGAAACTTTTTTATTTCTTCATAAAACAATGTAAATTTTGTTTAAATAATTTTATTTTCATGAAATCTAATTAGAAATGTCGTTTTAAAATTTTTCGGACTAATAATTTTAAAATTATACAAAAGAAAACGTTATTTTTAAGAAATAACGCATTTTTCTTAAAAATCAAACAAAAACTGCTGTAACTTTTTTATTTCTTCATAAAAAAATGTAAATTTTATTTAAATAATTTTATTTTCCTAAAATCTAATTAGAAATGTCGTTTTAAAATTTTTTGAACGATTAATTTTAAAATTATACAAAAAAAACGTTATTTTTAAGATATAATGCGTTTTTCTTTAAAATCAAACAAAAACTGCTGTAGCTTTTTTATTTCTTTATAAAAAAAAGTAAATTTTGTTTAAATTATTTTATTTTCATAAAATCTAATTAGAAATGCCGTTTTAAAAATTTTCGGACAATTAATTTTAAAATTATACAAAAAAAAACGTTATTTTTAAGAAATAATGCGTTTTTCTTAAAAATCAAACAAAAACTGCTGTAAATTTTTTATTTCTTTATAAAAAAGTGTAAATTTTGTATAAATAATTTTATTTTCATAAAATCTAATTAGAAATGTCGTTTTATTATTTTTTGAACGATTAATTTTAAAATTATACAAAAAAAAACGTTATTTTTAAGAACTATGCGTTTTCCTTAAAAATCAAACAAAAACTGCTGTAACTTTTTTATTTCTTTATAAAAAAATGTAAAATTTGTTTAAATAATTTTATTTTCATGAAATCTAATTAGAAATGTCGTTTTAAAATTTTTCGGACGATTAATATTAAAATTTTACCAAAAAAACGTTATTTTTTAGAAATAATGCGTTTTTCTTAAAAATCAAACAAAAACTGCTGTAACTTTTTTATTTCATTATAAAAAAATGTAAATTTTGTTTAAATTATTTTATTTTCATAAAATCTAATTAGAAATGCCGTTTTTAAATTTTTCGGACGAATAATTTTAAAATTATACAAAAAAAAACGTTATTTTTAAGATATACTGCGTTTTTCTTAAAAATCAAACAAAAACTGCTGTAACTTTTTTATTTCTTCTTAAAAAAATGTAAATTTTGTTTAAATAATTTTATTTTCATAAAATCTAATTAGAAATGTCGTTTTAAAATTTTTCGGACGATTAATTTTAAAATTATACAAAAAAAACGTTATTTTTAAGATATAATGCGTTTTTCTTTAAAATCAAACAAAAACTGCTGTAGCTTTTTTATTTCTTTATAAAAAAAAGTAAATTTTGTTTAAATTATTTTATTTTCATAAAATCTAATTAGAAATGCCGTTTTAAAAATTTTCGGACAATTAATTTTAAAATTATACAAAAAAAAACGTTATTTTTAAGAAATAATGCGTTTTTCTTAAAAATCAAACAAAAACTGCTGTAAATTTTTTATTTCTTTATAAAAAAGTGTAAATTTTGTATAAATAATTTTATTTTCATAAAATCTAATTAGAAATGTCGTTTTATTATTTTTTGAACGATTAATTTTAAAATTATACAAAAAAAAACGTTATTTTTAAGAACTATGCGTTTTCCTTAAAAATCAAACAAAAACTGCTGTAACTTTTTTATTTCTTTATAAAAAAATGTAAAATTTGTTTAAATAATTTTATTTTCATGAAATCTAATTAGAAATGTCGTTTTAAAATTTTTCGGACGATTAATATTAAAATTTTACCAAAAAAACGTTATTTTTTAGAAATAATGCGTTTTTCTTAAAAATCAAACAAAAACTGCTGTAACTTTTTTATTTCATTATAAAAAAATGTAAATTTTGTTTAAATAATTTTATTTTCATGAAATCTAATTAGAAATGTCGTTTTAAAATTTTTCGGACTAATAATTTTAAAATTATACAAAAGAAAACGTTATTTTTAAGAAATAACGCATTTTTCTTAAAAATCAAACAAAAACTGCTGTAACTTTTTTATTTCTTCATAAAAAAATGTAAATTTTATTTAAATAATTTTATTTTCCTAAAATCTAATTAGAAATGTCGTTTTAAAATTTTTTGAACGATTAATTTTAAAATTATACAAAAAAAACGTTATTTTTAAGATATAATGCGTTTTTCTTTAAAATCAAACAAAAACTGCTGTAGCTTTTTTATTTCTTTATAAAAAAAAGTAAATTTTGTTTAAATTATTTTATTTTCATAAAATCTAATTAGAAATGCCGTTTTAAAAATTTTCGGACAATTAATTTTAAAATTATACAAAAAAAAACGTTATTTTTAAGAAATAATGCGTTTTTCTTAAAAATCAAACAAAAACTGCTGTAAATTTTTTATTTCTTTATAAAAAAGTGTAAATTTTGTATAAATAATTTTATTTTCATAAAATCTAATTAGAAATGTCGTTTTATTATTTTTTGAACGATTAATTTTAAAATTATACAAAAAAAAACGTTATTTTTAAGAACTATGCGTTTTCCTTAAAAATCAAACAAAAACTGCTGTAACTTTTTTATTTCTTTATAAAAAAATGTAAAATTTGTTTAAATAATTTTATTTTCATGAAATCTAATTAGAAATGTCGTTTTAAAATTTTTCGGACGATTAATATTAAAATTTTACCAAAAAAACGTTATTTTTTAGAAATAATGCGTTTTTCTTAAAAATCAAACAAAAACTGCTGTAACTTTTTTATTTCATTATAAAAAAATGTAAATTTTGTTTAAATTATTTTATTTTCATAAAATCTAATTAGAAATGCCGTTTTTAAATTTTTCGGACGAATAATTTTAAAATTATACAAAAAAAAACGTTATTTTTAAGATATACTGCGTTTTTCTTAAAAATCAAACAAAAACTGCTGTAACTTTTTTATTTCTTCTTAAAAAAATGTAAATTTTGTTTAAATAATTTTATTTTCATAAAATCTAATTAGAAATGTCGTTTTAAAATTTTTCGGACGATTAATTTTAAAATTATACAAAAAAAACGTTATTTTTAAGATATAATGCGTTTTTCTTTAAAATCAAACAAAAACTGCTGTAGCTTTTTTATTTCTTTATAAAAAAAAGTAAATTTTGTTTAAATTATTTTATTTTCATAAAATCTAATTAGAAATGCCGTTTTAAAAATTTTCGGACAATTAATTTTAAAATTATACAAAAAAAAACGTTATTTTTAAGAAATAATGCGTTTTTCTTAAAAATCAAACAAAAACTGCTGTAAATTTTTTATTTCTTTATAAAAAAGTGTAAATTTTGTATAAATAATTTTATTTTCATAAAATCTAATTAGAAATGTCGTTTTATTATTTTTTGAACGATTAATTTTAAAATTATACAAAAAAAAACGTTATTTTTAAGAACTATGCGTTTTCCTTAAAAATCAAACAAAAACTGCTGTAACTTTTTTATTTCTTTATAAAAAAATGTAAAATTTGTTTAAATAATTTTATTTTCATGAAATCTAATTAGAAATGTCGTTTTAAAATTTTTCGGACGATTAATATTAAAATTTTACCAAAAAAACGTTATTTTTTAGAAATAATGCGTTTTTCTTAAAAATCAAACAAAAACTGCTGTAACTTTTTTATTTCATTATAAAAAAATGTAAATTTTGTTTAAATTATTTTATTTTCATAAAATCTAATTAGAAATGCCGTTTTTAAATTTTTCGGACGAATAATTTTAAAATTATACAAAAAAAAACGTTATTTTTAAGATATACTGCGTTTTTCTTAAAAATCAAACAAAAACTGCTGTAACTTTTTTATTTCTTCTTAAAAAAATGTAAATTTTGTTTAAATAATTTTATTTTCATAAAATCTAATTAGAAATGTCGTTTTAAAATTTTTCGGACGATTAATTTTAAAATTATACAAAAAAAACGTTATTTTTAAGAAATAATGCGTTTTTCTTAAAAATAAAACAAAAACTGCTGTAAGTTTTTTATTTCTTTAAAAAAAATTGTAAATTTTGTTTATATAATTTTATTTTCAGGAAATCTAATTAGAAATGTCGTTTTAAAATTTTTCGGACGATTAATTTTAAAATTTTACCAAAAAAACGTTAATTTTTAGAAATAATGGGTTTTTCTTAAAAATCAAACAAAAACTGCTGTAACTTTTTTATTTCTTTATAAAAAAAAGTAAATTTTGTTTAAATAATTTTATTTTCATGAAATCTAATTAGAAATGTCGTTTTAAAATTTTTCGGACGATTAATTTTAAAATTTTACCAAAAAAACGTTATTTTTAAGAAATAATGCGTTTTTCTTAAAAATCATACAAAAACTGCTGTAACTTTTTTATTTCTTCATAAAAAAATGTAAATTTTAATTAAATAATTTTATTTTCATAAAATCAATTTAGAAATGTCGTTTTAAAATTTTTTGGACGATTAATTTTAAAATTATACAAAAAAAAACGTTATTTTTAAGAAATAATGCGTATTTCTTAAAAATCAAACAAAAACTGCTGTAACTTTTTTATTTCTTCATAAAAAAAACGTAAATTTTGATAAAATAATTTTATTTTCATGAAATCTAATTAGAAATGTCGTTTTAAAATTTTTCGGACGATTAATTTTAAAATTATACAAAAAAAACGTTTTTCTTAAAAATCACACAAAAACTGCAGAAACTTTTTTATTTCTTCATAAAACAATGTAAATTTTGTTTAAATAATTTTATTTTCATGAAATCTAATTAGAAATGTCGTTTTAAAATTTTTTGGACGATTAATTTTAAAATTATACAAAAAAAACGTTATTTTTAAGAAATAATGCGTTTTTCTTAAAAATAAAACAAAAACTGCTGTAACTTTTTTATTTCTTTAAAAAATATTGTAAATTTTGTTTATACAATTTTATTTTCATGAAATCTAATTAGAAATGTCGTTTTAAAATTTTTCGGACGATTAATTTTAAAATTTTACCAAAAAAACGTTATTTTTAAGAAATAAAGCGTTTTTCTTAAAAATCAAACAAAAACTGCTGTAACTTTTTTATTTCTTTATAAAAAAATGTAAATTTTGTTTACATTATTTTATTTTCAGAAAATCTAATTAGTAATGCCGTTTTAAAATTTTTCGGACGATTAATTTTAAAATTTTACCAAAAAAACGTTATTTTTAAGAAATAAAGCGTTTTTCTTAAAAATCAAACAAAAACTGCTGTAACTTTTTTATTTCTTTATAAAAAAAAGTAAATTTTGTTTAAATAATTTTATTTTCATGAAATCTAATTAGAAATGTCGTTTTAAAATTTTTCGGACGATTAATTTTAAAATTATACAAAAAAAACCTTATTTTTAAGAAATAATGCGTTTTTCTTAAAAATCAAACAAAAACTGCTGTAACTTTTTTATTTCTTCATAAAAAAATGTAAATTTTGTTTAAATAATTTTATTTTCATGAAATCTATCTAGAAATGTCGTTTTAAAATTTTTCGGACGATTAATTTTAAAATTATACAAAAAAACGTTTTTCTTAAAAATTACACAAAAACTGCAGAAACTTTTTTATTTCTTCATAAAACAATGTAAATTTTGTTTAAATAATTTTATTTTCATGAAATCTAATTAGAAATGTCGTTTTAAAATTTTTCGGACTAATAATTTTAAAATTATACAAAAGAAAACGTTATTTTTAAGAAATAACGCATTTTTCTTAAAAATCAAACAAAAACTGCTGTAACTTTTTTATTTCTTCATAAAAAAATGTAAATTTTATTTAAATAATTTTATTTTCCTAAAATCTAATTAGAAATGTCGTTTTAAAATTTTTTGAACGATTAATTTTAAAATTATACAAAAAAAACGTTATTTTTAAGATATAATGCGTTTTTCTTTAAAATCAAACAAAAACTGCTGTAGCTTTTTTATTTCTTTATAAAAAAAAGTAAATTTTGTTTAAATTATTTTATTTTCATAAAATCTAATTAGAAATGCCGTTTTAAAAATTTTCGGACAATTAATTTTAAAATTATACAAAAAAAAAACGTTATTTTTAAGAAATAATGCGTTTTTCTTAAAAATCAAACAAAAACTGCTGTAAATTTTTTATTTCTTTATAAAAAAGTGTAAATTTTGTATAAATAATTTTATTTTCATAAAATCTAATTAGAAATGTCGTTTTATTATTTTTTGAACGATTAATTTTAAAATTATACAAAAAAAAACGTTATTTTTAAGAACTATGCGTTTTCCTTAAAAATCAAACAAAAACTGCTGTAACTTTTTTATTTCTTTATAAAAAAATGTAAAATTTGTTTAAATAATTTTATTTTCATGAAATCTAATTAGAAATGTCGTTTTAAAATTTTTCGGACGATTAATATTAAAATTTTACCAAAAAAACGTTATTTTTTAGAAATAATGCGTTTTTCTTAAAAATCAAACAAAAACTGCTGTAACTTTTTTATTTCATTATAAAAAAATGTAAATTTTGTTTAAATTATTTTATTTTCATAAAATCTAATTAGAAATGCCGTTTTTAAATTTTTCGGACGAATAATTTTAAAATTATACAAAAAAAAACGTTATTTTTAAGATATACTGCGTTTTTCTTAAAAATCAAACAAAAACTGCTGTAACTTTTTTATTTCTTCTTAAAAAAATGTAAATTTTGTTTAAATAATTTTATTTTCATAAAATCTAATTAGAAATGTCGTTTTAAAATTTTTCGGACGATTAATTTTAAAATTATACAAAAAAAACGTTATTTTTAAGATATAATGCGTTTTTCTTTAAAATCAAACAAAAACTGCTGTAGCTTTTTTATTTCTTTATAAAAAAAAGTAAATTTTGTTTAAATTATTTTATTTTCATAAAATCTAATTAGAAATGCCGTTTTAAAAATTTTCGGACAATTAATTTTAAAATTATACAAAAAAAAACGTTATTTTTAAGAAATAATGCGTTTTTCTTAAAAATCAAACAAAAACTGCTGTAAATTTTTTATTTCTTTATAAAAAAGTGTAAATTTTGTATAAATAATTTTATTTTCATAAAATCTAATTAGAAATGTCGTTTTATTATTTTTTGAACGATTAATTTTAAAATTATACAAAAAAAAACGTTATTTTTAAGAACTATGCGTTTTCCTTAAAAATCAAACAAAAACTGCTGTAACTTTTTTATTTCTTTATAAAAAAATGTAAAATTTGTTTAAATAATTTTATTTTCATGAAATCTAATTAGAAATGTCGTTTTAAAATTTTTCGGACGATTAATATTAAAATTTTACCAAAAAAACGTTATTTTTTAGAAATAATGCGTTTTTCTTAAAAATCAAACAAAAACTGCTGTAACTTTTTTATTTCATTATAAAAAAATGTAAATTTTGTTTAAATTATTTTATTTTCATAAAATCTAATTAGAAATGCCGTTTTTAAATTTTTCGGACGAATAATTTTAAAATTATACAAAAAAAAACGTTATTTTTAAGATATACTGCGTTTTTCTTAAAAATCAAACAAAAACTGCTGTAACTTTTTTATTTCTTCTTAAAAAAATGTAAATTTTGTTTAAATAATTTTATTTTCATAAAATCTAATTAGAAATGTCGTTTTAAAATTTTTCGGACGATTAATTTTAAAATTATACAAAAAAAACGTTATTTTTAAGAAATAATGCGTTTTTCTTAAAAATAAAACAAAAACTGCTGTAAGTTTTTTATTTCTTTAAAAAAAATTGTAAATTTTGTTTATATAATTTTATTTTCAGGAAATCTAATTAGAAATGTCGTTTTAAAATTTTTCGGACGATTAATTTTAAAATTTTACCAAAAAAACGTTAATTTTTAGAAATAATGGGTTTTTCTTAAAAATCAAACAAAAACTGCTGTAACTTTTTTATTTCTTTATAAAAAAAAGTAAATTTTGTTTAAATAATTTTATTTTCATGAAATCTAATTAGAAATGTCGTTTTAAAATTTTTCGGACGATTAATTTTAAAATTTTACCAAAAAAACGTTATTTTTAAGAAATAATGCGTTTTTCTTAAAAATCATACAAAAACTGCTGTAACTTTTTTATTTCTTCATAAAAAAATGTAAATTTTAATTAAATAATTTTATTTTCATAAAATCAATTTAGAAATGTCGTTTTAAAATTTTTTGGACGATTAATTTTAAAATTATACAAAAAAAAACGTTATTTTTAAGAAATAATGCGTATTTCTTAAAAATCAAACAAAAACTGCTGTAACTTTTTTATTTCTTCATAAAAAAAACGTAAATTTTGATAAAATAATTTTATTTTCATGAAATCTAATTAGAAATGTCGTTTTAAAATTTTTCGGACGATTAATTTTAAAATTATACAAAAAAAACGTTTTTCTTAAAAATCACACAAAAACTGCAGAAACTTTTTTATTTCTTCATAAAACAATGTAAATTTTGTTTAAATAATTTTATTTTCATGAAATCTAATTAGAAATGTCGTTTTAAAATTTTTTGGACGATTAATTTTAAAATTATACAAAAAAAACGTTATTTTTAAGAAATAATGCGTTTTTCTTAAAAATAAAACAAAAACTGCTGTAACTTTTTTATTTCTTTAAAAAATATTGTAAATTTTGTTTATACAATTTTATTTTCATGAAATCTAATTAGAAATGTCGTTTTAAAATTTTTCGGACGATTAATTTTAAAATTTTACCAAAAAAACGTTATTTTTTAGAAATAATGCTTTTTTCTTAAAAATCAAACAAAAACTGCTGTAACTTTTTTATTTCTTTATAAAAAAATGTAAATTTTGTTTACATTATTTTATTTTCAGAAAATCTAATTAGTAATGCCGTTTTAAAATTTTTCGGACGATTAATTTTAAAATTTTACCAAAAAAACGTTATTTTTAAGAAATAAAGCGTTTTTCTTAAAAATCAAACAAAAACTGCTGTAACTTTTTTATTTCTTTATAAAAAAAAGTAAATTTTGTTTAAATAATTTTATTTTCATGAAATCTAATTAGAAATGTCGTTTTAAAATTTTTCGGACGATTAATTTTAAAATTATACAAAAAAAACGTTATTTTTAAGAAATAATGCGTTTTTCTTAAAAATCAAACAAAAACTGCTGTAACTTTTTTATTTCTTCATAAAAAAATGTAAATTTTAATTAAATAATTTTATTTTCATGAAATCTAATTAGAAATGTCGTTTTAAAATTTTTCAGACGATTAATTTTAAAATTATACAAAAAAACATTTTTCTTAAAAATTACACAAAAACTGCAGAAACTTTTTTATTTCTTCATAAAACAATGTAAATTTTGTTTAAATAATTTTATTTTCATAAAATCTAATTAGAAATGTCGTTTTAAAATTTTTTGGACGATTTATTTTAAAATTATACAAAAAAAACGTTATTTGTAAGAAATAATGCGTTTTTCTTAAAAATAAAACAATAACTGCTGTAACTTTTTTAGTTCTTTATAAAGAAATGTAAATTTTGTTTAAATAATTTTATTTTCACGAAATCTAATTAGAAATGTCGTTTTATAATTTTTCGGAATAATAATTTTAAAATTATACAAAAAAAAACGTTATTTTTAAGAAATATCGCATTTTTCTTAAAAATCAAACAAAAACTGCAGTAACTTTTTTATTTCTTCATAAAAAAATGTAAATTTTATTTAAGTAATTTTATTTTCCTAAAATCTAATTAGAAATGTCGTTTTAAAATTTTTCGGACGAATAATTTTAAAATTATACAAAAAAAACGTTATTTTTAAGAAATAATGCGTTTTTCTTAAAAATCAAACAAAAACTGCTGTAACTTTTTTATTTCTTCATAAAAAAATGTAAATTTTGATTAAATAATTTTATTTTAATGAAATCTAATTAGAAATGTCGTTTTAAAATTTTTCGGACGATTAATTTTAAAATTATACAAAAAAACGTTTTTCTTAAAAATTACACAAAAACTCCAGAAACTTTTTTATTTCTTCATAAAACATGTAAATTTTGTTTATATAATTTTATTTTCATGAAATCTAATTATAAATGTCGTTTTAAAATTTTTTTGACGATTAATTTTAAAATTATACAAAAAAAACCTTATTTTTAAGAAATAATGCGTTTTTCTTAAAAATCAAACAAAAACTGCTGTAACTTTTTTATTTCTTCATAAAAAAATGTAAATTTTGTTTAAATAATTTTATTTTCATGAAATCTATCTAGAAATGTCGTTTTAAAATTTTTCGGACGATTAATTTTAAAATTATACAAAAAAACGTTTTTCTTAAAAATTACACAAAAACTGCAGAAACTTTTTTATTTCTTCATAAAACAATGAAAATTTTGTTTAAATAATTTTATTTTCATGAAATCTAATTAGAAATATCGTTTTAAAATTTTTCGGACTAATAATTTTAAAATTATACAAAAAAAAACGTTATTTTTAAGAAATAACGCATTTTTCTTAAAAATCAAACAAAAACTGCTGTAACTTTTTTATTTCTTCATAAAAAAATGTAAATTTTATTTAAATAATTTTATTTTCCTAAAATCTAATTAGAAATGTCGTTTTAAAAATTTTCGGACAATTAATTTTAAAATTATACAAAAAAAAACGTTATTTTTAAGAAATAATGCGTTTTTCTTAAAAATCAAACAAAAACTGCTGTAAATTTTTTATTTCTTTATAAAAAAGTGTAAATTTTGTATAAATAATTTTATTTTCATGAAATCTAATTAGAAATATCGTTTTAAAATTTTTCGGACTAATAATTTTAAAATTATACAAAAAAAAACGTTATTTTTAAGAAATAACGCATTTTTCTTAAAAATCAAACAAAAACTGCTGTAACTTTTTTATTTCTTCATAAAAAAATGTAAATTTTATTTAAATAATTTTATTTTCCTAAAATCTAATTAGAAATCTCGTTTTAAAAATTTTCGGACAATTAATTTTAAAATTAACAAAAAAAACGTTATTTTTAAGATATAATGCGTTTTTCTTAAAAATCAAACAAAAACTGCTGTAGCTTTTTTATTTCTTTATAAAAAAAAGTAAATTTTGTTTAAATTATTTTATTTTCATAAAATCTAATTAGAAATGCCGTTTTAAAAATTTTCGGACAATTAATTTTAAAATTATACAAAAAAAAACGTTATTTTTAAGAAATAATGCGTTTTTCTTAAAAATCAAACAAAAACTGCTGTAAATTTTTTATTTCTTTATAAAAAAGTGTAAATTTTGTATAAATAATTTTATTTTCATAAAATCTAATTAGAAATGTCGTTTTATTATTTTTTGAACGATTAATTTTAAAATTATACAAAAAAAAACGTTATTTTTAAGAACTATGCGTTTTCCTTAAAAATCAAACAAAAACTGCTGTAACTTTTTTATTCCTTTATAAAAAAATGTAAAATTTGTTTAAATAATTTTATTTTCATGAAATCTAATTAGAAATGTCGTTTTAAAATTTTTCGGACGATTAATATTAAAATTTTACCAAAAAAACGTTATTTTTTAGAAATAATGCGTTTTTCTTAAAATCAAACAAAAACTGCTGTAACTTTTTTATTTCATTATAAAAAAATGTAAATTTTGTTTAAATTATTTTATTTTCATAAAATCTAATTAGAAATGCCGTTTTTAAATTTTTCGGACGAATAATTTTAAAATTATACAAAAAAAAACGTTATTTTTAAGATATACTGCGTTTTTCTTAAAAATCAAACAAAAACTGCTGTAACTTTTTTATTTCTTCTTAAAAAAATGTAAATTTTGTTTAAATAATTTTATTTTCATGAAATCTAATTAGAAATGTCGTTTTAAATTTTTTCGGACGATTAATTTTAAAATTATACAAAAAAAACGTTATTTTTAAGAAATAATGCGTTTTTCTTAAAAATAAAACAAAAACTGCTGTAAGTTTTTTATTTCTTTAAAAAAAATTGTAAATTTTGTTTATATAATTTTATTTTCAGGAAATCTAATTAGAAATGTCGTTTTAAAATTTTTCGGACGATTAATTTTAAAATTTTACCAAAAAAACGTTATTTTTAAGAAATAATGCGTTTTTCTTAAAAATCAAACAAAAACTGCTATAACTTTTTTATTTCTTCTTAAAAAAATGTAAATTTTGATTAAATAATTTTATTTTCATGAAATCTAATTAGAAATGTCGTTTTAAAATTTTTCGGACGATTAATTTTAAAATTATACAAAAAAACGTTTTTCTTAAAAATTACACAAAAACTGCAGAAACTTTTTTATTTCTTCATAAAACAATGTAAATATTGTTTAAATAATTTTATTTTCATGAAATCTAATTAGAAATGTCGTTTTAAAATTTTTTGGACGATTTATTTTAAAATTATACAAAAAAAACGTTATTTGTAAGAAATAATGCGTTTTTCTTAAAAATAAAACAATAACTGCTGTAACTTTTTTAGTTCTTTATAAAAAAATGTAAATTTTGTTTAAATACTTTTATTTTCACGAAATCTAATTAGAAATGTCGTTTTAAAATTTTTCGGAATAATAATTTTAAAATTATACAAAAAAAAACGTTATTTTTAAGAAATTTCGCATTTTTCTTAAAAATCAAACAAAAACTGCAGTAACTTTTTTATTTCTTCATAAAACAATGTAAATTTTGTTTATATAATTTTATTTTCATGAAATCTAATTATAAATGTCGTTTTAAAATTTTTTTGACGATTAATTTTAAAATTTTACCAAAAAAACGTTATTTTTAAGAAATAATGCGTTTTTCTTAAAAATCAAACAAAAACTGCTATAACTTTTTTATTTCTTCTTAAAAAAATGTAAATTTTGATTAAATAATTTTATTTTCATGAAATCTAATTAGAAATGTCGTTTTAAAATTTTTTGGACGATTAATTTTAAAATTATACAAAAAAACTTTTTTCTTAAAAATCACACAAAAACTGTAGAAACTTTTTTATTTCTTCATAAAAAAATGTAAATTTTGATTAAATAATTTTATTTTCATGAAATCAAATTAGAAATGTCGTTTTAAAATTTTTTGGACGATTAATTTTAAAATTATACAAAAAGAACGTTATTTTTAAGAAATAATGCGTTTTTCTTAAAAATAAAACAAAAACTGCTGTAACTTTTTTATTTCTTTAAAAAAAATTGTAAATTTTGTTTATATAATTTTATTTTCGTAAAATCTAATTAGAAATGTCGTTTTAAAATTTTTCGGACGATTAATTTTAAAATTTTACCAAAAAAACGTTATTTTTAAGAAATCATGCGTTTTTCTTAAAAATCAAACAAAAACTGCTGTAACTTTTTATTTCTTTATAAAAAAAAGTAAATTTTGTTTAAATAATTATATTTTCATGAAATCTAATTAGAAATGTCGTTTTAAAATTTTTCGGACTAATAATTTTAAAATTATACAAAAAAAAACGTTATTTTTAAGAAATAACGCATTTTTCTTAAAAAACAAACAAAAACTGCTGTAACTTTTTTATTTCTTCATAAAAAAATGTAAATTTTATTTAAATAATTTTATTTTCCTAAAATCTAATTAGAAATGTCGTTTTAAAATTTTTTGAACGATTAATTTTAAAATTATACAAAAAAAACGTTATTTTTAAGATATAATGCGTTTTTCTTAAAAATCAAACAAAAACTGCTGTAGCTTTTTTATTTCTTTATAAAAAAAAGTTAATTTTGTTTAAATTATTTTATTTTCATAAAATCTAATTAGAAATGCCGTTTTAAAAATTTTCGGACAATTAATTTTAAAATTATACAAAAAAAAACGTTATTTTTAAGAAATAATGCGTTTTTCTTAAAAATCAAACAAAAACTGCTGTAAATTTTTTATTTCTTTATAAAAAAGTGTAAATTTTGTATAAATAATTTTATTTTCATAAAATCTAATTGGAAATGTCGTTTTATTATTTTTTAAACGATTAATTTTAAAATTATACAAAAAAAAACGTTATTTTTAAGAACTATGCGTTTTCCTTAAAAATCAAACAAAAACTGCTGTAACTTTTTTATTTCTTTATAAAAAAATGTAAAATTTGTTTAAATAATTTTATTTTCATGAAATCTAATTAGAAATGTCGTTTTAAAATTTTTCGGACGATTAATATTAAAATTTTACCAAAAAAACGTTATTTTTTAGAAATAATGCGTTTTTCTTAAAAATCAAACAAAAACTGCTGTAACTTTTTTATTTCATTATAAAAAAATGTAAATTTTGTTTAAATTATTTTATTTTCATGAAATCTAATTAGAAATGTCGTTTTAAAATTTTTCGGACGATTAATTTTAAAATTTTACCAAAAAAACGTTATTTTTAAGAAATAATGCGTTTTTCTTAAAAATCAAACAAAAACTGCTATAACTTTTTTATTTCTTCTTAAAAAAATGTAAATTTTGATTAAATAATTTTATTTTCATGAAATCTAATTAGAAATGTCGTTTTAAAATTTTTCGGACGATTAATTTTAAAATTATACAAAAAAACGTTTTTCTTAAAAATTACACAAAAACTGCAGAAACTTTTTTATTTCTTCATAAAACAATGTAAATTTTGTTTAAATAATTTTATTTTCATGAAATCTAATTAGAAATGTCGTTTTAAAATTTTTTGGACGATTACTTTTAAAATAATACAAAAAAAACGTTATTTTTAAGAAATAATGCGTTTTTCTTAAAAATCGAACAAAAACTGTTGTAACTTTTTTATTTCTTTATAAAAAAAAGTAAATTTTGTTAAAATAATTTTATTTTCATGAAATCTAATTAGAAATGTCGTTTTAAAATTTTTCGGACGATTAATTTTAAAATTATACAAAAAAAACGTTATTTTTAAGAAATAATGCGTTTTTCTTAAAAATCAAACAAAAACTGCTGTAACTTTTTTATTTCTTTAAAAAAAATTCTAAATTTTGTTTATATAATTTTATTTTCATGAAATCTAATTAGAAATGTCGTTTTAAAATTTTTCGGACGATTAATTTTAAAATTATACAAAAAAACGTTTTTCTTAAAAATTACACAAAAACTGCAGAAACTTTTTTATTTCTTCATAAAACAATGTAAATTTTGTTTAAATAATTTTATTTTCATGAAATCTAATTAGAAATGTCGTTTTAAAATTTTTTGGACGATTAATTTTAAAATTATACAAAAAAACTTTTTTCTTAAAAATCACACAAAAACTGCAGAAACTTTTTTATTTCTTCATAAAAAAATGTAAATTTTGATTAAATAATTTTATTTTCATGAAATCAAATTAGAAATGTCGTTTTAAAATTTTTTGGACGATTAATTTTAAAATTATACAAAAAGAACGTTATTTTTAAGAAATAATGCGTTTTTCTTAAAAATAAAACAAAAACTGCTGTAACTTTTTTATTTCTTTAAAAAAAATTGTAAATTTTGTTTATATAATTTTATTTTCATAAAATCTAATTAGAAATGTCGTTTTAAAATTTTTCAGACGATTAATTTTAAAATTTTACCAAAAAAACGTTATTTTTAAGAAATAATGCGTTTTTC
Source organism: Stenus bimaculatus (assembly GCA_963971135.1). NCBI lineage: Eukaryota > Metazoa > Arthropoda > Insecta > Coleoptera > Staphylinidae > Stenus > Stenus bimaculatus. The sequence goes on along the minus strand of OZ020186.1, from coordinate 14,699,513 downwards.
TTAAAAATCAAACAAAAACTGCTGTAACTTTTTATTTCTTTATAAAAAAAAGTAAATTTTGTTTAAATAATTATATTTTCATGAAATCTAATTAGAAATGTCGTTTTAAAATTTTTCGGACTATAAATTTTAAAATTATACACAAAAAACGTTATTTTTAAGAAATAATGCGTTTTTCTTAAAAATCATACAAAAACTGCTGTAACTTTTTTATTTCTTCATAAAAAAATGTAAATTTTAATTAAATAATTTTATTTTCATAAAATCAAATTAGAAATGTCGTTTTAAAACTTTTTGGACGATTAATTTTAAAATTATACAAAAAAAAACGTTATTTTTAAGAAATAATGCGTATTTCTTAAAAATCAAACAAAAACTGCTGTAACTTTTTTATTTCTTCATAAAAAAAATGTAAATTTTGATAAAATAATTTTATTTTCATGAAATCTAATTAGAAATGTCATTTTAAATATTTTCGGACGATTAATTTTAAAATTATACAAAAAAAACGTTTTTCTTAAAAATCACACAAAAACTGCAGAAACTTTTTTATTTCTTCATAAAACAATGTAAATTTTGTTTAAATAATTTTATTTTCATGAAATCTAATTAGAAATGTCGTTTTAAAATTTTTTGAACGATTAATTTTAAAATTATACAAAAAAAACGTTATTTTTAAGAAATAATGCGTTTTTCTTAAAAATAAAACAAAAACTGCTGTAACTTTTTTATTTCTTTAAAAAATATTGTAAATTTTGTTTATATAATTTTATTTTCATGAAATCTATTTAGAAATGTCGTTTTAAAATTTTTCGGACGATTAATTTTAAAATTTTACCAAAAAAACGTAATTTTTTAGAAATAATGCTTTTTTCTTAAAAATCAAACAAAAACTGCTGTAACTTTTTTATTTCTTTATAAAAAAATGTAAATTTTGTTTACATTATTTTATTTTCAGAAAATCTAATTAGTAATGCCGTTTTAAAATTTTTTGGACGATTAATTTTAAAATTTTACCAAAAAAACGTTATTTTTAAGAAATAAAGCGTTTTTCTTAAAAATCAAACAAAAACTGCTGTTACTTTTTTATTTCTTTATAAAAAAAAGTAAATTTTGTTTAAATCATTTTATTTTCATGAAATCTAATTAGAAATGTCGTTTTAAAATTTTTTGGACGATTAATTTTAAAATTATACAAAAAAAACGTTATTTTTAAGAAATAATGCGTTTTTCTTAAAAATAAAACAATAAATGCTGTAACTTTTTTAGTTCTTTATAAAAAAATGTAAATTTTGTTTAAATAATTTTATTTTCATGAAATCTAATTAGAAATGTCGTTTTAAAATTTTTCGGACGATTAATTTTAAAATTATACAAAAAAACGTTTTTCTTAAAAATTACACAAAAACTGCAGAAACTTTTTTATTTCTTCATAAAACAATGTAAATTTTGTTTAAATAATTTTATTTTCATGAAATCTAATTAGAAATGTCGTTTTAAAATTTTTTGGACGATTACTTTTAAAATTATACAAAAAAAACGTTATTTTTAAAAAATAATGCGTTTTTCTTAAAAATCGAACAAAAACTGTTGTAACTTTTTTATTTCTTTATAAAAAAAAGTAAATTTTGTTAAAATAATTTTATTTTCATGAAATCTAATTTGAAATGTCGTTTTAAAATTTTTCGGACGATTAATTTTAAAATTATACAAAAAAAACGTTATTTTTAAGAAATAATGCGTTTTTCTTAAAAATCAAACAAAAACTGCTGTAACTTTTTTATTTCTTCATAAAAAAATGTAAATTTTAATTAAATAATTTTATTTTCATGAAATCTAATTAGAAATGTCGTTTTAAAATTTTTCGGACGATTAATTTTAAAATTATACAAAAAAACATTTTTCTTAAAAATTACACAAAAACTGCAGAAACTTTTTTATTTCTTCATAAAACAATGTAAATTTTATTTAAATAATTTTATTTTCATGAAATCTAATTAGAAATGTCGTTTTAAAATTTTTTGGACGATTTATTTTAAAATTATACAAAAAAAACGTTATTTGTAAGAAATAATGCGTTTTTCTTAAAAATAAAACAATAACTGCTGTAACTTTTTTATTTCTTTATAAAAAAATGTAAATTTTGTTTACATTATTTTATTTTCAGAAAATCGAATTAGTAATGCCGTTTTAAAATTTTTTGGACGATTAATTTTAAAATTTTACCAAAAAAACGTTATTTTTAAGAAATAAAGCGTTTTTCTTAAAAATCAAACAAAAACTGCTGTTACTTTTTTATTTCTTTATAAAAAAAAGTAAATTTTGTTTAAATAATTTTATTTTCATGAAATCTAATTATAAATGTCGTTTTAAAATTTTTTTGACGATTAATTTTAAAATTATACAAAAAAAACCTTATTTTTAAGAAATAATGCGTTTTTCTTAAAAATCAAACAAACACTGCTGTAACTTTTTTATTTCTTCATAAAAAAATGTAAATTTTGTTTAAATAATTTTATTTTCATGAAATCTATCTAGAAATGTCGTTTTAAAATTTTTCGGACGATTAATTTTAAAATTATACAAAAAAACGTTTTTCTTAAAAATTACACAAAAACTGCAGAAACTTTTTTATTTCTTCATAAAACAATGTAAATTTTGTTTAAATAATTTTATTTTCATGAAATCTAATTAGAAATGTCGTTTTAAAATTTTTCGGACTAATAATTTTAAAATTATACAAAAAAAAACGTTATTTTTAAGAAATAACGCATTTTTCTTAAAAATCAAACAAAAACTGCTGTAACTTTTTTATTTCTTCATAAAAAAATGTAAATTTTATTTAAATAATTTTATTTTCCTAAAATCTAATTAGAAATATCGTTTTAAAATTTTTCGGACGAATAATTTTAAAATTATACAAAAAAAACGTTATTTTTAAGAAATAATGCGTTTTTCTTAAAAATCAAACAAAAACTGCTGTAACTTTTTTATTTCTTCATAAAAAAATGTAAATTTTAATTAAATAATTTTATTTTCATGAAATCTAATTAGAAATGTCGTTTTAAAATTTTTCGGACTATTAATTTTAAAATTATACAAAAAAACATTTTTCTTAAAAATTACACAAAAACTGCAGAAACTTTTTTATTTCTTCATAAAACAATGTAAATTTTATTTAAATAATTTTATTTTCATGAAATCTAATTAGAAATGTCGTTTTAAAATTTTTTGGACGATTTATTTTAAAATTATACAAAAAAAACGTTATTTGTAAGAAATAATGCGTTTTTCTTAAAAATAAAACAATAACTGCTGTAACTTTTTTAGTTCTTTATAAAAAAATGTAAATTTTGTTTAAATAATTTTATTTTTACGAAATTTAATTAGAAATGTCGTTTTAAAATTTTTCGGAATAATAATTTTAAAATTATACAAAAAAAAACGTTATTTTTAAGAAATATCGCATTTTTCTTAAAAATCAAACAAAAACTGCAGTAACTTTTTTATTTCTTCATAAAAAAATGTAAATTTTATTTAAATAATTTTATTTTCCTAAAATCTAATTAGAAATGTCGTTTCAAAATTTTTCGGACGAATAATTTTAAAATTATACAAAAAAAACGTTATTTTTAAGAAATAATGCGTTTTTCTTAAAAATCAAACAAAAACTGCTGTAACTTTTTTATTTCTTCATAAAAAAATGTAAATTTTGATTAAATAATTTTATTTTAATGAAATCTAATTAGAAATGTCGTTTTAAAATTTTTCGGACGATTAATTTTAAAATTATACAAAAAAACGTTTTTCTTAAAAATTACACAAAAACTGCAGAAACTTTTTTATTTCTTCATAAAACAATGTAAATTTTGTTTATATAATTTTATTTTCATGAAATCTAATTATAAATGTCGTTTTAAAATTTTTTTGACGATTAATTTTAAAATTATACAAAAAAAACCTTATTTTTAAGAAATAATGCGTTTTTCTTAAAAATCAAACAAAAACTGCTGTAACTTTTTTATTTCTTCATAAAAAAATGTTGTAAATTTTGTTTAAATAATTTTATTTTCATGAAATCTAACTAGAAATGTCGTTTTAAAATTTTTCGGACGATTAATTTTAAAATTATACAAAAAAACGTTTTTCTTAAAATTACACAAAAACTGCAGAAACTTTTTTATTTCTTCATAAAACAATGTAAATTTTGTTTAAATAATTTTATTTTCATGAAATCTAATTAGAAATGTCGTTTTAAAATTTTTCGGACTAATAATTTTAAAATTATACAAAAAAAAACGTTATTTTTAAGAAATAACGCATTTTTCTTAAAAATCAAACAAAAACTGCTGTAACTTTTTTATTTCTTCATAAAAAAATGTAAATTTTATTTAAATAATTTTATTTTCCTAAAATCTAATTAGAAATGTCGTTTTAAAATTTTTTGAACGATTAATTTTAAAATTATACAAAAAAAACGTTATTTTTAAGATATAATGCGTTTTCTTAAAATCAAACAAAAACTGCTGTAGCTTTTTTATTTCTTTATAAAAAAAAGTAAATTTTGTTTAAATTATTTTATTTTCATAAAATCTAATTAGAAATGCCGTTTTAAAAATTTTCGGACAATTAATTTTAAAATTATACAAAAAAAAACGTTATTTTTAAGAAATAATGCGTTTTTCTTAAAAATCAAACAAAAACTGCTGTAACTTTTTTATTTCATTATAAAAAAATTAAAATTTTGTTTAAATTATTTTATTTTCATAAAATCAAATTAGAAATGCCGTTTTTAAATTTTTCGGACGAATAATTTTAAAATTATACAAAAAAAACGTTATTTTTAAGAAATAATGCGTTTTTCTTAAAAATAAAACAAAAACTGCTGTAAGTTTTTTATTTCTTTAAAAAAAATTGTAAATTTTGTTTATATAATTTTATTTTCAGGAAATCTAATTAGAAATGTCGTTTTAAAATTTTTCGGACGATTAATTTTAAAATTTTACCAAAAAAACGTTACTTTTTAGAAATAATGGGTTATTCTTAAAAATCAAACAAAAACTGCTGTAACTTTTTTATTTCTTTATAAAAAAATGTAAATTATGTTTAAATAATTTTATTTTCATGAAATCTAATTAGAAATGTCGTTTTAAAATTTTTCGGACGATTAATTTTAAAATTTTACCAAAAAAACGTTATTTTTAAGAAATAATGCGTTTTTCTTAAAAATCAAACAAAAACTGCTATCACTTTTTTATTTCTTCTTAAAAAAATGTAAATTTTGATTAAATAATTTTATTTTCATGAAATCTTATTAGAAATGTCGTATTAAAATTTTTTGGACGATTAATTTTAAAATTATACAAAAAAACTTTTTTCTTAAAAATCACACAAAAACTGCAGAAACTTTTTTATTTCTTCATAAAAAAATGTAAATTTTGATTAAATAATTTTATTTTCATGAAATCAAATTAGAAATGTCGTTTTAAAATTTTTTGGACGATTAATTTTAAAATTATACAAAAAGAACGTTATTTTTAAGAAATAATGCGTTTTTCTTAAAAATAAAACAAAAACTGCTGTAACTTTTTTATTTCTTTAAAAAAAATTGTAAATTTTGTTAATATAATTTTATTTTCATGATATCTAATTAGAAATGTCGTTTTAAAATTTTTCGGACGATTAATTTTAAAATTTTACCAAAAAAACGTTATTTTTAAGAAATAATGCGTTTTTCTTAAAAAATCAAACAAAAACTGCTGTAACTTTTTATTTCTTTATAAAAAAAAGTAAATTTTGTTTAAATAATTATATTTTTATGAAATCTAATTAGAAATGTCGTTTTAAAATTTTTCGGACTATAAATTTTAAAATTATACAAAAAAACGTTATTTTTAAGAAATAATGCGTTTTTCTTAAAAATCATACAAAAACTGCTGTAACTTTTTTATTTCTTCATAAAAAAATGTAAATTTTGTTTAAATAATTATATTTTCATGAAATCTAATTAGAAATGTCGTTTTAAAATTTTTCGGACTATAAATTTTAAAATTATACAAAAAAACGTTATTTTTAAGAAATAATGCGTTTTTCTTAAAAATCATACAAAAACTGCTGTAACTTTTTTATTTCTTCATAAAAAAATGTAAATTTTAATTAAATTTAATTATACAAAAAAACTTTTTTCTTAAAAATCACACAAAAACTGCAGAAACTTTTTTATTTCTTCATAAAAAAATGTAAATTTTGATTAAATAATTTTATTTTCATGAAATCTAATTAGAAATGTCGTTTTAAAATTTTTTGGACGATTACTTTTAAAATTATACAAAAAAAACGTTATTTTTAAAAAATAATGCGTTTTTCTTAAAAATCGAACAAAAACTGTTGTAACTTTTTTATTTCTTTATAAAAAAAAGTAAATTTTGTTAAAATAATTTTATTTTCATGAAATCTAATTTGAAATGTCGTTTTAAAATTTTTCGGACGATTAATTTTAAAATTATACAAAAAAAACGTTATTTTTAAGAAATAATGCGTTTTTCTTAAAAATCAAACAAAAACTGCTGTAACTTTTTTATTTCTTCATAAAAAAATGTAAATTTTAATTAAATAATTTTATTTTCATGAAATCTAATTAGAAATGTCGTTTTAAAATTTTTCGGACGATTAATTTTAAAATTATACAAAAAAACATTTTTCTTAAAAATTACACAAAAACTGCAGAAACTTTTTTATTTCTTCATAAAACAATGTAAATTTTATTTAAATAATTTTATTTTCATGAAATCTAATTAGAAATGTCGTTTTAAAATTTTTTGGACGATTTATTTTAAAATTATACAAAAAAAACGTTATTTGTAAGAAATAATGCGTTTTTCTTAAAAATAAAACAATAACTGCTGTAACTTTTTTATTTCTTTATAAAAAAATGTAAATTTTGTTTACATTATTTTATTTTCAGAAAATCGAATTAGTAATGCCGTTTTAAAATTTTTTGGACGATTAATTTTAAAATTTTACCAAAAAAACGTTATTTTTAAGAAATAAAGCGTTTTTCTTAAAAATCAAACAAAAACTGCTGTTACTTTTTTATTTCTTTATAAAAAAAAGTAAATTTTGTTTAAATAATTTTATTTTCATGAAATCTAATTATAAATGTCGTTTTAAAATTTTTTTGACGATTAATTTTAAAATTATACAAAAAAAACCTTATTTTTAAGAAATAATGCGTTTTTCTTAAAAATCAAACAAAAACTGCTGTAACTTTTTTATTTCTTCATAAAAAAATGTAAATTTTGTTTAAATAATTTTATTTTCATGAAATCTATCTAGAAATGTCGTTTTAAAATTTTTCGGACGATTAATTTTAAAATTATACAAAAAAACGTTTTTCTTAAAAATTACACAAAAACTGCAGAAACTTTTTTATTTCTTCATAAAACAATGTAAATTTTGTTTAAATAATTTTATTTTCATGAAATCTAATTAGAAATGTCGTTTTAAAATTTTTCGGACTAATAATTTTAAAATTATACAAAAAAAAACGTTATTTTTAAGAAATAACGCATTTTTCTTAAAAATCAAACAAAAACTGCTGTAACTTTTTTATTTCTTCATAAAAAAATGTAAATTTTATTTAAATAATTTTATTTTCCTAAAATCTAATTAGAAATATCGTTTTAAAATTTTTCGGACGAATAATTTTAAAATTATACAAAAAAAACGTTATTTTTAAGAAATAATGCGTTTTTCTTAAAAATCAAACAAAAACTGCTGTAACTTTTTTATTTCTTCATAAAAAAATGTAAATTTTAATTAAATAATTTTATTTTCATGAAATCTAATTAGAAATGTCGTTTTAAAATTTTTCGGACTATTAATTTTAAAATTATACAAAAAAACATTTTTCTTAAAAATTACACAAAAACTGCAGAAACTTTTTTATTTCTTCATAAAACAATGTAAATTTTATTTAAATAATTTTATTTTCATGAAATCTAATTAGAAATGTCGTTTTAAAATTTTTTGGACGATTTATTTTAAAATTATACAAAAAAAACGTTATTTGTAAGAAATAATGCGTTTTTCTTAAAAATAAAACAATAACTGCTGTAACTTTTTTAGTTCTTTATAAAAAAATGTAAATTTTGTTTAAATAATTTTATTTTTACGAAATTTAATTAGAAATGTCGTTTTAAAATTTTTCGGAATAATAATTTTAAAATTATACAAAAAAAAACGTTATTTTTAAGAAATATCGCATTTTTCTTAAAAATCAAACAAAAACTGCAGTAACTTTTTTATTTCTTCATAAAAAAATGTAAATTTTATTTAAATAATTTTATTTTCCTAAAATCTAATTAGAAATGTCGTTTCAAAATTTTTCGGACGAATAATTTTAAAATTATACAAAAAAAAACGTTATTTTTAAGAAATAATGCGTTTTTCTTAAAAATCAAACAAAAACTGCTGTAACTTTTTTATTTCTTCATAAAAAAATGTAAATTTTGATTAAATAATTTTATTTTAATGAAATCTAATTAGAAATGTCGTTTTAAAATTTTTCGGACGATTAATTTTAAAATTACACAAAAAAACGTTTTTCTTAAAAATTACACAAAAACTGCAGAAACTTTTTTATTTCTTCATAAAACAATGTAAATTTTGTTTATATAATTTTATTTTCATGAAATCTAATTATAAATGTCGTTTTAAAATTTTTTTGACGATTAATTTTAAAATTATACAAAGAAAACCTTATTTTTAAGAAATAATGCGTTTTTCTTAAAAATCAAACAAAAACTGCTGTAACTTTTTTATTTCTTCATAAAAAAATGTAAATTTTGTTTAAATAATTTTATTTTCATGAAATCTAACTAGAAATGTCGTTTTAAAATTTTTCGGACGATTAATTTTAAAATTATACAAAAAAACGTTTTTCTTAAAAATTACACAAAAACTGCAGAAACTTTTTTATTTCTTCATAAAACAATGTAAATTTTGTTTAAATAATTTTATTTTCATGAAATCTAATTAGAAATGTCGTTTTAAAATTTTTCGGACTAATAATTTTAAAATTATACAAAAAAAAACGTTATTTTTAAGAAATAACGCATTTTTCTTAAAAATCAAACAAAAACTGCTGTAACTTTTTTATTTCTTCATAAAAAAATGTAAATTTTATTTAAATAATTTTATTTTCCTAAAATCTAATTAGAAATGTCGTTTTAAAATTTTTTGAACGATTAATTTTAAAATTATACAAAAAAAACGTTATTTTTAAGATATAATGCGTTTTTCTTAAAAATCAAACAAAAACTGCTGTAGCTTTTTTATTTCTTTATAAAAAAAAGTAAATTTTGTTTAAATTATTTTATTTTCATAAAATCTAATTAGAAATGCCGTTTTAAAAATTTTCGGACAATTAATTTTAAAATTATACAAAAAAAAACGTTATTTTTAAGAAATAATGCGTTTTTCTTAAAAATCAAACAAAAACTGCTGTAACTTTTTTATTTCATTATAAAAAAATTAAAATTTTGTTTAAATTATTTTATTTTCATAAAATCAAATTAGAAATGCCGTTTTTAAATTTTTCGGACGATTAATTTTAAAATTATACAAAAAAAACGTTATTTTTAAGAAATAATGCGTTTTTCTTAAAAATAAAACAAAAACTGCTGTAAGTTTTTTATTTCTTTAAAAAAAATTGTAAATTTTGTTTATATAATTTTATTTTCAGGAAATCTAATTAGAAATGTCGTTTTAAAATTTTTCGGACGATTAATTTTAAAATTTTACCAAAAAAACGTTACTTTTTAGAAATAATGGGTTATTCTTAAAAATCAAACAAAAACTGCTGTAACTTTTTTATTTCTTTATAAAAAAATGTAAATTATGTTTAAATAATTTTATTTTCATGAAATCTAATTAGAAATGTCGTTTTAAAATTTTTCGGACGATTAATTTTAAAATTTTACCAAAAAAACGTTATTTTTAAGAAATAATGCGTTTTTCTTAAAAATCAAACAAAAACTGCTATCACTTTTTTATTTCTTCTTAAAAAAATGTAAATTTTGATTAAATAATTTTATTTTCATGAAATCTTATTAGAAATGTCGTATTAAAATTTTTTGGACGATTAATTTTAAAATTATACAAAAAAACTTTTTTCTTAAAAATCACACAAAAACTGCAGAAACTTTTTTATTTCTTCATAAAAAAATGTAAATTTTGATTAAATAATTTTATTTTCATGAAATCAAATTAGAAATGTCGTTTTAAAATTTTTTGGACGATTAATTTTAAAATTATACAAAAAGAACGTTATTTTTAAGAAATAATGCGTTTTTCTTAAAAATAAAACAAAAACTGCTGTAACTTTTTTATTTCTTTAAAAAAAATTGTAAATTTTGTTTATATAATTTTATTTTCATGATATCTAATTAGAAATGTCGTTTTAAAATTTTTCGGACGATTAATTTTAAAATTTTACCAAAAAAACGTTATTTTTAAGAAATAATGCGTTTTTCTTAAAAATCAAACAAAAACTGCTGTAACTTTTTATTTCTTTATAAAAAAAAGTAAATTTTGTTTAAATAATTATATTTTTATGAAATCTAATTAGAAATGTCGTTTTAAAATTTTTCGGACTATAAATTTTAAAATTATACAAAAAAACGTTATTTTTAAGAAATAATGCGTTTTTCTTAAAAATCATACAAAAACTGCTGTAACTTTTTTATTTCTTCATAAAAAAATGTAAATTTTGTTTAAATAATTATATTTTCATGAAATCTAATTAGAAATGTCGTTTTAAAATTTTTCGGACTATAAATTTTAAAATTATACAAAAAAACGTTATTTTTAAGAAATAATGCGTTTTTCTTAAAAATCATACAAAAACTGCTGTAACTTTTTTATTTCTTCATAAAAAAATGTAAATTTTAATTAAATTTAATTATACAAAAAAACTTTTTTCTTAAAAATCACACAAAAACTGCAGAAACTTTTTTATTTCTTCATAAAAAAATGTAAATTTTGATTAAATAATTTTATTTTCATGAAATCAAATTAGAAATGTCGTTTTAAAATTTTTTGGACGATTAATTTTAAAATTATACAAAAAGAACGTTATTTTTAAGAAATAATGCGTTTTTCTTAAAAATAAAACAAAAACTGCTGTAACTTTTTTATTTCTTTAAAAAAAATTGTAAATTTTGTTTATATAATTTTATTTTCATGATATCTAATTAGAAATGTCGTTTTAAAATTTTTCGGACGATTAATTTTAAAATTTTACCAAAAAAACGTTATTTTTAAGAAATAATGCGTTTTTCTTAAAAATCAAACAAAAACTGCTGTAACTTTTTATTTCTTTATAAAAAAAAGTAAATTTTGTTTAAATAATTATATTTTCATGAAATCTAATTAGAAATGTCGTTTTAAAATTTTTCGGACTATAAATTTTAAAATTGTACAAAAAAACGTTATTTTTAAGAAATAATGCGTTTTTCTTAAAAATCATACAAAAACTGCTGTAACTTTTTATTTCTTCATAAAAAAATGTAAATTTTAATTAAATAATTTTATTTTCATAAAATCAAATTAGAAATGTCGTTTTAAAATTTTTTGGACGATTAATTTTAAAATTATACAAAAAAAACTTTATTTTTAAGAAATAATGCGTTTTTCTTAAAAATAAAACAAAAACTGCTGTAACTTTTTAATTTCTTCATAAAAAAATGTAAATTTTGATAAAATAATTTTATTTTCATAAAATCTAATTAGAAATGTCGTTTTAAAATTTTTCGGACGAATAATTTTAAAATTATACAAATAAAACGTTTTTCTTAAAAATCACACAAAAACTGCAGAAACTTTTTTATTTCTTCATAAAACAATGTAAATTTTGTTTAAATAATTTTATTTTCATGAAATCTAATTAGAAATGTCGTTTTAAAATTTTTTGGACAAAAAATTTTAAAATTATACAAAAAAAACGTTATTTTTAAGAAATAAAGCGTTTTTCTTAAAACTCAAACAAAAACTGCTGTAACTTTTTTATTTCTTTATAAAAAAAAGTAAATTTTGTTTAAATAATTTTATTTTCATGAAATCTAATTAGAAATGTCGTTTTAAAATTTTTCGGACGATTAATTTTAAAATTATACAAAAAAAACGTTATTTTTAAGAAATAATTCGTTTTTCTTAAAAATCAAACTAAAACTGCTCTAACTTTTTTATTTCTTCTTAAAAAAATGGAAATTTTGATTAATTAATTTTATTTTCATGAAATCTAATTAGAAATGTCGTTTTAAAATTTTTTGGACGATTAATTTTTTCTTAAAAATAAAACAAAAACTGCTGTAACTTTTTTATTTTTTCATAAAAAAATGTAAATTTTGATCAAATAATTTTATTTTCATGAAATCTAATTAGAAATGTCGTTTTAAAATTTTTCGGACGATTAATTTTAAAATTATACAAAAAAACGTTTTTCTTAAAAGTTACACAAAAACTGCAGAAACTTTTTTATTTCTTCATAAAACAATGTAAATTTTGTTTAAATAATTTTATTTTCATAAAATCTAATTAGAAATGTCGTTTTAAAATTTTTTGGACGATTAATTTTAAAATTATACAAAAAAAACGTTATTTTTAAGAAATAATGCGTTTTTCTTAAAAATAAAACAAAAACTGCTGTAACTTTTTTATTTCTTAAAAAAAAATTGTAAATTTTGTTTATATAATTTTATTTTCATGAAATCTAATTAGAAATGTCGTTTTAAAATTTTTCGGACGATTAATTTTAAAATTTTACCAAAAAAACGTTATTTTTTAGAAATAATGCGTTTTTCTTAAAAATCAAACAAAAACTGCTGTAACTTTTTTATTTCCTCATAAAAAAATGTAAATTTTGATAAAATAATTTTATTTTCATGAAATCTAATTAGAAATGTCGTTTTAAAATTTTTCGGACGATTAATTTTAAAATTATACAAATAAAACGTTTTTCTTAAAAATCAAACAAAAGCTGCTGTAACTTTTTTATTTCTTTGTAAAAAAATGTAAACTTTGTTTAAATTATTTTATTTTCCTAAAATCTAATTAGAAATGTCGTAAAATTTTTTGGACGATTTATTTTAAAATTAAACAAAAAAAAACGTTATTTTTAAGAAATAATGCGTTTTTCTTAAAAACGAAACAAAAACTGCTGTAACTTTTTTATTTCTTTATAGAAAAATGTAAATTTTGTTTAAATAATTTTATTTTCATGAAATCTAATTAGAAATGTCGTTTTAATATTTTTTGGAGGAATAATTTTAAAATTATACCAAAAAAACGTTATTTTTTAGAAATAATGCGTTTTTCTTAAAAATCAAACAAAAACTGCTATAACTTTTTTATTTCTTTATAAAAAAAAGTAAATTTTGTTTAAATTATTTTATTTTCATAAAATCTACTTAGAAATGCCGTTTTAAAATTTTTTGGACGATTAATTTTAAAATTATACCAAAAAAACGTTATTTTTTAGAAATAATGCGTTTTTCTTAAAAATCAAACAAAAACTGCTGTAACTTTTTTATTTCTTCATAAATAAATGTAAATTTTGTTTAAATAATTTTATTTTCATGAAATCTAATTAGAAATGTCGTTTTAAAATATTTCGGACCATTAATTTTAAAATTTTACCAAAAAAACTTTTTTTTTAGAAATAATGCGTTTTTCTTAAAAATCAAACAAAAGCTGCTGTAACTTTTTTATTTCTTTATAAAAAAATGTAAATTTTGTTTAAATTATTTTATTTTCATAAAATCTAATTAGAAATGCCGTTTTAAAATTTTTCGGACGAATAATTTTAAAATTATACAAAAAAAAAACGTTATTTTTAAGAAATAATGCGTTTTTCTTAAAAATCAAACAAAAACTGCTGTAACTTTTTTATTTCTTTATAGAAAAATGTAAATTTTGTTTAAATAATTTTATTTTCTTGAAATCTAATGAGAAATGTCGTTTTAAAATTTTTCGGACGATTAATTTTAAAATTATACAAAAAAAACGTTATTTTTTTGAAATAATGCGTTTTTCTTAAAAATCAAACAAAAGCTGCTGTAACTTTTTTATTTCTTTGTAAAAAAATGTAAACTTTGTTTAAATTATTTTATTTTCCTAAAATCTAATTAGAAATGTCGTAAAATTTTTTGGACGATTAATTTTAAAATTAAAAAAAAAAAACGTTATTTTTAAGAATTAATGCGTTTTTCTTAAAAATGAAACAAAAACTGCTGTAACTTTTTTATTTCTTTATAAAAAAATGTAAATTTTATTTAAATTATTTTATTTTCATAAAATCTAATTAGAAATGCCGTTATAAAAATTTTCGGACGAATAATTTTAAAATTATACAAAAAAACGTTATTTTTAAGAAATAATGCGTTTTTCTTAAAAATCAAACAAAAACTGCTGTAACTTTTTTATTTCTTTATAAAAAAATGTAAATTTTATTTAAATAATTTTATTTTCCTAAAATATAATTAGAAATGTCGTTTTATAATTTTTCGGACGAATAATTTTAAAATTATACAAAAAAAAACGTTATTTTTAAGAAATAATGCGTTTTTCTTAAAAATCAAACAAAAACTGCTGTAACTTTTTTATTTCTTCATAAAAAAATGTAAATTTTGATTAAATAATTTTATTTTAATGAAATCTAATTAGAAATGTCGTTTTAAAGTTTTTTGAACGAATAATTTTAAAATTATACAAAAAAAACCTTATTTTTAAGAAATAATGCGTTTTTCTTAAAAATCAAACAAAAACTGCTGTAACTTTTTTATTTCTTCATAAAAAAATGTAAAGTTTGTTTAAATAATTTTATTTTCATGAAATCTATCTAGAAATGTCGTTTTAAAATTTTTCGGACGATTAATTTTAAAATTATACAAAAAAACCTTTTTCTAAAAAATTACACAAAAACTGCAGAAACTTTTTTATTTCTTCATAAAACAATGTAAATTTTGTTTAAATAATTTTATTTTCATGAAATCTAATTAGAAATGTCGTTTTAAAATTTTTCGGACTAATAATTTTAAAATTATACAAAAAAAAACGTTATTTTTAAGAAATAACGCATTTTTCTTAAAAATCAAACAAAAACTGCTGTAACTTTTTTATTTCTTCATAAAAAAATGTAAATTTTATTTAAATAATTTTATTTTCCTAAAATCTAATTAGAAATGTCGTTTTAAAATTTTTTGAACGATTAATTTTAAAATTATACAAAAAAAACGTTATTTTTAAGAAATACTGCGTTTTTCTTAAAAATCAAACAAAAACTGCTGTATCTTTTTTATTTCTTCATAAAAAAATGTAAATTTTAATTAAATAATTTTATTTTCATGAAATCTAATTAGAAATGTCGTTTTAAAATTTTTCGGACGATTAATTTTAAAATTATACAAAAAAACATTTTTCTTAAAAATTACACAAAAACTGCAGAAACTTTTTATTTCTTCATAAAACAATGTAAATTTTATTTAAATAATTTTATTTTCATGAAATCTAATTAGAAATGTCGTTTTAAAATTTTTTGGACGATTTATTTTAAAATTATACAAAAAAAACGTTATTTGTAAGAAATAATGCGTTTTTCTTAAAAATAAAACAATAACTGCTGAAACTTTTTTAGTTCTTTATAAAAAAATGTAAATTTTGTTTAAATAATTTTATTTTCACGAAATCTAATTAGAAATGTCGTTTCAAAATTTTTCGGAATAATAATTTTAAAATTATACAAAAAAAAACGTTATTTTTAAGAAATATCGCATTTATCTTAAAAATCAAACAAAAACTGCAGTAACTTTTTTATTTCTTCATAAAAAAATGTAAATTTTATTTAAATAATTTTATTTTCCTAAAATCTAATTAGAAATGTCGTTTTAAAATTTTTCGGACGAATAATTTTAAAATTATACAAAAAAAACGTTATTTTTAAGAAAAAATGCGTTTTTCTTAAAAATCAAACAAAAACTGCTGTAACTTTTTTATTTCTTCATAAAAAAATGTAAATTTTGATTAAATAATTTTATTTTAATGAAATCTAATTAGAAATGTCGTTTTAAAATTTTTCGGACGATTAATTTTAGGATTATACAAAAAAACGTTTTTCTTAAAAATTACACAAAAACTGCAGAAACTTTATTATTTCTTCATAAAACAATGTAAATTTTGTTTAAATAATTTTATTTTCATGAAATCTAATTAGAAATGTCGTTTTAAAATTTTTCGGACTAATAATTTTAAAATTATACAAAAAAAAACGTTATTTTTAAGAAATAACGCATTTTTCTTAAAAATCAAACAAAAACTGCTGTAACTTTTTTATTTCTTCATAAAAAAATGTAAATTTTATTTAAATAATTTTATTTTCCTAAAATCTAATTAGAAATGCCGTTTTAAAAATTTTCGGACAATTAATTTTAAAATTATACAAAAAAAAACGTTATTTTTAAGAAATAATGCGTTTTTCTTAAAAATCAAACAAAAACTGCTGTAACTTTTTTATTTCATTATAAAAAAATGTAAATTTTGTTTAAATTATTTTATTTTCATAAAATCTAATTAGAAATGCCGTTTTTAAATTTTTCGGACGAATAATTTTAAAATTATACAAAAAAAAACGTTATTTTTAAGATATACTGCGTTTTTCTTAAAAATCAAACAAAAACTGCTGTAACTTTTTTATTTCTTCTTAAAAAAATGTAAATTTTGTTTAAATAATTTTATTTTCATGAAATCTAATTAGAAATGTCGTTTTAAAATTTTTCGGACGATTAATTTTAAAATTATACAAAAAAAACGTTATTTTTAAGAAATAATGCGTTTTTCTTAAAAATAAAACAAAAACTGTAAATTTTGTTTAAATAATTTTATTTTCATGAAATCTAATTAGAAATGTCGTTTTAAAATTTTTCGGACTATAAATTTTAAAATTATACAAAAAAACGTTATTTTTAAGAAATAATGCGTTTTTCTTAAAAATCATACAAAAACTGCTGTAACTTTTTTATTTCTTCATAAAAAAAGGAAATTTTAATTAAATAATTTTATTTTCATAAAATCAAATTAGAAATGTCGTTTTAAAATTTTTTGGACGATTAATTTTAAAATTATACAAAAAAAACTTTATTTTTAAGAAATAATGCGTTTTTCTTAAAAATAAAACAAAAACTGCTGTAACTTTTTTATTTCTTCATAAAAAAATGTAAATTTTGATAAAATAATTTTATTTTCATAAAATCTAATTAGAAATGTCGTTTTAAAATTTTTCGGACGATTAATTTTAAAATTATACAAATAAAACTTTTTCCTTAAAATCACACAAAAACTGCAGAAACTTTTTTATTTCTTCATAAAACAATGTAAATTTTGTTTAAATAATTTTATTTTCATGAAATCTAATTAGAAATGTCGTTTTAAAATTTTTTGGACAAAAATTTTTAAAATTATACAAAAAAAACGTTATTTTTAAGAAATAAAGCGTTTTTCTTAAAACTCAAACAAAAACTGCTGTAACTTTTTTATTTCTTTATAAAAAAAAGTAAATTTTGTTTAAATAATTTTATTTTCATGAAATCTAATTAGAAATGTCGTTTTAAAATTTTTCGGACGATTAATTTTAAAATTATACAAAAAAAACGTTATTTTTAAGAAATAATTCGTTTTTCTTAAAAATCAAACAAAAACTGCTCTAACTTTTTTATTTCTTCTTAAAAAAATGGAAATTTTGATTAATTAATTTTATTTTCATGAAATCTAATTAGAAATGTCGTTTTAAAATTTTTTGGACGATTAATTTTTTCTTAAAAATAAAACAAAAACTGCTGTAACTTTTTTATTTCTTCATAAAAAAATGTAAATTTTGATAAAATAATTTTATTTTCATGAAATCTAATTAGAAATGTCGTTTTAAAATTTTTCGGACGATTAATTTTAAAATTATACAAAAAAACGTTTTTCTTAAAAATTACACAAAAACTGCAGAAACTTTTTTATTTCTTCATAAAACAATGTAAATTTTGTTTAAATAATTTTATTTTCATGAAATCTAATTAGAAATGTCGTTTTAAAATTTTTTGGACGATTAATTTTAAAATTATACAAAAAAAACGTTATTTTTAAGAAATAATGCGTTCTTCTTAAAAATAAAACAAAAACTGCTGTAACTTTTTTATTTCTTAAAAAAAAATTGTAAATTTTGTTTATATAAGTTTATTTTCATGAAATCTAATTAGAAATGTCGTTTTAAAATTTTTCGGACGATTAATTTTAAAATTTTACCAAAAAAACGTTATTTTTTAGAAATAATGCGTTTTTCTTAAAAATCAAACAAAAACTGCTGTAACTTTTTTATTTCTTCATAAAAAAATTTAATTTTGATTAAATAATTTTATTTTAATGAAATCTAATTAGAAATGTCGTTTTAAAATTTTTCGGACGATTAATTTTAAAATTATACAAAAAAACGTTTTTCTTAAAAATTACACAAAAACTGCAGAAACTTTTTTATTTCTTCATAAAACAATGTAAATTTTGTTTATATAATTTTATTTTCATGAAATCTAATTATAAATGTCGTTTTAAAATTTTTTTGACGATTAATTTTAAAATTATACAAAAAAAACCTTATTTTTAAGAAATAATGCGTTTTTCTTAAAAATCAAACAAAAACTGCTGTAACTTTTTTATTTCTTCATAAAAAAATGTAAATTTTGTTTAAATAATTTTATTTTCATGAAATCTATCTAGAAATGTCGTTTTAAAGTTTTTCGGACGATTAATTTTAAAATTATACAAAAAAACGTTTTTCTTAAAAATTACACAAAAACTGCAGAAACTTTTTTATTTCTTCATAAAACAATGTAAATTTTGTTTAAATAATTTTATTTTCATGAAATCTAATTAGAAATGTTGTTTTAAAATTTTTCGGACTAATAATTTTAAAATTATACAAAAAAAAACGTTATTTTTAAGAAATAACGCATTTTTCTTAAAAATCAAACAAAAACTGCTGTAACTTTTTTATTTCTTCATAAAAAAATGTAAATTTTATTTAAATAATTTTATTTTCCTAAAATCTAATTAGAAATGTCGTTTTAAAATTTTTTGAACGATTAATTTTAAAATTATACAAAAAAAACGTTATTTTTAAGATATAATGCGTTTTTCTTAAAAATCAAACAAAAACTGCTGTAGCTTTTTTATTTCTTTATAAAAAAAAGTAAATTTTGTTTAAATTATTTTATTTTCATAAAATCTAATTAGAAATGCCGTTTTAAAAATTTTCGGACAATTAATTTTAAAATTATACAAAAAAAAACGTTATTTTTAAGAAATAATGCGTTTTTCTTAAAAATAAAACAAAAACTGCTGTAACTTTTTTATTTCATTATAAAAAAATGTAAATTTTGTTTAAATTATTTTATTTTCATAAAATCTAATTAGAAATGCCGTTTTTAAATTTTTCGGACGATTAATTTTAAAATTATACAAAAAAAACGTTATTTTTAAGAAATAATGCGTTTTTCTTAAAAATAAAACAAAAACTGCTGTAAGTTTTTTATTTCTTTAAAAAAAATTGTAAATTTTATTTATATAATTTTATTTTCAGGAAATCTAATTAGAAATGTCGTTTTAAAATTTTTCGGACGATTAATTTTAAAATTTTACCAAAAAAACGTTATTTTTAAGAAATAATGCGTTTTTCTTAAAAATCAAACAAAAACTGCTATCACTTTTTTATTTCTTCTTAAAAAAATGTAAATTTTGATTAAATAATTTTATTTTCATGAAATCTAATTAGAAATGTCGTTTTAAAATTTTTTGGACGATTAATTTTAAAATTATACAAAAAAACTTTTTTCTTAAAAATCACACAAAAACTGCAGAAACTTTTTTATTTCTTCATAAAAAAATGTAAATTTTATTTTCATGAAATCAAATTAGAAATGTCGTTTTAAAATTTTTTGGACGATTAATTTTAAAATTATACAAAAAGAACGTTATTTTTAAGAAATAATGCGTTTTTCTTAAAAATAAAACAAAAACTGCTGTAACTTTTTTATTTCTTTAAAAAAAATTGTAAATTTTGTTTATATAATTTTATTTTCATGATATCTAATTAGAAATGTCGTTTTAAAATTTTTCGGACGATTAATTTTAAAATTTTACCAAAAAAACGTTATTTTTAAGAAATAATGCGTTTTTCTTAAAAATCAAACAAAAACTGCTGTAACTTTTTATTTCTTTATAAAAAAAGTAAATTTTGTTTAAATAATTATATTTTCATGAAATCTAATTAGAAATGTCGTTTTAAAATTTTTCGGACTATAAATTTTAAAATTATACAAAAAAACGTTATTTTTAAGAAATAATGCGTTTTTCTTAAAAATCATACAAAAACTGCTGTAACTTTTTTATTTCTTCATAAAAAAATGTAAATTTTAATTAAATAATTTTATTTTCATAAAATCAAATTAGAAATGTCGTTTTAAAATTTTTTGGACGATTAATTTTAAAATTATACAAAAAAAACTTTATTTTTAAGAAATAATGCGTTTTTCTTAAAAATAAAACAAAAACTGCAGAAACTTTTTTATTTCTTCATAAAACAATGTAAATTTTGTTTAAATAATTTTATTTTCATGAAATCTAATTAGAAATGTCGTTTTAAAATTTTTCGGAGGAATAATTTTAAAATTATACAAAAAAAACGTTATTTTTAAGAAATATCGCGTTTTTCTTAAAAATCAAACAAAAACTGCTGTAACTTTTTTATTTCTTTATAAAAAAATGTAAATTTTGTTTACATTATTTTATTTTCAGAAAATCTAATTAGTAATGCCGTTTTAAAATTTTTCGGACGATTAATTTTAAAATTTTACCAAAAAAACGTTATTTTTAAGAAATAAAGCGTTTTTTTTAAAAATCAAACAAAAACTGCTGTAACTTTTTTATTTCTTTATAAAAAAAAGTAAATTTTGTTTAAATAATTTTATTTTCATGAAATCTAATTAGAAATGTCGTTTTAAAATTTTTTGGACGATTAATTTTAAAATTATACAAAAAAAACGTTATTTTTAAGAAATAATGCGTTTTTCTTAAAAATAAAACAATAACTGCTGTAACTTTTTTAGTTCTTTATAAAAAAATGTAAATTTTGTTTAAATAATTTTATTTTCATGAAATCTAATTAGAAATGTCGTTTTAAAATTTTTCGGACTAATAATTTTAAAATTATACAAAAAAAACTTTATTTTTAAGAAATAATGCGTTTTTCTTAAAAATAAAACAATAACTGCTGTAACTTTTTTAGTTCTTTATAAAAAAATGTAAATTTTGTTTAAATAATTTTATTTTCATAAAATCAAATTAGAAATGTCGTTTTAAAATTTTTTGGACGATTAATTTTAAAATTATACAAAAAAAACTTTATTTTTAAGAAATAATGCGTTTTTCTTAAAAATAAAACAAAAACTGCTGTAACTTTTTTATTTCTTTAAAAAAAATTGTAAATTTTGTTTATATAATTTTATTTTCATGATATCTAATTAGAAATGTCGTTTTAAAATTTTTCGGACGATTAATTTTAAAATTTTACCAAAAAAACGTTATTTTTAAGAAATAATGCGTTTTTCTTAAAAATCAAACAAAAACTGCTGTAACTTTTTATTTCTTTATAAAAAAAAGTAAATTTTGTTTAAATAATTATATTTTCATGAAATCTAATTAGAAATGTCGTTTTAAAATTTTTCGGACTATAAATTTTAAAATTATACAAAAAAACGTTATTTTTAAGAAATAATGCGTTTTTCTTAAAAATCATACAAAAACTGCTGTAACTTTTTTATTTCTTCATAAAAAAATGTAAATTTTAATTAAATAATTTTATTTTCATAAAATCAAATTAGAAATGTCGTTTTAAAATTTTTTGGACGATTAATTTTAAAATTATACAAAAAAAACTTTATTTTTAAGAAATAATGCGTTTTTCTTAAAAATAAAACAAAAACTGCAGAAACTTTTTTATTTCTTCATAAAACAATGTAAATTTTGTTTAAATAATTTTATTTTCATGAAATCTAATTAGAAATGTCGTTTTAAAATTTTTCGGAGGAATAATTTTAAAATTATACAAAAAAAACGTTATTTTTAAGAAATATCGCGTTTTTCTTAAAAATCAAACAAAAACTGCTGTAACTTTTTTATTTCTTTATAAAAAAATGTAAATTTTGTTTACATTATTTTATTTTCAGAAAATCTAATTAGTAATGCCGTTTTAAAATTTTTCGGACGATTAATTTTAAAATTTTACCAAAAAAACGTTATTTTTAAGAAATAAAGCGTTTTTCTTAAAAATCAAACAAAAACTGCTGTAACTTTTTTATTTCTTTATAAAAAAAAGTAAATTTTGTTTAAATAATTTTATTTTCATGAAATCTAATTAGAAATGTCGTTTTAAAATTTTTTGGACGATTAATTTTAAAATTATACAAAAAAAACGTTATTTTTAAGAAATAATGCGTTTTTCTTAAAAATAAAACAATAACTGCTGTAACTTTTTTAGTTCTTTATAAAAAAATGTAAATTTTGTTTAAATAATTTTATTTTCATGAAATCTAATTAGAAATGTCGTTTTAAAATTTTTCGGACTAATAATTTTAAAATTATACAAAAAAAAACGTTATTTTTAAGAAATAATGCGTTTTTCTTAAAAATCAAACAAAAACTGCTGTAACTTTTTTATTTCTTCATAAAAAAATGTAAATTTTGTTTAAATAATTTTATTTTCATGAAATCTATCTAGAAATGTCGTTTTAAAATTTTTCGGACGATTAATTTTAAAATTATACAAAAAAACGTTTTTCTTAAAAATTACACAAAAACTGCAGAAACTTTTTTATTTCTTCATAAAACAATGTAAATTTTGTTTAAATAATTTTATTTTCATGAAATCTAATTAGAATTGTCGTTTTAAAATTTTTCGGACTAATAATTTTAAAATTATACAAAAAAAAACGTTATTTTTAAGAAATAACGCATTTTTCTTAAAAATCAAACAAAAACTGCTGTAACTTTTTTATTTCTTCATAAAAAAATGTAAATTTTATTTAAATAATTTTATTTTCCTAAAATCTAATTAGAAATGTCGTTTTAAAATTTTTCGGACGAATAATTTTAAAATTATACAAAAAAAACGTTATTTTTAAGAAATAATGCGTTTTTCTTAAAAATCAAACAAAAACTGCTGTAACTTTTTTATTTCTTCATAAAAAAATGTAAATTTTAATTAAATAATTTTATTTTCATGAAATCTAATTAGAAATGTCGTTTTAAAATTTTTCGGACGATTAATTTTAAAATTATACAAAAAAACATTTTTCTTAAAAATTACACAAAAACTGCAGAAACTTTTTTATTTCTTCATAAAACAATGTAAATTTTATTTAAATAATTTTATTTTCATGAAATCTAATTAGAAATGTCGTTTTAAAATTTTTTGGACGATTTATTTTAAAATTATACAAAAAAAACGTTATTTGTAAGAAATAATGCGTTTTTCTTAAAAATAAAACAATAACTGCTGTAACTTTTTTAGTTCTTTATAAAAAAATGTAAATTTTGTTTAAATAATTTTATTTTCACGAAATCTAATTAGAAATGTCGTTTTAAAATTTTTCGGAATAATAATTTTAAAATTATACAAAAAAAAACGTTATTTTTAAGAAATATCGCATTTTTCTTAAAAATCAAACAAAAACTGCAGTAACTTTTTTATTACTTCATAAAAAAATGTAAATTTTATTTAAATAATTTTATTTTCCTAAAATCTAATTAGAAATGTCGTTTTAAAATTTTTCGGACGAATAATTTTAAAATTATACAAAAAAAACGTTATTTTTAAGAAATAATGCGTTTTTCTTAAAAATCAAACAAAAACTGCTGTACCTTTTTTATTTCTTCATAAAAAAATGTAAATTTTGATTAAATAATTTTATTTTAATGAAATCTAATTAGAAATGTCGTTTTAAAATTTTTCGGACGATTAATTTTAAAATTATACAAAAAAACGTTTTTCTTAAAAATTACACAAAAACTGCAGAAACTTTTTTATTTCTTCATAAAACAATGTAAATTTTGTTTATATAATTTTATTTTCATGAAATCTAATTATAAATGTCGTTTTAAAATTTTTTTGACGATTAATTTTAAAATTATACAAAAAAAACCTTATTTTTAAGAAATAATGCGTTTTTCTTAAAAATCAAACAAAAACTGCTGTAACTTTTTTATTTCTTCATAAAAAAATGTAAATTTTGTTTAAATAATTTTATTTTCATGAAATCTATCTAGAAATGTCGTTTTAAAATTTTTCGGACGATTAATTTTAAAATTATACAAAAAAACGTTTTTCTTAAAAATTACACAAAAACTGCAGAAACTTTTTTATTTCTTCATAAAACAATGTAAATTTTGTTTAAATAATTTTATTTTCATGAAATCTAATTAGAAATGTCGTTTTAAAATTTTTCGGACTAATAATTTTAAAATTATACAAAAAAAAACGTTATTTTTAAGAAATAACGCATTTTTCTTAAAAATCAAACAAAAACTGCTGTAACTTTTTTATTTCTTCATAAAAAAATGTAAATTTTATTTAAATAATTTTATTTTCCTAAAATCTAATTAGAAATGTCGTTTTAAAATTTTTTGAACGATTAATTTTAAAATTATACAAAAAAAACGTTATTTTTAAGATATAATGCGTTTTTCTTAAAAATCAAACAAAAACTGCTGTAGCTTTTTTATTTCTTTATAAAAAAAAGTAAATTTTGTTTAAATTATTTTATTTTCATAAAATCTAATTAGAAATGCCGTTTTAAAAATTTTCGGACAATTAATTTTAAAATTATACAAAAAAAAACGTTATTTTTAAGAAATAATGCGTTTTTCTTAAAAATCAAACAAAAACTGCTGTAACTTTTTTATTTCATTATAAAAAAATTAAAATTTTGTTTAAATTATTTTATTTTCATAAAATCAAATTAGAAATGCCGTTTTTAAATTTTTCGGACGATTAATTTTAAAATTATACAAAAAAAACGTTATTTTTTAGAAATAATGCGTTTTTCTTAAAAATAAAACAAAAACTGCTGTAAGTTTTTTATTTCTTTAAAAAAAATTGTAAATTTTGTTTATATAATTTTATTTTCAGGAAATCTAATTAGAAATGTCGTTTTAAAATTTTTCGGACGATTAATTTTAAAATTTTACCAAAAAAACGTTATTTTTTAGAAATAATGGGTTTTTCTTAAAAATCAAACAAAAACTGCTGTAACTTTTTTATTTCTTTATAAAAAAAAGTAAATTATGTTTAAATAATTTTATTTTCATGAAATCTAATTAGAAATGTCGTTTTAAAATTTTTCGGACGATTAATTTTAAAATTTTACCAAAAAAACTTTATTTTTAAGAAATAATGCGTTTTTCTTAAAAATCAAACAAAAACTGCTATCACTTTTTTATTTCTTCTTAAAAAAATGTAAATTTTGATTAAATAATTTTATTTTCATGAAATCTAATTAGAAATGTCGTTTTAAAATTTTTTGGACGATTAATTTTAAAATTATACAAAAAAACTTTTTTCTTAAAAATCACACAAAAACTGCAGAAACTTTTTTATTTCTTCATAAAAAAATGTAAATTTTGATTAAATAATTTTATTTTCATGAAATCAAATTAGAAATGTCGTTTTAAAATTTTTTGGACGATTAATTTTAAAATTATACAAAAAGAACGTTATTTTTAAGAAATAATGCGTTTTTCTTAAAAATAAAACAAAAACTGCTGTAACTTTTTTATTTCTTTAAAAAAAATTGTAAATTTTGTTTATATAATTTTATTTTCATGATATCTAATTAGAAATGTCGTTTTAAAATTTTTCGGACGATTAATTTTAAAATTTTACCAAAAAAACGTTATTTTTAAGAAATAATGCGTTTTTCTTAAAAATCAAACAAAAACTGCTGTAACTTTTTATTTCTTTATAAAAAAAAGTAAATTTTGTTTAAATAATTATATTTTCATGAAATCTAATTAGAAATGTCGTTTTAAAATTTTTCGGACTATAAATTTTAAAATTATACAAAAAAACGTTATTTTTAAGAAATAATGCGTTTTTCTTAAAAATCATACAAAAACTGCTGTAACTTTTTTATTTCTTCATAAAAAAATGTAAATTTTAATTAAATAATTTTATTTTCATAAAATCAAATTAGAAATGTCGTTTTAAAATTTTTTGGACGAATAATTTTAAAATTATACAAAAAAAACTTTATTTTTAAGAAATAATGCGTTTTTCTTAAAAATAAAACAAAAACTGCTGTAACTTTTTTATTTCTTCATAAAAAAATGTAAATTTTGATAAAATAATTTTATTTTCATAAAATCTAATTAGAAATGTCGTTTTAAAATTTTTCGGACGATTAATTTTAAAATTATACAAATAAAACGTTTTTCTTAAAAATCACACAAAAACTGCAGAAACTTTTTTATTTCTTCATAAAACAATGTAAATTTTGTTTAAATAATTTTATTTTCATGAAATCTAATTAGAAATGTCGTTTTAAAATTTTTCGGAGGAATAATTTTAAAATTATACAAAAAAAACGTTATTTTTAAGAAATATCGCGTTTTTCTTAAAAATCAAACAAAAACTGCTGTAACTTTTTTATTTCTTCATAAAAAAATGTAAATTTTATTTAAATAATTTTATTTTCCTAAAATTTAATTAGAAATATCGTTTTAAAATTTTTTGGACTAATAATTTTAAAATTATACAAAAAAAAACGTTATTTTTAAGAAATAATGCGTTTTTCTTAAAAATCAAACAAAAACTGCTGTAACTTTTTTATTTCATTATAAAAAAATGTAAATTTTGTTTAAATTATTCTATTTTCATAAAATCTAATTAGAAATGCCGTTTTTAAATTTTTTGGACGAATAATTTTAAAATTATACAAAAAAAAACGTTATTTTTAAGATATACTGCGTTTTTCTTAAAAATCAAACAAAAACTGCTGTAACTTTTTTATTTCTTCTTAAAAAAATGTAAATTTTGTTTAAATAATTTTATTTTCATGAAATCTAATTAGAAATGTCGTTTTAAAATTTTTCGGACGATTAATTTTAAAATTATACAAAAAAAACGTTATTTTTAAGAAATAATGCGTTTTTCTTAAAAATAAAACAAAAACTGCTGTAAGTTTTTTATTTCTTTAAAAAAAATTGTAAATTTTGTTTATTTAATTTTATTTTCAGGTAATCTAATTAGAAATGTCGTTTTAAAATTTTTCGGACGATTAATTTTAAAATTTTACCAAAAAAACGTTATTTTTTAGAAATAATGGGTTTTTCTTAAAAATCAAACAAAAACTGCTGTAACTTTTTTATTTCTTTATAAAAAAAAGTAAATTATGTTTAAATAATTTTATTTTCATGAAATCTAATTAGAAATGTCGTTTTAAAATTTTTCGGACGATTAATTTTAAAATTTTACCAAAAAAACGTTATTTTTAAGAAATAATGCGTTTTTCTTAAAAATCAAACAAAAACTGCTATCACTTTTTTATTTCTTCTTAAAAAAATGTAAATTTTGATTAAATAATTTTATTTTCATGAAATCTAATTAGAAATGTCGTTTTAAAATTTTTTGGACGATTAATTTTAAAATTATACAAAAAAACTTTTTTCTTAAAAATCACACAAAAACTGCAGAAACTTTTTTATTTCTTCATAAAAAAATGTAAATTTTGATTAAATAATTTTATTTTCATGAAATCAAATTAAAAATGTCGTTTTAAAATTTTTTGGACGAATAATTTTAAAATTATACAAAAAGAACGTTATTTTTAAGAAATAATGCGTTTTTCTTAAAAATAAAACAAAAACTGCTGTAACTTTTTTATTTCTTTAAAAAAAATTGTAAATTTTGTTTATATAATTTTATTTTCATGATATCTAATTAGAAATGTCGTTTTAAAATTTTTCGGACGATTAATTTTAAAATTTTACCAAAAAAACGTTATTTTTAAGAAATAATGCGTTTTTCTTAAAAATCAAACAAAAACTGCTGTAACTTTTTATTTCTTTATAAAAAAAAGTAAATTTTGTTTAAATAATTATATTTTCATGAAATCTAATTAGAAATGTCGTTTTAAAATTTTTCGGACTATAAATTTTAAAATTATACAAAAAAACGTTATTTTTAAGAAATAATGCGTTTTTCTTAAAAATCATACAAAAACTGCTGTAACTTTTTTATTTCTTCATAAAAAAATGTAAATTTTAATTAAATAATTTTATTTTCATAAAATCAAATTAGAAATGTCGTTTTAAAATTTTTTGGACGATTAATTTTAAAATTATACAAAAAAAACTTTATTTTTAAGAAATAATGCATTTTTCTTAAAAATAAAACAAAAACTGCTGTAACTTTTTTATTTCTTCATAAAAAAATGTAAATTTTGATAAAATAATTTTATTTTCATAAAATCTAATTAGAAATGTCGTTTTAAAATTTTTCGGACGATTAATTTTAAAATTATACAAATAAAACGTTTTTCTTAAAAATCACACAAAAACTGCAGAAACTTTTTTATTTCTTCATAAAACAATGTAAATTTTGTTTAAATAATTTTATTTTCATGAAATCTAATTAGAAATGTCGTTTTAAAATTTTTTGGACAAAAAATTTTAAAATTATACAAAAAAAACGTTATTTTTAAGAAATAAAGCGTTTTTCTTAAAACTCAAACAAAAACTGCTGTAACTTTTTTATTTCTTTATAAAAAAAAGTAAATTTTGTTTAAATAATTTTATTTTCATGAAATCTAATTAGAAATGTCGTTTTAAAATTTTTCGGACGATTAATTTTAAAATTATACAAAAAAAACGTTATTTTTAAGAAATAATTCGTTTTTCTTAAAAATCAAACAAAAACTGCTCTAACTTTTTTATTTCTTCTTAAAAAAATGGAAATTTTGTTTAATTAATTTTATTTTCATGAAATCTAATTAGAAATGTCGTTTTAAAATTTTTTGGACGATTAATTTTTTCTTAAAAATAAAACAAAAACTGCTGTAACTTTTTTATTTCTTCATAAAAAAATGTAAATTTTGATCAAATAATTTTATTTTCATGAAATCTAATTAGAAATGTCGTTTTAAAATTTTTCGGACGATTAATTTTAAAATTATACAAAAAAACGTTTTTCTTAAAAATTACACAAAAACTGCAGAAACTTTTTTATTTCTTCATAAAACAATGTAAATTTTGTTTAAATAATTTTATTTTCATGAAATCTAATTAGAAATGTCGTTTTAAAATTTTTCGGACGATTAATTTTAAAATTTTACCAAAAAAACGTTATTTTTTAGAAATAATGCGTTTTTCTTAAAAATCAAACAAAAACTGCTGTAACTTTTTTATTTCTTAAAAAAAAATGTAAATTTTGATAAAATAATTTTATTTTCATGAAATCTAATTAGAAATGTCGTTTTAAAATTTTTCGGACGATTAATTTTAAAATTATACAAAAAAAACATTATTTTTAAGAAATAATGCGTTTTTCTTAAAAATAAAACAAAAACTGCTGTAACTTTTTTATTTCTTAAAAAAAAATTGTAAATTTTGTTTATATAATTTTATTTTCATGAAATCTAATTAGAAATGTCGTTTTAAAATTTTTCGGACGATTAATTTTAAAATTTTACCAAAAAAACGTTATTTTTTAGAAATAATGCGTTTTTCTTAAAAATCAAACAAAAACTGCTGTAACTTTTTTATTTCTTCATAAAAAAATGTAAATTTTGATAAAATAATTTTATTTTCATGAAATCTAATTAGAAATGTCGTTTTAAAATTTTTCGGACGATTAATTTTAAAATTATACAAATAAAACGTTTTTCTTAAAAATCAAACAAAAGCTGCTGTAACTTTTTTATTTCTTTGTAAAAAAATGTAAACTTTGTTTAAATTATTTTATTTTCCTAAAATCTAATTAGAAATGTCGTAAAATTTTTTGGACGATTTATTTTAAAATTAAACAAAAAAAAACGTTATTTTTAAGAAATAATGCGTTTTTCTTAAAAACGAAACAAAAACTGCTGTAACTTTTTTATTTCTTTATAGAAAAATGTAAATTTTGTTTAAATAATTTTATTTTCATGAAATCTAATTAGAAATGTCGTTTTAATATTTTTTGGACGAATAATTTTAAAATTATACCAAAAAAACGTTATTTTTTAGAAATAATGCGTTTTTCTTAAAAATCAAACAAAAGCTGCTGTAACTTTTTTATTTCTTTATAAAAAAATGTAAATTTTGTTTAAATTATTTTATTTTCATAAAATCTAATTAGAAATGCCGTTTTAAAATTTTTCGGACGAATAATTTTAAAATTATACAAAAAAAAACGTTATTTTTAAGAAATAATGCGTTTTTCTTAAAAATCAAACAAAAACTGCTGTAACTTTTTTATTTCTTTATAGAAAAATGTAAATTTTGTTTAAATAATTTTATTTTCTTGAAATCTAATGAGAAATGTCGTTTTAAAATTTTTCGGACGATTAATTTTAAAATTATACAAAAAAAACGTTATTTTTTTGAAATAATGCGTTTTTCTTAAAAATCAAACAAAAGCTGCTGTAACTTTTTTATTTCTTTGTAAAAAAATGTAAACTTTGTTTAAATTATTTTATTTTCCTAAAATCTAATTAGAAATGTCGTAAAATTTTTTGGACGATTAATTTTAAAATTAAAAAAAAAAAACGTTATTTTTAAGAATTAATGCGTTTTTCTTAAAAATGAAACAAAAACTGCTGTAACTTTTTTATTTCTTTATAAAAAAATGTAAATTTTATTTAAATTATTTTATTTTCATAAAATCTAATTAGAAATGCCGTTATAAAAATTTTCGGACGAATAATTTTAAAATTATACAAAAAAACGTTATTTTTAAGAAATAATGCGTTTTTCTTAAAAATCAAACAAAAACTGCTGTAACTTTTTTATTTCTTTATAAAAAAATGTAAATTTTATTTAAATAATTTTATTTTCCTAAAATATAATTAGAAATGTCGTTTTAAAATTTTTCGGACGAATAATTTTAAAATTATACAAAAAAAACGTTATTTTTAAGAAATAATGCGTTTTTCTTAAAAATCAAACAAAAACTGCTGTAACTTTTTTATTTCTTCATAAAAAAATGTAAATTTTGATTAAATAATTTTATTTTAATGAAATCTAATTAGAAATGTCGTTTTAAAATTTTTCGGACGATTAATTTTAAAATTATACAAAAAAACGTTTTTCTTAAAAATTACACAAAAACTGCAGAAACTTTTTTATTTCTTCATAAAACAATGTAAATTTTGTTTATATAATTTTATTTTCATGAAATCTAATTATAAATGTCGTTTTAAAATTTTTTTGACGATTAATTTTAAAATTATACAAAAAAAACCTTATTTTTAAGAAATAATGCGTTTTTCTTAAAAATCAAACAAAAACTGCTGTAACTTTTTTATTTCTTCATAAAAAAATGTAAATTTTGTTTAAATAATTTTATTTTCATGAAATCTATCTAGAAATGTCGTTTTAAAATTTTTCGGACGAATAATTTTAAAATTATACAAAAAAACGTTTTTCTTAAAAATTACACAAAAACTGCAGAAACTTTTTTATTTCTTCATAAAACAATGTAAATTTTGTTTAAATAATTTTATTTTCATGAAATCTAATTAGAAATGTCGTTTTAAAATTTTTCGGACTAATAATTTTAAAATTATACAAAAAAAAACGTTATTTTTAAGAAATAACGCATTTTTCTTAAAAATCAAACAAAAACTGCTGTAACTTTTTTATTTCTTCATAAAAAAATGTAAATTTTATTTAAATAATTTTATTTTCCTAAAATCTAATTAGAAATGTCGTTTTAAAATTTTTTGAACGATTAATTTTAAAATTATACAAAAAAAACTTTATTTTTAAGATATAATGCGTTTTTCTTAAAAATCAAACAAAAACTGCTGTAGCTTTTTTATTTCTTTATAAAAAAAAGTAAATTTTGTTTAAATTATTTTATTTTCATAAAATCTAATTAGAAATGCCGTTTTAAAAATTTTCGGACTATTAATTTTAAAATTATACAAAAAAAAACGTTATTTTTAAGAAATAATGCGTTTTTCTTAAAAATCAAACAAAAACTGCTGTAACTTTTTTATTTCATTATAAAAAAATGTAAATTTTGTTTAAATTATTTTATTTTCATAAAATCTAATTAGAAATGCCGTTTTTAAATTTTTCGGACGAATAATTTTAAAATTATACAAAAAAAAACGTTATTTTTAAGATATACTGCGTTTTTCTTAAAAATCAAACAAAAACTGCTGTAACTTTTTTATTTCTTCTTAAAAAAATGTAAATTTTGTTTAAATAATTTTATTTTCATGAAATCTAATTAGAAATGTCGTTTTAAAATTTTTCGGACGATTAATTTTAAAATTATACAAAAAAAACGTTATTTTTAAGAAATAATGCGTTTTTCTTAAAAATAAAACAAAAACTGCTGTAACTTTTTTATTTCATTATAAAAAAATGTAAATTTTGTTTAAATAATTTTATTTTCATGAAATCTAATTAGAAATGTCGTTTTAAAATTTTTCGGACTATAAATTTTAAAATTATACAAAAAAACGTTATTTTTAAGAAATAATGCGTTTTTCTTAAAAATCATACAAAAACTGCTGTAACTTTTTTATTTCTTCATAAAAAAATGTAAATTTTAATTAAATAATTTTATTTTCATAAAATCAAATTAGAAATGTCGTTTTAAAATTTTTTGGACGATTAATTTTAAAATTATACAAAAAAAACTTTATTTTTAAGAAATAATGCGTTTTTCTTAAAAATAAAACAAAAACTGCTGTAACTTTTTTATTTCTTCATAAAAAAATGTAAATTTTGATAAAATAATTTTATTTTCATAAAATCTAATTAGAAATGTCGTTTTAAAATTTTTCGGACGATTAATTTTAAAATTATACAAATAAAACGTTTTTCTTAAAAATCACACAAAAACTGCAGAAACTTTTTTATTTCTTCATAAAACAATGTAAATTTTGTTTAAATAATTTTATTTTCATGAAATCTAATTAGAAATGTCGTTTTAAAATTTTTTGGACAAAAATTTTTAAAATTATACAAAAAAAACGTTATTTTTAAGAAATAAAGCGTTTTTCTTAAAACTCAAACAAAAACTGCTGTAACTTTTTTATTTCTTTATAAAAAAAAGTAAATTTTGTTTAAATAATTTTATTTTCATGAAATCTAATTAGAAATGTCGTTTTAAAATTTTTCGGACGATTAATTTTAAAATTATACAAAAAAAACGTTATTTTTAAGAAATAATTCGTTTTTCTTAAAAATCAAACAAAAACTGCTCTAACTTTTTTATTTCTTCTTAAAAAAATGGAAATTTTGATTAATTAATTTTATTTTCATGAAATCTAATTAGAAATGTCGTTTTAAAATTTTTTGGACGATTAATTTTTTCTTAAAAATAAAACAAAAACTGCTGTAACTTTTTTATTTCTTCATAAAAAAATGTAAATTTTGATAAAATAATTTTATTTTCATGAAATCTAATTAGAAATGTCGTTTTAAAATTTTTCGGACGATTAATTTTAAAATTATACAAAAAAACGTTTTTCTTAAAAATTACACAAAAACTGCAGAAACTTTTTTATTTCTTCATAAAACAATGTAAATTTTGTTTAAATAATTTTATTTTCATGAAATCTAATTAGAAATGTCGTTTTAAAATTTTTTGGACGATTAATTTTAAAATTATACAAAAAAAACGTTATTTTTAAGAAATAATGCGTTTTTCTTAAAAATATAACAAAAACTGCTGTAACTTTTTTATTTCTTAAAAAAAAATTGTAAATTTTGTTTATATAATTTTATTTTCATGAAATCTAATTAGAAATGTCGTTTTAAAATTTTTCGGACGATTAATTTTAAAATTTTACCAAAAAAACGTTATTTTTTAGAAATAATGCGTTTTTCTTAAAATTCAAACAAAAACTGCTGTAACTTTTTTATTTCTTCATAAAAAAATGTAAATTTTTATTAAATAATTTTATTTTAATGAAATCTAATTAGAAATGTCGTTTTAAAATTTTTCGGACGATTAATTTTAAAATTATACAAAAAAACGTTTTTCTTAAAAATTACACAAAAACTGCAGAAACTTTTTTATTTCTTCATAAAACAATGTAAATTTTGTTTATATAATTTTATTTTCATGAAATCTAATTATAAATGTCGTTTTAAAATTTTTTTGACGATTAATTTTAAAATTATACAAAAAAAACCTTATTTTTAAGAAATACTGCGTTTTTCTTAAAAATCAAACAAAAACTGCGGTAACTTTTTTATTTCTTCATAAAAAAATGTAAATTTTGTTTAAATAATTTTATTTTCATGAAATCTATCTAGAAATGTCGTTTTAAAATTTTTCGGACGATTAATTTTAAAATTATACAAAAAAACGTTTTTCTTAAAAATTACACAAAAACTGCAGAAACTTTTTTATTTCTTCATAAAACAATGTAAATTTTGTTTAAATAATTTTATTTTAATGAAATCTAATTAGAAATGTCGTTTTAAAATTTTTCGGACTAATAATTTTAAAATTATACAAAAAAAACGTTATTTTTAAGATATAATGCGTTTTTCTTAAAAATCAAACAAAAACTGCTGTAGCTTTTTTATTTCTTTATAAAAAAAAGTAAATTTTGTTTAAATTATTTTATTTTCATAAAATCTAATTAGAAATGCCGTTTTAAAAATTTTCGGACAATTAATTTTAAAATTATACAAAAAAAAACGTTATTTTTAAGAAATAATGCGTTTTTCTTAAAAATCAAACAAAAACTGCTGTAACTTTTTTATTTCTTTATAAAAAAATGTAAATTTTATTTAAATTATTTTATTTTCATAAAATCTAATTAGAAATGCCGTTATAAAAATTTTCGGACGAATAATTTTAAAATTATACAAAAAAACGTTATTTTTAAGAAATAATGCGTTTTTCTTAAAAATCAAACAAAAACTGCTGTAACTTTTTTATTTCTTTATAAAAAAATGTAAATTTTATTTAAATAATTTTATTTTCCTAAAATATAATTAGAAATGTCGTTTTAAAATTTTTCGGACGAATAATTTTAAAATTATACAAAAAAAACGTTATTTTTAAGAAATAATGCGTTTTTCTTAAAAATCAAACAAAAACTGCTGTAACTTTTTTATTTCTTCATAAAAAAATGTAAATTTTGATTAAATAATTTTATTTTAATGAAATCTAATTAGAAATGTCGTTTTAAAATTTTTCGGACGATTAATTTTAAAATTATACAAAAAAACGTTTTTCTTAAAAATTACACAAAAACTGCAGAAACTTTTTTATTTCTTCATAAAACAATGTAAATTTTGTTTATATAATTTTATTTTCATGAAATCTAATTATAAATGTCGTTTTAAAATTTTTTTGACGATTAATTTTAAAATTATACAAAAAAAACCTTATTTTTAAGAAATAATGCGTTTTTCTTAAAAATCAAACAAAAACTGCTGTAACTTTTTTATTTCTTCATAAAAAAATGTAAATTTTGTTTAAATAATTTTATTTTCATGAAATCTATCTAGAAATGTCGTTTTAAAATTTTTCGGACGATTAATTTTAAAATTATACAAAAAAACGTTTTTCTCAAAAATTACACAAAAACTGCAGAAACTTTTTTATTTCTTCATAAAACAATGTAAATTTTGTTTAAATAATTTTATTTTCATGAAATCTAATTAGAAATGTCGTTTTAAAATTTTTCGGACTAATAATTTTAAAATTATACAAAAAAAAACGTTATTTTTAAGAAATAACGCATTTTTCTTAAAAATCAAACAAAAACTGCTGTAACTTTTTTATTTCTTCATAAAAAAATGTAAATTTTATTTAAATAATTTTATTTTCCTAAAATCTAATTAGAAATGTCGTTTTAAAATTTTTTGAACGATTAATTTTAAAATTATACAAAAAAAACTTTATTTTTAAGATATAATGCGTTTTTCTTAAAAATCAAACAAAAACTGCTGTAGCTTTTTTATTTCTTTATAAAAAAAAGTAAATTTTGTTTAAATTATTTTATTTTCATAAAATCTAATTAGAAATGCCGTTTTAAAAATTTTCGGACAATTAATTTTAAAATTATACAAAAAAAAACGTTATTTTTAAGAAATAATGCGTTTTTCTTAAAAATCAAACAAAAACTGCTGTAACTTTTTTATTTCATTATAAAAAAATGTAAATTTTGTTTAAATTATTTTATTTTCATAAAATCTAATTAGAAATGCCGTTTTTAAATTTTTCGGACGAATAATTTTAAAATTATACAAAAAAAAAACGTTATTTTTAAGATATACTGCGTTTTTCTTAAAAATCAAACAAAAACTGCTGTAACTTTTTTATTTCTTCTTAAAAAAATGTAAATTTTGTTTAAATAATTTTATTTTCATGAAATCTAATTAGAAATGTCGTTTTAAAATTTTTCGGACGATTAATTTTAAAATTATACAAAAAAAACGTTATTTTTAAGAAATAATGCGTTTTTCTTAAAAATAAAACAAAAACTGCTGTAACTTTTTTATTTCATTATAAAAAAAAGTGAATTTTGTTTAAATAATTTTATTTTCATGAAATCTAATTAGAAATGTCGTTTTAAAATTTTTCGGACTATAAATTTTAAAATTATACAAAAAAACGTTATTTTTAAGAAATAATGCGTTTTTCTTAAAAATCATACAAAAACTGCTGTAACTTTTTTATTTCTTCATAAAAAAATGTAAATTTTAATTAAATAATTTTATTTTCATAAAATCAAATTAGAAATGTCGTTTTAAAATTTTTTGGACGATTAATTTTAAAATTATACAAAAAAAACTTTATTTTTAAGAAATAATGCGTTTTTCTTAAAAATAAAACAAAAACTGCTGTAACTTTTTTATTTCTTCATAAAAAAATGTAAATTTTGATAAAATAATTTTATTTTCATAAAATCTAATTAGAAATGTCGTTTTAAAATTTTTCGGACGATTAATTTTAAAATTATACAAATAAAACGTTTTTCTTAAAAATCACACAAAAACTGCAGAAACTTTTTTATTTCTTCATAAAACAATGTAAATTTTGTTTAAATAATTTTATTTTCATGAAATCTAATTAGAAATGTCGTTTTAAAATTTTTTGGACAAAAATTTTTAAAATTATACAAAAAAACGTTATTTTTAAGAAATAGAGCGTTTTTCTTAAAACTCAAACAAAAACTGCTGTAACTTTTTTATTTCTTTATAAAAAAAAGTAAATTTTGTTTAAATAATTTTATTTTCATGAAATCTAATTAGAAATGTCGTTTTAAAATTTTTCGGACGATTAATTTTTTCTTAAAAATAAAACAAAAACTGCTCTAACTTTTTTATTTCTTCTTAAAAAAATGGAAATTTTGATTAATTAATTTTATTTTCATGAAATCTAATTAGAAATGTCGTTTTAAAATTTTTTGGACGATTAATTTTTTCTTAAAAATAAAACAAAAACTGCTGTAACTTTTTTATTTCTTCATAAAAAAATGTAAATTTTGATAAAATAATTTTATTTTCATGAAATCTAATTAGAAATGTCGTTTTAAAATTTTTCGGACGATTAATTTTAAAATTATACAAAAAAACGTTTTTCTTAAAAATTACACAAAAACTGCAGAAACTTTTTTATTTCTTCATAAAACAATGTAAATTTTGTTTAAATAATTTTATTTTCATGAAATCTAATTAGAAATGTCGTTTTAAAATTTTTTGGGCGATTAATTTTAAAATTATACAAAAAAAACGTTATTTTTAAGAAATAATGCGTTTTTCTTAAAAATATAACAAAAACTGCTGTAACTTTTTTATTTCTTAAAAAAAAATTGTAAATTTTGTTTATATAATTTTATTTTCATGAAATCTAATTAGAAATGTCGTTTTAAAATTTTTCGGACGATTAATTTTAAAATTTTACCAAAAAAACGTTATTTTTTAGAATTAATGCGTTTTTCTTAAAAATCAAACAAAAACTGCTGTAACTTTTTTATTTCTTTATAAAAAAATGTAAATTTTGATTAAATAATTTTATTTTAATGAAATCTAATTAGAAATGTCGTTTTAAAATTTTTCGGACGATTAATTTTAAAATTATACAAAAAAACGTTTTTCTTAAAAATTACACAAAAACTGCAGAAACTTTTTTATTTCTTCATAAAACAATGTAAATTTTGTTTATATAATTTTATTTTCATGAAATCTAATTATAAATGTCGTTTTAAAATTTTTTTGACGATTAATTTTAAAATTATACAAAAAAAACCTTATTTTTAAGAAATAATGCGTTTTTCTTTAAAATCAAACAAAAACTGCGGTAACTTTTTTATTTCTTCATAAAAAAATGTAAATTTTGTTTAAATAATTTTATTTTCATGAAATCTATCTAGAAATGTCGTTTTAAAATTTTTCGGACGATTAATTTTAAAATTATACAAAAAAACGTTTTTCTTAAAAATTACACAAAAACTGCAGAAACTTTTTTATTTCTTCATAAAACAATGTAAATTTTGTTTAAATAATTTTATTTTCATGAAATCTAATTAGAAATGTCGTTTTAAAATTTTTCGGACTAATAATTTTAAAATTATACAAAAAAAAACGTTATTTTTAAGAAATAACGCATTTTTCTTAAAAATCAAACAAAAACTGCTGTAACTTTTTTATTTCTTCATAAAAAAATGTAAATTTTATTTAAATAATTTTATTTTCCTAAAATCTAATTAGAAATGTCGTTTTAAAATTTTTTGAACGATTAATTTTAAAATTATACAAAAAAAACGTTATTTTTAAGATATAATGCGTTTTTCTTAAAAATCAAACAAAAACTGCTGTAGCTTTTTTATTTCTTTATAAAAAAAAGTAAATTTTGTTTAAATTATTTTATTTTCATAAAATCTAATTAGAAATGCCGTTTTAAAAATTTTCGGACAATTAATTTTAAAATTATACAAAAAAAAACGTTATTATTAAGAAATAATGCGTTTTTCTTAAAAATCAAACAAAAACTGCTGTAACTTTTTTATTTCATTATAAAAAAATGTAAATTTTGTTTAAATTATTTTATTTTCATAAAATCTAATTAGAAATGCCGTTTTTAAATTTTTCGGACGATTAATTTTAAAATTATACAAAAAAACGTTATTTTTAAGAAATAATGCGTTTTTCTTAAAAATCAAACAAAAACTGCTGTAACTTTTTATTTCTTTATAAAAAAAAGTAAATTTTGTTTAAATAATTATATTTTCATGAAATCTAATTAGAAATGTCGTTTTAAAATTTTTCGGACTATAAATTTTAAAATTATACAAAAAAACGTTATTTTTAAGAAATAATGCGTTTTTCTTAAAAATCATACAAAAACTGCTGTAACTTTTTTATTTCTTCATAAAAAAATGTAAATTTTAATTAAATAATTTTATTTTCATAAAATCAAATTAGAAATGTCGTTTTAAAATTTTTTGGACGATTAATTTTAAAATTATACAAAAAAAACTTTATTTTTAAGAAATAATGCGTTTTTCTTAAAAATAAAACAAAAACTGCTGTAACTTTTTTATTTCTTCATAAAAAAATGTAAATTTTGATAAAATAATTTTATTTTCATAAAATCTAATTAGAAATGTCGTTTTAAAATTTTTCGGACGATTAATTTTAAAATTATACAAATAAAACGTTTTTCTTAAAAATCACACAAAAACTGCAGAAACTTTTTTATTTCTTCATAAAACAATGTAAATTTTGTTTAAATAATTTTATTTTCATGAAATCTAATTAGAAATGTCGTTTTAAAATTTTTTGGACAAAAAATTTTAAAATTATACAAAAAAAACGTTATTTTTAAGAAATAAAGCGTTTTTCTTAAAACTCAAACAAAAACTGCTGTAACTTTTTTATTTCTTTATAAAAAAAAGTAAATTTTGTTTAAATAATTTTATTTTCATGAAATCTAATTAGAAATGTCGTTTTAAAATTTTTCGGACGATTAATTTTAAAATTATACAAAAAAAACGTTATTTTTAAGAAATAATTCGTTTTTCTTAAAAATCAAACAAAAACTGCTCTAACTTTTTTATTTCTTCTTAAAAAAATGGAAATTTTGATTAATTAATTTTATTTTCATGAAATCTAATTAGAAATGTCGTTTTAAAATTTTTTGGACGATTAATTTTTTCTTAAAAATAAAACAAAAACTGCTGTAACTTTTTTATTTCTTCATAAAAAAATGTAAATTTTGATCAAATAATTTTATTTTCATGAAATCTAATTAGAAATGTCGTTTTAAAATTTTTCGGACGATTAATTTTAAAATTATACAAAAAAACGTTTTTCTTAAAAATTACACAAAAACTGCAGAAACTTTTTTATTTCTTCATAAAACAAGGTAAATTTTGTTTAAATAATTTTATTTTCATGAAATCTAATTAGAAATGTCGTTTTAAAATTTTTTGGACGATTAATTTTAAAATTATACAAAAAAAACGTTATTTTTAAGAAATAATGCGTTTTTCTTAAAAATAAAACAAAAACTGCTGTAACTTTTTTATTTCTTAAAAAAAAATTGTAAATTTTGTTTATATAATTTTATTTTCATGAAATCTAATTAGAAATGTCGTTTTAAAATTTTTCGGACGATTAATTTTAAAATTTTACCAAAAAAACGTTATTTTTTAGAAATAATGCGTTTTTCTTAAAAATCAAACAAAAACTGCTGTAACTTTTTTATTTCTTCATAAAAAAATGTAAATTTTGATAAAATAATTTTATTTTCATGAAATCTAATTAGAAATGTCGTTTTAAAATTTTTCGGACGATTAATTTTAAAATTATACAAATAAAACGTTTTTCTTAAAAATCAAACAAAAGCTGCTGTAACTTTTTTATTTCTTTGTAAAAAAATGTAAACTTTGTTTAAATTATTTTATTTTCCTAAAATCTAATTAGAAATGTCGTAAAATTTTTTGGACGATTAATTTTAAAATTAAACAAAAAAAAAACGTTATTTTTAAGAAATAATGCGTTTTTCTTAAAAACGAAACAAAAACTGCTGTAACTTTTTTATTTCTTTATAGAAAAATGTAAATTTTGTTTAAATAATTTTATTTTCATGAAATCTAATTAGAAATGTCGTTTTAATATTTTTTGGACGAATAATTTTAAAATTATACCAAAAAAACGTTATTTTTTAGAAATAATGCGTTTTTCTTAAAAATCAAACAAAAACTGCTATAACTTTTTTATTTCTTTATAAAAAAAAGTAAATTTTGTTTAAATTATTTTATTTTCATAAAATCTACTTAGAAATGCCGTTTTAAAATTTTTTGGACGATTAATTTTAAAATTATACCAAAAAAACGTTATTTTTTAGAAATAATGCGTTTTTCTTAAAAATCAAACAAAAGCTGCTGTAACTTTTATATTTCTTTATAAAAAAATGTAAATTTTGTTTAAATTACTTTATTTTCATAAAATCTAACTAGAAATGCCGTTTTTAAATTTTTCGGACAAATAATTTTAAAATTAAACAAAAAAAAACGTTATTTTTAAGAAGTACTGCGTTTTTCTTAAAAATCAAACAAAAACTGCTGTAACTTTTTTATTTCTTCATAAATAAATGTAAATTTTGTTTAAATAATTTTATTTTCATGAAATCTAATTAGAAATGTCGTTTTAAAATATTTCGGACGATTAATTTTAAAATTTTACCAAAAAAACTTTTTTTTTAGAAATAATGCGTTTTTCTTAAAAATCAAACAAAAGCTGCTGTAACTTTTTTATTTCTTTATAAAAAAATGTAAATTTTGTTTAAATTATTTTATTTTCATAAAATCTAATTAGAAATGCCGTTTTAAAATTTTTCGGACGAATAATTTTAAAATTATACAAAAAAAAACGTTATTTTTAAGAAATAATGCGTTTTTCTTAAAAATCAAACAAAAACTGCTGTAACTTTTTTATTTCTTTATAGAAAAATGTAAATTTTGTTTAAATAATTTTATTTTCATGAAATCTAATTAGAAATGTCGTTTTAATATTTTTTGGAAGAATAATTTTAAAATTATACCAAAAAAACGTTATTTTTTAGAAATAATGCGTTTTTCTTAAAAATCAAACAAAAACTGCTATAACTTTTTTATTTCTTTATAAAAAAAAGTAAATTTTGTTTAAATTATTTTATTTTCATAAAATCTACTTAGAAATGCCGTTTTAAAATTTTTTGGACGATTAATTTTAAAATTATACCAAAAAAACGTTATTTTTTAGAAATAATGCGTTTTTCTTAAAAATCAAACAAAAGCTGCTGTAACTTTTATATTTCTTTATAAAAAAATGTAAATTTTGTTTAAATTACTTTATTTTCATAAAATCTAACTAGAAATGCCGTTTTTAAATTTTTCGGACAAATAATTTTAAAATTAAACAAAAAAAAACGTTATTTTTAAGAAGTACTGCGTCTTTCTTAAAAATCAAACAAAAACTGCTGTAACTTTTTTATTTCTTCATAAATAAATGTAAATTTTGTTTAAATAATTTTATTTTCATGAAATCTAATTAGAAATGTCGTTTTAAAATATTTCGGACGATTAATTTTAAAATTTTACCAAAAAAACTTTTTTTTTAGAAATAATGCGTTTTTCTTAAAAATCAAACAAAAGCTGCTGTAACTTTTTTATTTCTTTATAAAAAAATGTAAATTTTGTTTAAATTATTTTATTTTCATAAAATCTAATTAGAAATGCCGTTTTAAAATTTTTCGGACGAATAATTTTAAAATTATACAAAAAAAAACGTTATTTTTAAGAAATAATGCGTTTTTCTTAAAAATCAAACAAAAACTGCTGTAACTTTTTTATTTCTTTATAGAAAAATGTAAATTTTGTTTAAATAATTTTATTTTCATGAAATCTAATTAGAAATGTCGTTTTAATATTTTTTGGACGAATAATTTTAAAATTATACCAAAAAAACGTTATTTTTTAGAAATAATGCGTTTTTCTTAAAAATCAAACAAAAACTGCTATAACTTTTTTATTTCTTTATAAAAAAAAGTAAATTTTGTTTAAATTATTTTATTTTCATAAAATCTACTTAGAAATGCCGTTTTAAAATTTTTTGGACGATTAATTTTAAAATTATACCAAAAAAACGTTATTTTTTAGAAATAATGCGTTTTTCTTAAAAATCAAACAAAAGCTGCTGTAACTTTTATATTTCTTTATAAAAAAATGTAAATTTTGTTTAAATTACTTTATTTTCATAAAATCTAACTAGAAATGCCGTTTTTAAATTTTTCGGACAAATAATTTTAAAATTAAACAAAAAAAAACGTTATTTTTAAGAAGTACTGCGGTTTTCTTAAAAATCAAACAAAAACTGCTGTAACTTTTTTATTTCTTCATAAAT
Organism: Stenus bimaculatus; assembly: GCA_963971135.1. Taxonomy (NCBI): domain Eukaryota; kingdom Metazoa; phylum Arthropoda; class Insecta; order Coleoptera; family Staphylinidae; genus Stenus; species Stenus bimaculatus. Next base: position 14,655,794 of record OZ020186.1, on the reverse strand, counting down.
AAATGTAAATTTTGTTTAAATAATTTTATTTTCATGAAATCTAATTAGAAATGTCGTTTTAAAATATTTCGGACCATTAATTTTAAAATTTTACCAAAAAAACTTTTTTTTTAGAAATAATGCGTTTTTCTTAAAAATCAAACAAAAGCTGCTGTAACTTTTTTATTTCTTTATAAAAAAATGTAAATTTTGTTTAAATTATTTTATTTTCATAAAATCTAATTAGAAATGCCGTTTTAAAATTTTTCGGACGAATAATTTTAAAATTATACAAAAAAAACGTTATTTTTAAGAAATAATGCGTTTTTCTTAAAAATCAAACAAAAACTGCTGTAACTTTTTTATTTCTTTATAGAAAAATGTAAATTTTGTTTAAATAATTTTATTTTCTTGAAATCTAATGAGAAATGTCGTTTTAAAATTTTTCGGACGATTAATTTTAAAATTATACAAAAAAAACGTTATTTTTTTGAAATAATGCGTTTTTCTTAAAAATCAAACAAAAGCTGCTGTAACTTTTTTATTTCTTTGTAAAAAAATGTAAACTTTGTTTAAATTATTTTATTTTCCTAAAATCTAATTAGAAATGTCGTAAAATTTTTTGGACGATTAATTTTAAAATTAAAAAAAAAAAACGTTATTTTTAAGAATTAATGCGTTTTTCTTAAAAATGAAACAAAAACTGCTGTAACTTTTTTATTTCTTTATAAAAAAATGTAAATTTTATTTAAATTATTTTATTTTCATAAAATCTAATTAGAAATGCCGTTATAAAAATTTTCGGACGACTAATTTTAAAATTATACAAAAAAACGTTATTTTTAAGAAATAATGCGTTTTTCTTAAAAATCAAACAAAAACTGCTGTAACTTTTTTATTTCTTTATAAAAAAATGTAAATTTTATTTAAATAATTTTATTTTCCTAAAATATAATTAGAAATGTCGTTTTAAAATTTTTCGGACGAATAATTTTAAAATTATACAAAAAAAACGTTATTTTTAAGAAATAATGCGTTTTTCTTAAAAATCAAACAAAAACTGCTGTAACTTTTTTATTTCTTCATAAAAAAATGTAAATTTTGATTAAATAATTTTATTTTAATGAAATCTAATTAGAAATGTCGTTTTAAAATTTTTCGGACGATTAATTTTAGGATTATACAAAAAAACGTTTTTCTTAAAAATTACACAAAAACTGCAGAAACTTTTTTATTTCTTCATAAAACAATGTAAATTTTGTTTATATAATTTTATTTTCATGAAATCTAATTATAAATGTCGTTTTAAAATTTTTTTGACGATTAATTTTAAAATTATACAAAAAAAACCTTATTTTTAAGAAATAATGCGTTTTTCTTAAAAATAAAACAAAAACTGCTGTAACTTTTTTATTTCTTCATAAAAAAATGTAAATTTTGTTTAAATAATTTTATTTTCATGAAATCTATCTAGAAATGTCGTTTTAAAATTTTTCGGACGATTAATTTTAAAATTATACAAAAAAACGTTTTTCTTAAAAATTACACAAAAACTGCAGAAACTTTTTTATTTCTTCATAAAACAATGTAAATTTTGTTTAAATAATTTTATTTTCATGAAATCTAATTAGAAATGTCGTTTTAAAATTTTTCGGACTAATAATTTTAAAATTATACAAAAAAAAACGTTATTTTTAAGAAATAACGCATTTTTCTTAAAAATCAAACAAAAACTGCTGTAACTTTTTTATTTCTTCATAAAAAAATGTAAATTTTATTTAAATAATTTTATTTTCCTAAAATCTAATTAGAAATGTCGTTTTAAAATTTTTTGAACGATTAATTTTAAAATTATACAAAAAAAACGTTATTTTTAAGATATAATGCGTTTTTCTTAAAAATCAAACAAAAACTGCTGTAGCTTTTTTATTTCTTTATAAAAAAAAGTAAATTTTGTTTAAATTATTTTATTTTCATAAAATCTAATTAGAAATGCCATTTTAAAAATTTTCGGACAATTAATTTTAAAATTATACAAAAAAAAACGTTATTTTTAAGAAATAATGCGTTTTTCTTAAAAATCAAACAAAAACTGCTGTAACTTTTTTATTTCATTATAAAAAAATGTAAATTTTGTTTAAATTATTTTATTTTCATAAAATCTAATTAGAAATGCCGTTTTTAAATTTTTCGGACGAATAATTTTAAAATTATACAAAAAAAAACGTTATTTTTAAGATATACTGCGTTTTTCTTAAAAATCAAACAAAAACTGCTGTAACTTTTTTATTTCTTCTTAAAAAAATGTAAATTTTGTTTAAATAATTTTATTTTCATGAAATCTAATTAGAAATGTCGTTTTAAAATTTTTCGGACGATTAATTTTAAAATTATACAAAAAAAACGTTATTTTTAAGAAATAATGCGTTTTTCTTAAAAATAAAACAAAAACTGCTGTAACTTTTTTATTTCATTATAAAAAAATGTAAATTTTGTTTAAATAATTTTATTTTCATGAAATCTAATTAGAAATGTCGTTTTAAAATTTTTCGGACTATAAATTTTAAAATTATACAAAAAAACGTTATTTTTAAGAAATAATGCGTTTTTCTTAAAAATCATACAAAAACTGCTGTAACTTTTTTATTTCTTCATAAAAAAATGTAAATTTTAATTAAATAATTTTATTTTCATAAAATCAAATTAGAAATGTCGTTTTAAAATTTTTTGGACGATTAATTTTAAAATTATACAAAAAAACTTTATTTTTAAGAAATAATGCGTTTTTCTTAAAAATAAAACAAAAACTGCTGTAACTTTTTTATTTCTTCATAAAAAAATGTAAATTTTGATAAAATAATTTTATTTTCATAAAATCTAATTAGAAATGTCGTTTTAAAATTTTTCGGACGATTAATTTTAAAATTATACAAATAAAACGTTTTTCTTAAAAATCACACAAAAACTGCAGAAACTTTTTTATTTCTTCATAAAACAATGTAAATTTTGTTTAAATAATTTTATTTTCATGAAATCTAATTAGAAATGTCGTTTTAAAATTTTTCGGACGATTAATTTTAAAATTATACAAAAAAAACGTTATTTTTAAGAAATAATTCGTTTTTCTTAAAAATCAAACAAAAACTGCTCTAACTTTTTTATTTCTTCTTAAAAAAATGGAAATTTTGATTAATTAATTTTATTTTCATGAAATCTAATTAGAAATGTCGTTTTAAAATTTTTTGGACGATTAATTTTTTCTTAAAAATAAAACAAAAACTGCTGTAACTTTTTTATTTCTTCATAAAAAAATGTAAATTTTGATAAAATAATTTTATTTTCATGAAATCTAATTAGAAATGTCGTTTTAAAATTTTTCGGACGATTAATTTTAAAATTATACAAAAAAACGTTTTTCTTAAAAATTACACAAAAACTGCAGAAACTTTTTTATTTCTTCATAAAACAATGTAAATTTTGTTTAAATAATTTTATTTTCATGAAATCTAATTAGAAATGTCGTTTTAAAATTTTTTGGACGATTAATTTTAAAATTATACAAAAAAAACGTTATTTTTAAGAAATAATGCGTTTTTCTTAAAAATAAAACAAAAACTGCTGTAACTTTTTTATTTCTTAAAAAAAAATTGTAAATTTTGTTTATATAATTTTATTTTCATGAAATCTAATTAGAAATGTCGTTTTAAAATTTTTCGGACGATTAATTTTAAAATTTTACCAAAAAAACGTTATTTTTTAGAAATAATGCGTTTTTCTTAAAAATCAAACAAAAACTGCTGTAACTTTTTTATTTCTTCATAAAAAAATGTAAATTTTGATAAAATAATTTTATTTTCATGAAATCTAAGTAGAAATGTCGTTTTATAATTTTTCGGACGATTAATTTTAAAATTATACAAATAAAACGTTTTTCTTAAAAATCAAACAAAAGCTGCTGTAACTTTTTTATTTCTTTGTAAAAAAATGTAAACTTTGTTTAAATTATTTTATTTTCCTAAAATCTAATTAGAAATGTCGTAAAATTTTTTGGACAATTAATTTTAAAATTAAACAAAAAAAAACGTTATTTTTAAGAAATAATGCGTTTTTCTTAAAAACGAAACAAAAACTGCTGTAACTTTTTTATTTCTTTATAGAAAAATGTAAATTTTGTTTAAATAATTTTATTTTCATGAAATCTAATTAGAAATGTCGTTTTAATATTTTTTGGACGAATAATTTTAAAATTATACCAAAAAAACGTTATTTTTTAGAAATAATGCGTTTTTCTTAAAAATCAAACAAAAACTGCTATAACTTTTTTATTTCTTTATAAAAAAAAGTAAATTTTGTTTAAATTATTTTATTTTCATAAAATCTACTTAGAAATGCCGTTTTAAAATTTTTTGGACGATTAATTTTAAAATTATACCAAAAAAACGTTATTTTTTAGAAATAATGCGTTTTTCTTAAAAATCAAACAAAAGCTGCTGTAACTTTTATATTTCTTTATAAAAAAATGTAAATTTTGTTTAAATTACTTTATTTTCATAAAATCTAACTAGAAATGCCGTTTTTAAATTTTTCGGACAAATAATTTTAAAATTAAACAAAAAAAACGTTATTTTTAAAAAGTACTGCGTTTTTCTTAAAAATCAAACAAAAACTGCTGTAACTTTTTTATTTCTTCATAAATAAATGTAAATTTTGTTTAAATAATTTTATTTTCATGAAATCTAATTAGAAATGTCGTTTTAAAATATTTCGGACGATTAATTTTAAAATTTTACCAAAAAAACTTTTTTTTAGAAATAATGCGATTTTCTTAAAAATCAAACAAAAGCTGCTGTAACTTTTTTATTTCTTTATAAAAAAATGTAAATTTTGTTTAAATTATTTTATTTTCATAAAATCTAATTAGAAATGCCGTTTTAAAATTTTTCGGACGAATAATTTTAAAATTATACAAAAAAAAACGTTATTTTTAAGAAATAATGCGTTTTTCTTAAAAATCAAACAAAAACTGCTGTAACTTTTTTATTTCTTTATAGAAAAATGTAAATTTTGTTTAAATAATTTTATTTTCTTGAAATCTAATGAGAAATGTCGTTTTAAAATTTTTCGGACGATTAATTTTAAAATTATACAAAAAAAACGTTATTTTTTTGAAATAATGCGTTTTTCTTAAAAATCAAACAAAAGCTGCTGTAACTTTTTTATTTCTTTGTAAAAAAATGTAAACTTTGTTTAAATTATTTTATTTTCCTAAAATCTAATTAGAAATGTCGTAAAATTTTTTGGACGATTAATTTTAAAATTAAAAAAAAAAAACGTTATTTTTAAGAATTAATGCGTTTTTCTTAAAAATGAAACAAAAACTGCTGTAACTTTTTTATTTCTTTATAAAAAAATGTAAATTTTGTTTAAATTATTTTATTTTCATAAAATCTAATTAGAAATGCCGTTATAAAAATTTTCGGACGAATAATTTTAAAATTATACAAAAAAAACGTTATTTTTAAGAAATAATGCGTTTTTCTTAAAAATCAAACAAAAACTGCTGTAACTTTTTTATTTCTTTATAAAATAATGTAAATTTTATTTAAATAATTTTATTTTCATGAAATCTAATTAGAAATGTCGTTTTAAAATTTTTTGGCCGATTAATTTTAAAATTTTACCAAAAAAACGTTATTTTTTAGAAATAATGCTTATTTCTTAAAAATCAAACAAAAACTGCTGTAACTTTTTTATTTCTTCATAAAAAAATGTAAATTTTATTTAAATAATTTTAGTTTCATGAAATCTAATTAGAAATGTCGTTTTAAAATTTTTCGGCCGATTAATTTTAAAATTTTACCAAAAATACGTTATTTTTTTAGAAATAATGCGTTTTTCTTAAAAATCAAACAAAAACTGCTGTAACTTTTTTATTTCTTTATATAAAAAAATGTAAATTTTGTTTACATTATTTTGTTTTCATAAAATCTAATTAGAAACGCCGTTTTAAATTTTTTCGGACTAATAATTTTAAAATTATACAAAAAAAACATTATTTTTAAGAAATAATGCGTTTTTCTTAAAAATATAACAAAAACTGCTGTAACTTTTTTATTTCTTTATAAAAAAATGTAAATTTTGTTTAAATAATTTTATTTTCATGAAATCCAATTAGAAATGTCGTTTTAAAATATTTCGGCCTATTAATTTTATAATTTTACCAAAAAAACCTAATTTTTTAGAAATAATGCATTTTTCTTAAAAATCAAACAAAAACTGCTGTAACTTTTTTATTTCTTCATAAAAAAATGTAAATTTTGATTAAATAATTTTATTTTCATGAAATCTAGTTAGAAATGTCGTTTTAAAATTTTTCGGACGATTAATTTTAAAATTATACAAAAAAAACATTTTTCTTAAAAATCACACAAAAACTGCAGAAACTTTTTTATTTCTTCATAAAACAATGTAAATTTTGTTTAAATAATTTTATTTTCATGAAATCTAATTAGAAATGTCGTTTTAAAATTTTTTGGACGAATAATTTTAAAATTATACAAAAAAAACCTTATTTTTAAGAAATAATGCGTTTTTCTTAAAAATAAAACAAAAACTGCTGTAACTTTTTAAGTTCTTTATAAAACAATGTAAATTTTGTTTATATAATTTTATTTTCATGAAATCTAATTAGAAATGTCGTTTTAAAATTTTTCGGAGGAATAATTTTAAAATTATACAAAAAAAACGTTCATTTTAAGAAATATCGCGTTTTTCTTAAAAATCAAACAAAAACTGCTGTAACTTTTTTATTTCTTCATAAAAAAATGTAAATTTTATTTAAATAATTTTATTTTCCTAAAATCTAATTAGAAATATCGTTTTAAAATTTTTTGGACTATTAATTTTAAAATTATACAAAAAAAAACGTTATTTTTAAGAAATAATGCATTTTTCTTAAAAATCAAACAAAAACTGCTGTAACTTTTTTATTTCTTTTTAAAAAAATGTAAATTTTGTTTAAATAATTTTATTTTTATAAAATCTAATTAGAAATGTCGTTTTAAAATTTTTCGGACGATTAATTTTAAAATTTTACCAAAAAAACGTTTTTTTTAGATATAATGCGTTTTTCTTAAAAATCAAACAAAAGCTGCTGTAACTTTTTTATTTCTTTATAAGAAAATGTAAATATTGTTTAAATAATTTTATTTTCATGAAATCTAATTAGAAATGTCGTTTTAAAATTTTTTGGACGAATAATTTTAAAATTATACAAAAAAAACCTTATTTTTAAGAAATATTGCGTTTTTCTTAAAAATAAAACAAATACTGCTGTAACTTTTTAAGTTCTGTATAAAACAATGTAAATTTTGTTTATATAATTTTATTTTCATGAAATCTAATTAGAAATGTCGTTTTAAAATTTTTCGGAGGAATAATTTTAAAATTATACAAAAAAAACGTTATTTTTAAGAAATAACGCGTTTTTTCTTAAAAATGAAACGAAAACTGCGGTAACTTTTTTATTTCTTCATAAAAAAATGTAAATTTTATTTAAATAATTATATTTTTCTAAAATATAATTAGAAATGTCGTTTTAAAATTTTTGGGACGATTAATTTTAAAATTATACAAAAAAAACGTTATTTTTAAGAAATAATGCGTTTTTCTTAAAAATCAAACAAAAACTGCTGTAACTTTTTTATTTCTTTATAAAAAAATATACATTTTGTTTAAATATATTTATTTTCATGAAATCTAATTAGAAATGTCGTTTTAAAATTTTTCGGACGATTAATTTTAATATTATACAAAAAAACCATATTTTTAAGAAATAATGCGTTTTTCTTAAAAATCAAACAAAAACTGCTGTACCTTTTTTATTTCTTTATAAAAAAATGTAAATTTTGTTTAAATAATTTTATTTTCTTGAAATCTAATTAGAAATGTCTTTTTAAAATTTTTCGGACGATTAATTTTAAAATTTTACCAAAAAAACCTTTTTCTTTAAAAATCACCCAAAAGCTGCAGAAACTTTTTAATTTCTTCATAAAACAATGTAAATTTTGTTTAAATAATTTTATTTTCATGAAATCTAATTAGAAATGCCGTTTTATAATTTTTTGAACGATTAATTTTAAAATTATACAAAAAAAACGTTATTTTTAAGAATTAATGCGTTTTTCTTAAAAATAAAACAAAAACTGCTGTAACTTTTTTAGTTCTTTATAAAAAAATGTAAATTTTGTTTATATAATTTCATTTTCATGAAATCTAATTAGATATGTCGTTTTAAAATTTTTCGGAGGAATAATTTTAAAATTATACAAAAAAAACGTTATTTTTAAGAAATAACGCGTTTTTTCTTAAAAATGAAACGAAAACTGCGGTAACTTTTTTATTTCTTCATAAAAAAATGTAAATTTTATTTAAATAATTATATTTTTCTAAAATATAATTAGAAATGTCGTTTTAAAATTTTTGGGACGATTAATTTTAAAATTATACAAAAAAAACGTTATTTTTAAGAAATAATGCGTTTTTCTTAAAAATCAAACAAAAACTGCTGTAACTTTTTTATTTCTTTATAAAAAAATATACATTTTGTTTAAATATATTTATTTTCATGAAATCTAATTAGAAATGTCGTTTTAAAATTTTTCGGACGATTAATTTTAATATTATACAAAAAAAACGTTATTTTTAAGAAATAATGTGTTTTTCTTAAAAATAAAACAAATACTGATGTAACTTTAATATTTCTTTATAAAAAAATGTAAATTTTGTGTAAATAATTTTATTTTCTTGAAATCTAATTGGAAATGACGTTTTAAAATTTTTCGGACTGGTAATTTTAAAATTATACAAAAAAAAACTTTATTTTTAAGAAAGAATGCGTTTTTCTTAAAATTCAAACACAAACTGCTGTTACTTTTTTATTTCATTATAAAAAAATGTAAATTTTGTTTAAATTATTTTATTTTCATAAAATCTAATTAGAAATGTCATTTTAAAATTTTTCGGACGATTAATTTTAAAATTATACCAAAAAAACGTTATTTTTAAGAAATAATGCGTTTTTCTTAAATATCAAACAAAAACTGCTTTAACTTTTTATTTCTTTATAAAAAAAAGTAAATTTTGTTTAAATAATTATATTTTCATGAAATCTAATTAGAAATGTCGTTTTAAAATTTTTCGGACGATAAATTTTAAAATTATACAAAAAAAACGTTATTTTTAAGAAATAATGCGTTTTTCTTAAAAATCAAACAAAAACTGCTGTAACTTTTTTATTTCTTCATAAAAAAATGTAAATTTTATTTAAATAATTTTATTTTCCTAAAATCTAATTAGAAATGTCATTTTAAAATTTTTCGGACGAATAATTTTAAAATTATACAAAAAAACTTTTTTCTTAAAAATCACACAAAAACTGCAGAAACTTTTTTATTTCATCATAAAACAATGTAAATTTTGTTTAAATAATTTTATTTTCATGAAATCTAATTAGAAATGTCGTTTTAAAATTTTTTGGACGATTAATTTTAAAATTATACAAAAAAACCATATTTTTAAGAAATAATGCGTTTTTCTTAAAAATCAAACAAAAACTGCTGTACCTTTTTTATTTCTTTATAAAAAAATGTAAATTTTGTTTAAATAATTTTATTTTCTTGAAATCTAATTAGAAATGTCTTTTTAAAATTTTTCGGACGATTAATTTTAAAATTTTACCAAAAAAACCTTTTTCTTTAAAAATCACCCAAAAGCTGCAGAAACTTTTTAATTTCTTCATAAAACAATGTAAATTTTGTTTAAATAATTTTATTTTCATGAAATCTAATTAGAAATGCCGTTTTATAATTTTTTGAACGATTAATTTTAAAATTATACAAAAAAAACGTTATTTTTAAGAATTAATGCGTTTTTCTTAAAAATAAAACAAAAACTGCTGTAACTTTTTTAGCTCTTTATAAAAAAATGTAAATTTTGTTTATATAATTTTATTTTCATAAAATCTAATTAGATATGTCGTTTTAAAATTTTTCGGAGGAATAATTTTAAAATTATACAAAAAAAACGTTATTTTTAAGAAATAACGCGTTTTTTCTTAAAAATGAAACGAAAACTGCGGTAACTTTTTTATTTCTTCATAAAAAAATGTAAATTTTATTTAAATAATTATATTTTTCTAAAATATAATTGGAAATGTCGTTTTAAAATTTTTGGGACGATTAATTTTAAAATTATACAAAAAAAACGTTATTTTTAAGAAATAATGCGTTTTTCTTAAAAATCAAACAAAAACTGCTGTAACTTTTTTATTTCTTTATAAAAAAATATACATTTTGTTTAAATATATTTATTTTCATGAAATCTAATTAGAAATGTCGTTTTAAAATTTTTCGGACGATTAATTTTAATATTATACAAAAAAAACGTTATTTTTAAGAAATAATGTGTTTTTCTTAAAAATAAAACAAATACTGCTGTAACTTTAATATTTCTTTATAAAAAAATGTAAATTTTGTTTAAATAATTTTATTTTCTTGAAATCTAATTGGAAATGACGTTATAAAATTTTTCGGACTGGTAATTTTAAAATTATACAAAAAAAAACTTTATTTTTAAGAAAGAATGCGTTTTTCTTAAAAATCAAACACAAACTGCTGTTACTTTTTTATTTCATTATAAAAAAATGTAAATTTTGTTTAAATTATTTTATTTTCATAAAATCTAATTAGAAATGTCATTTTAAAATTTTTCGGACGATTAATTTTAAAATTATACCAAAAAAACGTTATTTTTAAGAAATAATGCGTTTTTCTTAAATATCAAACAAAAACTGCTGTAACTTTTTATTTCTTTATAAAAAAAAGTAAATTTTGTTTAAATAATTATATTTTCATGAAATCTAATTAGAAATGTCGTTTTAAAATTTTTCGGACGATAAATTTTAAAATTATACAAAAAAAACGTTATTTTTAAGAAATAATGCGTTTTTCTTAAAAATCAAACAAAAACTGTTGTAACTTTTTTATTTCTTTATAAAAAAATATACATTTTGTTTAAATATATTTATTTTCATGAAATCTAATTAGAAATGTCGTTTTAAAATTTTTCGGACGATTAATTTTAATATTATACAAAAAAAACGTTATTTTTAAGAAATAATGTGTTTTTCTTAAAAATAAAACAAATACTGCTGTAACTTTAATATTTCTTTATAAAAAAATGTAAATTTTGTTTAAATAATTTTATTTTCTTGAAATCTAATTGGAAATGACGTTTTAAAATTTTTCGGACTGGTAATTTTAAAATTATACAAAAAAAAACTTTATTTTTAAGAAAGAATGCGTTTTTCTTAAAAATCAAACACAAACTGCTGTTACTTTTTTATTTCATTATAAAAAAATGTAAATTTTGTTTAAATTATTTTATTTTCATAAAATCTAATTAGAAATGTCATTTTAAAATTTTTCGGACGATTAATTTTAAAATTATACCAAAAAAACGTTATTTTTAAGAAATAATGCGTTTTTTTTAAATATCAAACAAAAACTGCTGTAACTTTTTATTTCTTTATAAAAAAAAGTAAATTTTGTTTAAATAATTATATTTTCATGAAATCTAATTAGAAATGTCGTTTTAAAATTTTTCGGACGATAAATTTTAAAATTATACAAAAAAAACGTTATTTTTAAGAAATAATGCGTTTTTCTTAAAAATCAAACAAAAACTGCTGTAACTTTTTTATTTCTTCATAAAAAAATGTAAATTTTGTTAAAATAATTTTATTTTCATGAATTCTAATTAGAAATGTCATTTTAAAATTTTTCGGACGAATAATTTTAAAATTATACAAAAAAACTTTTTTCTTAAAAATCACACAAAAACTGCAGAAACTTTTTTATTTCATCATAAAACAATGTAAATTTTGTTTAAATAATTTTATTTTCATGAAATCTAATTAGAAATGTCGTTTTAAAATTTTTTGGACGATTAATTTTAAAATTATACAAAAAAACCATATTTTTAAGAAATAATGCGTTTTTCTTAAAAATGAAACAAAAACTGCTGTACCTTTTTTATTTCTTTATAAAAAAATGTAAATTTTGTTTAAATAATTTTATTTTCTTGAAATCTAATTAGAAATGTCTTTTTAAAATTTTTCGGACGATTAATTTTAAAATTATACAAAAAAAACGTTATTTTTAAGAATTAATGCGTTTTTCTTAAAAATAAAACAAAAACTGCTGTAACTTTTTTAGTTCTTTATAAAAAAATGTAAATTTTGTTTAAATAATTTTATTTTCTTGAAATCTAATTGGAAATGACGTTTTAAAATTTTTCGGACTGGTAATTTTAAAATTAAACAAAAAAAAACTTTATTTTTAAGAAAGAATGCGTTTTTCTTAAAAATCAAACAAAAACTGCTGTAACTTTTTTATTTCTTCATAAAAAAATGTAAATTTTGTTTAAATAATTTTATTTTCATGAAATCTAATTAGAAATATCGTTTTAAAATTTTTCGGACGATTAATTTTAAAATTATACAAAAAAAACTTTTTTCTTAAAAATCACACAAAAACGCCAGAAACTTTTTTATTTCTTCATAATACAATGTAAATTTTGTTTAAATAATTTTATTTTCATGAAATCTAATTAGAAATGTCGTTTTAAAATTTTTTGGACGAATAATTTTAAAATTATACAAAAAAAACGTTATTTTTAAGAAATAATGCGTTTTTCTTAAATATCAAACAAAAACTGCTGTAACTTTTTATTTCTTTATAAAAAAAAGTAAATTTTGTTTAAATAATTATATTTTCATGAAATCTAATTAGAAATGTCGTTTTAAAATTTTTCGGACGATAAATTTTAAAATTATACAAAAAAAACGTTATTTTTAAGAAATAATGCGTTTTTCTTAAAAATCAAACAAAAACTGCTGTAACTTTTTTATTTCTTCATAAAAAAATGTAAATTTTGTTTAAATAATTTTATTTTCATGAAATCTAATTAGAAATATCGTTTTAAAATTTTTCGGACGATTAATTTTAAAATTATACAAAAAAAACTTTTTTCTTAAAAATCACACAAAAACGCCAGAAACTTTTTTATTTCTTCATAATACAATGTAAATTTTGTTTAAATAATTTTATTTTCATGAAATCTAATTAGAAATGTCGTTTTAAAATTTTTTGGACGAATAATTTTAAAATTATACAAATAAAACGTTATTTTTAAAAAATAATGCGTTTTTCTTAAAAATCAAACAAAAACTGCTGTAACTTTTTTATTTCTTTATAAAAAAATGTAAATTTTGTTTAAAAAAGTTTATTTTCTTGAAATCTAATTAGAAATGTCGTTTTAAAATTTTTCAGACGATTATTTTAAAATTATACAAAAAAAACTTTATTTTTAAGAAATAATGCTTTTTTCTTAAAAATCCAACAAAAACTGCTGTAACTTTTTTATTTCTTCACAAAAAAATGTAAATTTTGTTTAAATAATTTTTTTTTCCTAAAATCTAATTAGAAATGTCGTAAAATTTTTTGGACGATTAATTTTAAAATTATACAAAAAAAACGTTATTTTTAAGAAATAATGCGTTTTTCTTAAAAATGAAACAAAAACTGCTGTAACTTTTTTATTTCTTTATAAAAAAATGTAAATTTTGTTTAAATTATTTTATTTTCATAAAATCTAATTAGAAATGCCGTTTTAAAATTTTTTGGACGAATAATTTTAAAATTATACAAACAAAAAACGTTATTTTTTATAAATAATGCGTTTTTCTTAAAAATCAAACAAAAACTGCTGTAACTTTTTTATTTCTTCATAAAAAAAAGTAAATTTTGATTAAATAATTTTATTTTCATGAAATCTAATTAGAAATGTCGTTTTAAAATTTTTCGGACTATTAATTTTAAAATTATACAAAAAAAACGTTATTTTTTAGAAATAATGCGTTTTTCTTAAAAATCAAACAAAAACTGCTGTAACTTTTTTATTTCTTTATAAATAAATGTAAATTTTGTTTACATGATTTTATTTTCAGAAAATCTAATTAGAAATGCCGTTTTAAAATTTTTCGGACGATTAATTTTAAAATTATACAAAAAAAACGTTATTTTTAAGAAATAATGCGTTTTTCTTAAAAATCAAACAAAAACTGCTGTAACTTTTTTATTTCTTCATAAAAAAATGTAAATTTTGATTAAATAATTTTATTTTTATGAAATTTAATTGGAAATGTCGTTTTAAAATTTTTCGGACGATTAATTTTGAAATTATACAAAAAAAACGTTTTTCTTAAAAATCACACAAAAACTGCAGAAACTTTTTTATTTCTTCATAAAACAATGTAAATTTTGTTAAATAATTTTGTTTTCATGAAATCTAATTAGAAATGTCGTTTTTAAATTTTTTGGACGATTAATTTTAAAATTATTTAAAAAAACGTTATTTTTAAGAAATAATGCGTTTTTCTTAAAAATAAAACAAAAACTGCTGTAACTTTTTTAGTTCTTTATACAAAAATGTAAATTTTGTTTACATGATTTTATTTTCAGAAAATCTAATTAGAAATGCCGTTTTAAAATTTTTCGGACGATTAATTTTAAAATTATTCAAAAAAAACTTTATTTTTAAGAAATAATTCGTTTTTCTTAAAAATAAAACAAAACCTGCTGTAACTTTTTTATTTCTTTATAAAAAAATGTAAATTTTGTTTAAATTATTTTGTTTTTATAAAATCTAATTAGAAATGCCGTTTTAAATTTTTTCGGACAATTAATTTTAAAATTATACAAAAAAAAAACGTTATTTTTAAGAAATAATGCGTTTTTCTTAAAAATCAAACAAAAACTGCTGTAACTTTTTTATTTCTTCATAAAAAAATGTAAATTTTGTTTAAATAATTTTATTTTCATGAAATCTAATTAGAAATGTCGTTTTAAAATTTTTCGGACGATTAATTTTAACATTATACAAAAAAAACTTTTTTCTTAAAAATCACACAAAAACGGCAGAAACTTTTTTATTTCTTCATAATACAATGTAAATTTTGTTTAAATAATTTTATTTTTATGAAATCTAATTAGAAATGTCGTTTTAAAATTTTTTGGACGATTAATTTTAAAATTATACAAATAAAACGTTATTTTTAAAAAATAATGCGTTTTTCTTAAAAATCAAACAAAAACTGCTGTAACTTTTTTATTTCTTTATAAAAAAATGTAAATTTTGTTTAAAAAAGTTTATTTTCTTGAAATCTAATTAGAAATGTCGTTTTAAAATTTTTCAGACGATTATTTTAAAATTATACAAAAAAAACTTTATTTTTAAGAAATAATGCTTTTTTCTTAAAAATCCAACAAAAACTGCTGTAACTTTTTTATTTCTTCACAAAAAAATGTAAATTTTGTTTAAATAATTTTATTTTCCTAAAATCTAATTAGAAATGTCGTAAAATTTTTTGGACGATTAATTTTAAAATTATACAAAAAAAACGATATTTTTAAGAAATAATGCGTTTTTCTTAAAAATGAAACAAAAACTGCTGTAACTTTTTTATTTCTTTATAAAAAAATGTAAATTTTGTTTAAATTATTTTATTTTCATAAAATCTAATTAGAAATGCCGTTTTAAAATTTTTTGGACGAATAATTTTAAAATTATACAAACAAAAAACGTTATTTTTTATAAATAATGCGTTTTTCTTAAAAATCAAACAAAAACTGCTGTAACTTTTTTATTTCTTCATAAAAAAAAGTAAATTTTGATTAAATAATTTTATTTTCATGAAATCTAATTAGAAATGTCGTTTTAAAATTTTTCGGACTATTAATTTTAAAATTATACAAAAAAAACGTTATTTTTTAGAAATAATGCGTTTTTCTTAAAAATCAAACAAAAACTGCTGTAACTTTTTTATTTCTTTATAAATAAATGTAAATTTTGTTTACATGATTTTATTTTCAGAAAATCTAATTAGAAATGCCGTTTTCAAATTTTTCGGACGATTAATTTTAAAATTATACAAAAAAAACGTTATTTTTAAGAAATAATGCGTTTTTCTTAAAAATCAAACAAAAACTGCTGTAACTTTTTTATTTCTTCATAAAAAAATGTAAATTTTGATTAAATAATTTTATTTTTATGAAATTTAATTGGAAATGTCGTTTTAAAATTTTTCGGACGATTAATTTTAAAATTATACAAAAAAAACGTTTTTCTTAAAAATCACACAAAAACTGCAGAAACTTTTTTATTTCTTCATAAAACAATGTAAATTTTGTTAAATAATTTTGTTTTCATGAAATCTAATTAGAAATGTCGTTTTTAATTTTTTTGGACGATTAATTTTAAAATTATTTAAAAAAAACGTTATTTTTAAGAAATAATGCGTTTTTCTTAAAAATAAAACAAAAACTGCTGTAACTTTTTTAGTTCTTTATACAAAAATGTAAATTTTGTTTACATAATTTTATTTTCAGAAAATCTAATTAGAAATGCCGTTTTAAAATTTTTCGGACGATTAATTTTAAAATTATTCAAAAAAAGCTTTATTTTTAAGAAATGATTCGTTTTTCTTAAAAATAAAACAAAAACTGCTGTAACTTTTTTATTTCTTTATAAAAAAATGTAAATTTTGTTTAAATTATTTTAATTTTATAAAATCTAATTAGAAATGCCGTTTTAAATTTTTTCGGACAATTAATTTTAAAATTATACAAAAAAAAAACGTAATTTTTAAGAAATAATGCGTTTTTCTTAAAAATCAAACAAAAACTGCTGTAACTTTTTTATTTCTTTATAAATAAATGTAAATTTTGTTTACATGATTTTATTTTCAGAAAATCTAATTAGAAATGCCGTTTTAAAATTTTTCGGACGATTAATTTTAAAATTATACAAAAATAACGTTATTTTTAAGAAATAATGCGTTTTTCTTAAAAATCAAACAAAAACTGCTGTAACTTTTTAATTTCTTTATAAAAAAATGTAAATTTTGTTTAAATAATTTTATTTTCATAAAATCTAATTCGAAATGTTGTTTAACAATTTTTTGGACGATTAATTTTAAAATTATACAAAAAAAACGTTATTTTTAAGAAATAATGCGATTTTCTTAAAACTCAAACAAAAACTGCTGTAACTTTTTTATTTGTTTATAAAAAAATGTAGATTTTGTTTAAATAATTTTATTTTCATAAAATCTAATTAGAAATGTCGTTTAAAAATTTTTTAGACGATTAATTTTAAAATTATACAAAAAAAAACGTTATTTTTAAGAAATAATGCGTTTTCCTTAAAAATCAAACAAAAACTGCTGTAACTTTTTTATTTCCTTATAAAAAAATATAAATTTTGTTTAAATAATTTTATTTTCATGAAATCTAATTAGAAATGTCGTTTTAAAATTTTTCGGACGAATAATTTTAAAATTTTACCAAAAAAACGTTTTATTTAGAAATAATGCGTTTCTCTTAAAAATCAAACAAAAGCTGCTGTAACTTTTTTATTTCTTTGTAAAAAAATGTAAACTTTGTTTAAATTATTTTATTTTCATAAAATCTAATTAGAAATGCCGTTTTAAAATTTTTTGGAC
This sequence comes from Stenus bimaculatus, assembly GCA_963971135.1. Lineage (NCBI taxonomy): Eukaryota > Metazoa > Arthropoda > Insecta > Coleoptera > Staphylinidae > Stenus > Stenus bimaculatus. The sequence continues at coordinate 14,638,192 of OZ020186.1, read as the reverse complement.
GAATAATTTTAAAATTATACAAAAAAAAACTTTATTTTTAGGAAATAATGCGTTTTTCTTAAAAATAAAACATTAACTGCTGTAACTTTTTTATTTCTTCATAAAAAAATGTAAACTTTGTTTAAATTATTTTATTTTCATATAATCTAATTAGAAATGCCGTTTTAAAATTTTTTAGACGAATAATTTTAAAATTATACAAAAAAAAACTTTATTTTTAAGAAATAATGCGTTTTTCTTAAAAATCAAACAAAAACTGCTGTAACTTTTTTATTTCTTTATAGAAAAATGTAAATTTTGTTTAAATAATTTTATTTTCATGAAATCTAATTAGAAATGTCGTTTTAATATTTTTTGGACAATTAATTTTAAAATTATACCAAAAAAACGTTATTTTTTAGAAATAATGCGTTTTTCTTAAAAATCAAACAAAAACTGCTATAACTTTTTTATTTCTTTATAAACAAAAGTAAATTTTGTTTAAATTATTTTATTTTCATAAAATCTACTTAGAAATGCCGTTTTAAAACTTTTTGGACGATTAATTTTTAAATTATACCAAAAAAACGTTATTTTTTAGAAATAATGCGTTTTTCTTAAAAATCAAACAAAAGCTGCTGTAACTTTTTTATTTCTTTATAAAAAAATGTAAATTTTGTTTAAATTACTTTATTTTCATAAAATCTAATTCGAAATGTTGTTTAACAATTTTTTGGACGATTAATTTTAAAATTATACAAAAAAAACGTTATTTTTAAGAAATAATGCGATTTTCTTAAAACTCAAACAAAAACTGCTGTAACTTTTTTATTTGTTTATAAAAAAATGTAGATTTTGTTTAAATAATTTTATTTTCATAAAATCTAATTAGAAATGTCGTTTAAAAATTTTTTAGACGATTAATTTTAAAATTATACAAAAAAAAACGTTATTTTTAAGAAATAATGCGTTTTCCTTAAAAATCAAACAAAAACTGCTGTAACTTTTTTATTTCCTTATAAAAAAATATAAATTTTGTTTAAATAATTTTATTTTCATGAAATCTAATTAGAAATGTCGTTTTAAAATTTTTCGGACGATTAATTTTAAAATTTTACCAAAAAAACGTTTTATTTAGAAATAATGCGTTTCTCTTAAAAATCAAACAAAAGCTGCTGTAACTTTTTTATTTCTTTGTAAAAAAATGTAAACTTTGTTTAAATTATTTTATTTTCATAAAATCTAATTAGAAATGCCGTTTTAAAATTTTTTGGACGAATAATTTTAAAATTATACAAAAAAAAACTTTATTTTTAGGAAATAATGCGTTTTTCTTAAAAATAAAACATTAACTGCTGTAACTTTTTTATTTCTTCATAAAAAAATGTAAATTTTGTTTAAATAATTTTATTTTCATGAAATCTAATTAGAAATGTCGTTTTAAAATTTTTCGGACGATTAATTTTAAAATTATACAAAAAAAACTTTTTTCTTAAAAATCACACAAAAACTGCAGAAACTTTTTTATTTCTTCATAATACAATGTAAATTTTGTTTAAATAATTTTATTTTCATGAAATCTAATTAGAAATGTCGTTTTAAAATTTTTTGGACGATTAATTTTAAAATTATACAAAAAAAACGTTATTTTTAAAAAATAATGCGTTTTTCTTAAAAATCAAACAAAAACTGCTGTAACTTTTTTATTTCTTTATAAAAAAATGTAAATTTTGTTTAAAAAAGTTTATTTTCTTGAAATCTAATTAGAAATGTCGTTTTAAAATTTTTCGGACGATTATTTTAAAATTATACAAAAAAAACTTTATTTTTAAGAAATAATGCTTTTTTCTTAAAAATCAAACAAAAACTGCTGTAACTTTTTTATTTCTTCATAAAAAAAAGTAAATTTTGATTAAATAATTTTATTTTCATGAAATCTAATTAGAAATGTCGTTTTAAAATTTTTCGGACTATTAATTTTAAAATTATACAAAAAAAACGTTATTTTTAAGAAATAATGCGTTTTTCTTAAAAATCAATCAAAAACTGCTGTAACTTTTTTATTTCTTTATAAATAAATGTAAATTTTGTTTACATGATTTTATTTTCAGAAAATCTAATTAGAAATGCCGTTTTAAAATTTTTTGGACGATTAATTTTAAAATTATACAAAAAAAACGTTATTTTTAAGAAATAATGCTTTTTTCTTAAAAATTAAACAAAAACTGCTGTAACTTTTTTATTTCTTCATAAAAAAATGTAAATTTTGATTAAATAATTTTATTTTTATGAAATTTAATTGGAAATGTCGTTTTAAAATTTTTCGGACGATTAATTTTAAAATTATACAAAAAAAACGTTTTTCTTAAAAATCACACAAAAACTGCAGAAACTTTTTTATTTCTTCATAAAACAATGTAAATTTTGTTAAATAATTTTGTTTTCATGAAATCTAATTAGATATGTCGTTTTTAAATTTTTTGGACGATTAATTTTAAAATTATTTAAAAAAAACGTTATTTTTAAGAAATAATGCGTTTTTCTTAAAAATAAAACAAAAACTGCTGTAACTTTTTAAGTTACAAAAATGTAAATTTTGTTTACATGATTTTATTTTCAGAAAATCTAATTAGAAATGCCGTTTTAAAATTTTTCGGACGATTAATTTTAAAATTATTCAAAAAAAACGTTATTTTTAAGAAATAATGCGTTTTTCTTAAAAATAAAACAAAAACTGCTGTAACTTTTTTGTTTCTTTATAAAAAAATGAAAATTTTGTTTAAATTATTTTGTTTTTATAAAATCTAATTAGAAATGCCGTTTTAAATTTTTTCGGACAATTAATTTTAAAATTATACAAAAAAAAAACGTTATTTTTAAGAAATAATGCGTTTTTCTTAAAAATCAATCAAAAACTGCTGTAACTTTTTTATTTCTTTATAAATAAATGTAAATTTTGTTTACATGATTTTATTTTCAGAAAATCTAATTAGAAATGCCGTTTTAAAATTTTTCGGACGATTAATTTTAAAATTATACAAAAATAACGTTATTTTTAAGAAATAATGCGTTTTTCTTAAAAATCAAACAAAAACTGCTGTAACTTTTTAATTTCTTTATAAAAAAATGTAAATTTTGTTTAAATAATTTTATTTTCATGAAATCTAATTCGAAATGTCGTTTTAAAATTTTTCGGACGATTAATTTTAAAATTTTACCAAAAAAACGTTTTTTTTAGAAATAATGCGTTTTTCTTAAAAATCAAACAAAAGCTGCTGTAACTTTTTTATTTCTTTGTAAAAAAATGTAAACTTTGTTTAAATTATTTTATTTTCATATAATCTAATTAGAAATGCCGTTTTAAAATTTTTTAGACGAATAATTTTAAAATTATACAAAAAAAAACTTTATTTTTAAGAAATAATGCGTTTTTCTTAAAAATCAAACAAAAACTGCTGTAACTTTTTTATTTCTTTATAGAAAAATGTAAATTTTGTTTAAATAATTTTATTTTCATGAAATCTAATTAGAAATGTCGTTTTAATATTTTTTGGACAATTAATTTTAAAATTATACCAAAAAAACGTTATTTTTTAGAAATAATGCGTTTTTCTTAAAAATCAAACAAAAACTGCTATAACTTTTTTATTTCTTTATAAACAAAAGTAAATTTTGTTTAAATTATTTTATTTTCATAAAATCTACTTAGAAATGCCGTTTTAAAACTTTTTGGACGAATAATTTTTAAATTATACCAAAAAAACGTTATTTTTTAGAAATAATGCGTTTTTCTTAAAAATCAAACAAAAGCTGCTGTAACTTTTTTATTTCTTTATAAAAAAATGTAAATTTTGTTTAAATTACTTTATTTTCATAAAATCTAACTAGAAATGCCGTTTTTAAATTTTGCGGACGAATAATTTTAAAATTATACAAAAAAAAACGTTATTTTTTTGAAATAATGCGTTTTTCTTAAAAATCAAACAAAAGCCGCTGTAACTTTTTTATTTCTTTGTAAAAAATGTAAACTTTGTTTAAATTATTTTATTTTCCTAAAATCTAATTAGAAATGTCGTAAAATTTTTTGGACGATTAATTTTAAAATTAAACAAAAAAAAACGTTATTTTTAAGAAATAATGCGTTTTTCTTAAAAACGAAACAAAAACTGCTGTAACTTTTTTATTTCTTTATAGAAAAATGTAAATTTTGTTTAAATTATTTTATTTTCATGAAATCTAATTAGAAATGTCGTTTTAATATTTTTTGGACGAATAATTTTAAAATTATACCAAAAAAACGTTATTTTTTAGAAATAATGCGTTTTTCTTAAAAATCAAACAAAAACTGCTATAACTTTTTTATTTCTTTATAAAAAAAAGTAAATTTTGTTTAAATTATTTTATTTGCATAAAATCTACTTAGATATGCCGTTTTAAAATTTTTTGGACGATTAATTTTAAAATTATACCAAAAAAACGTTATTTTTTAGAAATAATGCGTTTTTCTTAAAAATTAAACAAAAGCTGCTGTAACTTTTATATTTCTTTATAAAAAAATGTAAATTTTGTTTAAATTACTTTATTTTCATAAAATCTAACAAGAAATGCCGTTTTTAAATTTTTCGGACGAATAATTTTAAAATTAAACAAAAAAAACGTTATTTTTAAGAAATACTGCGTTTTTCTTAAAAATCAAACAAAAACTGCTGTAACTTTTTTATTTCTTCATAAATAAATGTAAATTTTGTTTAAATAATTTTATTTTCATGAAATCTAATTAGAAATGTCGTTTTAAAATATTTCGGACGATTAATTTTAAAATTTTACCAAAAAAACTTTTTTTTTAGAAATAATGCGTTTTTCTTAAAAATCAAACAAAAGCTGCTGTAACTTTTTTATTTCTTTATAAAAAAATGTATATTTTGTTTAAATTATTTTATTTTCATAAAATCTAATTAGAAATGCCGTTTTAAAATTTTTCGGACGAATAATTTTAAAATTATACAAAAAAAAAACGTTATTTTTAAGAAATAATGCGTTTTTCTTAAAAATCAAACAAAAACTGCTGTAACTTTTTTATTTCTTTATAGAAAAATGTAAATTTTGTTTAAATAATTTTCTTTTCTTGAAATCTAATGAGAAATGTCGTTTTTAAATTTTTCGGACGATTAATTTTAAAATTATACAAAAACAACGTTATTTTTTTGAAATAATGCGTTTTTCTTAAAAATCAAACAAAAGCTGCTGTAACTTTTTTATTTCTTTGTAAAAAAATGTAAACTTTGTTTAAATTATTTTATTTTCCTAAAATCTAATTAGAAATGTCGTAAAATTTTCTGGACGATTAATTTTAAAATTAAACAAAAAAAAACGTTATTTTTAAGAATTAATGCGTTTTTCTTAAAAATGAAACAAAAACTGCTGTAACTTTTTTATTTCTTTATAAAAAAATGTAAATTTTGTTTAAATTATTTTATTTTCATAAAATCTAATTAGAAATGCCGTTTTAAAAATTTTCGGACGAATAATTTTAAAATTATACAAAAAAAACGTTATTTTTAAGAAATAATGCCTTTTTCTTAAAAATCAAACAAAAACTGCTGTAACTTTTTTATTTCTTTATAAAATAATGTAAATTTTATTTAAATAATTTTATTTTCATGAAATCTAATTAGAAATGTCGTTTTAAAATTTTTCGGCCGATTAATTTTAAAATTTTACCAAAAAAACGTTATTTTTTAGAAATAATGCTTATTTCTTAAAAATCAAACAAAAACTGCTGTAACTTTTTTATTTTTTCATAAAAAAATGTAAATTTTATTTAAATAATTTTATTTTCATGAAATCTAATTAGAAATGTCGTTTTAAAATTTTTCGGCCGATTAATTTTAAAATTTTACCAAAAAAACGTTATTTTTTTAGAAATAATGCGTTTTTCTTAAAAATCAAACAAAAACTGCTGTAACTTTTTTATTTCTTTATAAAAAAATGTAAATTTTGTTTACATTATTTTGTTTTCATAAAATCTAATTAGAAACGCCGTTTTAAATTTTTTCGGACTAATAATTTTAAAATTATACAAAAAAAACATTATTTTTAAGAAATAATGCGTTTTTCTTAAAAATATAACAAAAACTGCTGTAACTTTTTTATTGCTTTATAAAAAAATGTAAATTTTGTTTAAATAATTTTATTTTCATGAAATCTAATTAGAAATGTCGTTTTAAAATATTTCGGCCTATTAATTTTATAATTTTACCAAAAAAACCTAATTTTTTAGAAATAATGCATTTTTCTTAAAAATCAAACAAAAAATGCTGTAACTTTTTTATTTCTTCATAAAAAAATGTAAATTTTGATTAAATAATTTTATTTTCATGAAATCTAGTTAGAAATGTCGTTTTAAAATTTTTCGGACGATTAATTTTAAAATTATACAAAAAAAACATTTTTCTTAAAAATCACACAAAAACTGCAGAAACTTTTTTATTTCTTCATAAAACAATGTAAATTTTGTTTAAATAACTTTATTTTCATGAAATCTAATTAGAAATGTCGTTTTAAAATTTTTTGGACGAATAATTTTAAAATTATACAAAAAAAACCTTATTTTTAAGAAATAATGCGTTTTTCTTAAAAATAAAACAAAAACTGCTGTAACTTTTTAAGTTCTTTATAAAACAATGTAAATTTTGTTTATATAATTTTATTTTCATGAAATCTAATTAGAAATGTCGTTTTAAAATTTTTCGGAGGAATAATTTTAAAATTATACAAAAAAAACGTTATTTTTAAGAAATATCGCGTTTTTCTTAAAAATCAAACAAAAAGTGCTGTAACTTTTTTATTTCTTCATAAAAAAATGTAAATTTTATTTAAATAATTTTATTTTCCTAAAATCTAATTAGAAATATCGTTTTAAAATTTTTTGGACTATTAATTTTAAAATTATACAAAAAAAAACGTTATTTTTAGGAAATAATGCGTTTTTCTTAAAAATCAAACAAAAACTGCTGTAACTTTTTTATTTCTTTATAAAATAATGTAAATTTTATTTAAATAATTTTATTTTCATAAAATCTAATTAGAAATGTCGTTTTAAAATTTTTCGGCCGATTAATTTTAAAATTTTACCAAAAAAACGTTATTTTTTAGAAATAATGCTTATTTCTTAAAAATCAAACAAAAACTGCTGTAACTTTTTTATTTCTTCATAAAAAAATGTAAATTTTATTTAAATAATTTTATTTTCATGAAATCTAATTAGAAATGTCGTTTTAAAATTTTTCTGCCGATTAATTTTAAAATTTTACCATAAAAACGTTATTTTTTTAGAAATAATGCGTTTTTCTTAAAAATCAAACAAAAACTGCTGTAACTTTTTTATTTCTTTATAAAAAAATGTAAATTTTGTTTACATTATTTTGTTTTCATAAAATCTAATTAGAAACGCCGTTTTAAATTTTTTTGGACTAATAATTTTAAAATTATACAAAAAAAACATTATTTTTAAGAAATAATGCGTTTTTCTTAAAAATATAACAAAAACTGCTGTAACTTTTTTATTTCTTTATAAAAAAATGTAAATTTTGTTTAAATAATTTTATTTTCATGAAATCTAATTAGAAATGTCGTTTTAAAATATTTCGGCCTATTAAATTTATAATTTTACCAAAAAAACCTAATTTTTTAGAAATAACTTTTTAAGTTCTTTATAAAACAATGTAAATTTTGTTTATATAATTTTATTTTCATGAAATCTAATTAGAAATGTCGTTTTAAAATTTTTCGGAGGAATAATTTTAAAAGTATACAAAAAAAACGTTATTTTTAAGAAATATCGCGTTTTTCTTAAAAATCAAACAAAAACTGCTGTAACTTTTTTATTTCTTCATAAAAAAATGTAAATTTTATTTAAATAATTTTATTTCCTAAAATCTAATTAGAAATATCGTTTTAAAATTTTTTGGACTATTAATTTTAAAATTATACCAAAAAAAACGTTATTTTTAAGAAATAATGCGTTTTTCTTAAAAATCAAACAAAAACTGCTGTAACTTTTTTATTTCTTTATAAAAAAATGTAAATTTTGTTTAAATAATTTTATTTTTATAAAATCTAATTAGAAATGTCGTTTTAAAATTTTTCGGACGATTAATTTTAAAATTTTACCAAAAAAACGTTTTTTTTAGATATAATGCGTTTTTCTTAAAAATCAAACAAAAGCTGCTGAAACTTTTTTATTTCTTTATAAGAAAATGTAAATATTGTTTAAATTATTTTATTTTCATAAAATCTAATTAGAAATGCCGTTTTAAAATTTTTCGGACGAATAATTTTAAAATTATACAAAAAAAAACGTTATTTTTAAGAAATAATGCGTTTTTCTTAAAAATCAAACAAAAACAGCTGTAACTTTTTTATTTCTTCATAAAAAAATGTAAATTTTGTTAAAATAATTTTATTTTCATGAATTCTAATTAGAAATGTCATTTTAAAATTTTTCGGACGAATAATTTTAAAATTATACAAAAAAACTTTTTTCTTAAAAATCACACAAAAACTGCAGAAACTTTTTTATTTCATCATAAAACAATGTAAATTTTGTTTAAATAATTTTATTTTCATGAAATCTAATTAGAAATGTCGTTTTAAAATTTTTTGGACGATTAATTTTAAAATTATACAAAAAAACCATATTTTTAAGAAATAATGCGTTTTTCTTAAAAATCAAACAAAAACTGCTGTACCTTTTTTATTTCTTTATAAAAAAATGTAAATTTTGTTTAAATAATTTTATTTTCTTGAAATCTAATTAGAAATGTCTTTTTAAAATTTTTCGGACGATTAATTTTAAAATTTTACCAAAAAAACGTTTTTCTTAAAAATCACCCAAAAGCTGCAGAAACTTTTTAATTTCTTCATAAAACAATGTAAATTTTGTTTAAATAATTTTATTTTCATGAAATCTAATTAGAAATGCCGTTTTATAATTTTTTGAACGATTAATTTTAAAATTATACAAAAAAAACGTTATTTTTAAGAAATAACGCGTTTTTTCTTAAAAATGAAACGAAAACTGCGGTAACTTTTTTATTTCTTCATAAAAAAATGTAAATTTTATTTAAATAATTATATTTTTCTAAAATATGATTAGAAATGTCGTTTTAAAATTTTTGGGACGATTAATTTTAAAATTATACAAAAAAAACGTTATTTTTAAGAAATAATGCGTTTTTCTTAAAAATCAAACAAAAACTGCTGTAACTTTTTTATTTCTTTATAAAAAAATATACATTTTGTTTAAATATATTTATTTTTCTAAAATATAATATGAAATGTCGTTTTAAAATTTTTGGGACGATTAATTTTAAAATTATACAAAAAAAACGTTATTTTTAAGAAATAATGTGTTTTTCTTAAAAATAAAACAAATACTGCTGTAACTTTAATATTTCTTTATAAAAAAATATAAATTTTGATTAAATAATTTTATTTTCTTGAAATCTAATTGGAAATGACGTTTTAAAATTTTTCGGACTGGTAATTTTAAAATTATACAAAAAAAAACTTTATTTTTAAGAAAGAATGCGTTTTTCTTAAAAATCAAACACAAACTGCTGTTACTTTTTTATTTCATTATAAAAAAATGTAAATTTTGTTTAAATTATTTTATTTTCATAAAATCTAATTAGAAATGTCATTTTAAAATTTTTCGGACGATTAATTTTAAAATTATACCAAAAAAACGTTATTTTTAAGAAATAATGCGTTTTTCTTAAAAATCAAACAAAAACTGCTGTGACTTTTTATTTCTTTATAAAAAAAAGTAAATTTTGTTTAAATAATTATATTTTGATGAAATCTAATTAGAAATGTCGTTTTAAAATTTTTCGGACGATAAATTTTAAAATTATACAAAAAAAACGTTATTTTTAAGAAATAATGCGTTTTTCTTAAAAATCAAACAAAAACTGCTGTAACTTTTTTATTTCTTCATAAAAAAATGTAAATTTTGTTTAAATAATTTTATTTTCATAAAATCTAATTAGAAATGTCGTTTTAAAATTTTTCGGACGATTAATTTTAAAATTATACAAAAAAAACTTTTTTCTTAAAAATCACACAAAAACGGCAGAAACTTTTTTATTTCTTCATAATACAATGTAAATTTTGTTTAAATAATTTTATTTTCATGAAATCTAATTAGAAATGTCGTTTTAAAATTTTTTGGACGATTAATTTTAAAATTATACAAATAAAACGTTATTTTTAAAAAATAATGCGTTTTTCTTAAAAATCAAACAAAAACTGCTGTAACTTTTTTATTTCTTTATAAAAAAATGTAAATTTTGTTTAAATTATTTTATTTTCATAAAATCTAATTAGAAATGCCGTTTTAAAATTTTTCGGACGAATAATTTTAAAATTATACAAAAAAACTTTTTTCTTAAAAATCACACAAAAACTGCAGAAACTTTTTTATTTCATCATAAAACAATGTAAATTTTGTTTAAATAATTTTATTTTCATGAAATCTAATTAGAAATGTCGTTTTAAAATTTTTTGGACGATTAATTTTAAAATTATACAAAAAAACCATATTTTTAAGAAATAATGCGTTTTTCTTAAAAATCAAACAAAAACTGCTGTACCTTTTTTATTTCTTTATAAAAAAATGTAAATTTTGTTTAAATAATTTTATTTTCTTGAAATCTAATTAGAAATGTCTTTTTAAAATTTTTCGGACGATTAATTTTAAAATTTTACCAAAAAAACGTTTTTCTTAAAAATCACCCAAAAGCTGCAGAAACTTTTTAATTTCTTCATAAAACAATGTAAATTTTGTTTAAATAATTTTATTTTCATGAAATCTAATTAGAAATGCCGTTTTATAATTTTTTGAACGATTAATTTTAAAATTATACAAAAAAAACGTTATTTTTAAGAAATAACGCGTTTTTTCTTAAAAATGAAACGAAAACTGCGGTAACTTTTTTATTTCTTCATAAAAAAATGTAAATTTTATTTAAATAATTATATTTTTCTAAAATATGATTAGAAATGTCGTTTTAAAATTTTTGGGACGATTAATTTTAAAATTATACAAAAAAAACGTTATTTTTAAGAAATAATGCGTTTTTCTTAAAAATCAAACAAAAACTGCTGTAACTTTTTTATTTCTTTATAAAAAAATATACATTTTGTTTAAATATATTTATTTTTCTAAAATATAATATGAAATGTCGTTTTAAAATTTTTGGGACGATTAATTTTAAAATTATACAAAAAAAACGTTATTTTTAAGAAATAATGTGTTTTTCTTAAAAATAAAACAAATACTGCTGTAACTTTAATATTTCTTTATAAAAAAATATAAATTTTGATTAAATAATTTTATTTTCTTGAAATCTAATTGGAAATGACGTTTTAAAATTTTTCGGACTGGTAATTTTAAAATTATACAAAAAAAAACTTTATTTTTAAGAAAGAATGCGTTTTTCTTAAAAATCAAACACAAACTGCTGTTACTTTTTTATTTCATTATAAAAAAATGTAAATTTTGTTTAAATTATTTTATTTTCATAAAATCTAATTAGAAATGTCATTTTAAAATTTTTCGGACGATTAATTTTAAAATTATACCAAAAAAACGTTATTTTTAAGAAATAATGCGTTTTTCTTAAAAATCAAACAAAAACTGCTGTGACTTTTTATTTCTTTATAAAAAAAAGTAAATTTTGTTTAAATAATTATATTTTGATGAAATCTAATTAGAAATGTCGTTTTAAAATTTTTCGGACGATAAATTTTAAAATTATACAAAAAAAACGTTATTTTTAAGAAATAATGCGTTTTTCTTAAAAATCAAACAAAAACTGCTGTAACTTTTTTATTTCTTCATAAAAAAATGTAAATTTTGTTTAAATAATTTTATTTTCATAAAATCTAATTAGAAATGTCGTTTTAAAATTTTTCGGACGATTAATTTTAAAATTATACAAAAAAAACTTTTTTCTTAAAAATCACACAAAAACGGCAGAAACTTTTTTATTTCTTCATAATACAATGTAAATTTTGTTTAAATAATTTTATTTTCATGAAATCTAATTAGAAATGTCGTTTTAAAATTTTTTGGACGATTAATTTTAAAATTATACAAATAAAACGTTATTTTTAAAAAATAATGCGTTTTTCTTAAAAATCAAACAAAAACTGCTGTAACTTTTTTATTTCTTTATAAAAAAATGTAAATTTTGTTTAAATTATTTTATTTTCATAAAATCTAATTAGAAATGCCGTTTTAAAATTTTTTGGACGAATAATTTTAAAATTATACAAACAAAAAACGTTATTTTTTATAAATAATGCGTTTTTCTTAAAAATAAAACAAAAACTGCTGTAACTTTTTTATTTCTTTATAAAAAAATGTAAATTTTGTTTAAATTATTTTGTTTTTATAAAATCTAATTAGAAATGCCGTTTTAAATTTTTTCGGACAATTAATTTTAAAATTATACAAAAAAATAACGTAATTTTTAAGAAATAATGCGTTTTTCTTAAAAATCAAACAAAAACTGCTGTAACTTTTTTATTTCTTTATAAATAAATGTAAATTTTGTTTACATGATTTTATTTTCAGAAAATCTAATTAGAAATGCCGTTTTAAAATTTTTCGGACGATTAATTTTAAAATTATACAAAAATAACGTTATTTTTAAGAAATAATGCGTTTTTCTTAAAAATCAAACAAAAACTGCTGTAACTTTTTAATTTCTTTATAAAAAAATGTAAATTTTGTTTAAATAATTTTATTTTCATAAAATCTAATTCGAAATGTTGTTTAACAATTTTTTGGACGATTAATTTTAAAATTATACAAAAAAAACGTTATTTTTAAGAAATAATGCGATTTTCTTAAAACTCAAACAAAAACTGCTGTAACTTTTTTATTTGTTTATAAAAAAATGTAGATTTTGTTTAAATAATTTTATTTTCATAAAATCTAATTAGAAATGTCGTTTTAAAATTTTTCGGACGATTAATTTTAAAATTATACAAAAATAACGTTATTTTTAAGAAATAATGCGTTTTTCTTAAAAATCAAACAAAAACTGCTGTAACTTTTTAATTTCTTTATAAAAAAATGTAAATTTTGTTTAAATAATTTTATTTTCATAAAATCTAATTCGAAATGTTGTTTAACAATTTTTTAGACGATTAATTTTAAAATTATACAAAAAAAACGTTATTTTTAAGAAATAATGCGTTTTCCTTAAAAATCAAACAAAAACTGCTGTAACTTTTTTATTTCCTTATAAAAAAATATAAATTTTGTTTAAATAATTTTATTTTCATGAAATCTAATTAGAAATGTCGTTTTAAAATTTTTCGGACGATTAATTTTAAAATTTTACCAAAAAAACGTTTTTTTTAGAAATAATGCGTTTCTCTTAAAAATCAAACAAAAGCTGCTGTAACTTTTTTATTTCTTTGTAAAAAAATGTAAACTTTGTTTAAATTATTTTATTTTCATAAAATCTAATTAGAAATGCCGTTTTAAAATTTTTTGGACGAATAATTTTAAAATTATACAAAAAAAAACTTTATTTTTAAGAAAGAATGCGTTTTTCTTAAAAATCAAACACAAACTGCTGTTACTTTTTTATTTCATTATAAAAAAATGTAAATTTTGTTTAAATTATTTTATTTTCATAAAATCTAATTAGAAATGTCATTTTAAAATTTTTCGGACGATTAATTTTAAAATTATACCAAAAAAACGTTATTTTTAAGAAATAATGCGTTTTTCTTAAAAATCAAACAAAAACTGCTGTAACTTTTTATTTCTTTATAAAAAAAAGTAAATTTTGTTTAAATAATTATATTTTGATGAAATCTAATTAGAAATGTCGTTTTAAAATTTTTCGGACGATAAATTTTAAAATTATACAAAAAAAAACGTTATTTTTAAGAAATAATGCGTTTTTCTTAAAAATCAAACAAAAACTGCTGTAACTTTTTTATTTCTTCATAAAAAAATGTAAATTTTGTTTAAATAATTTTATTTTCATGAAATCTAATTAGAAATGTCGTTTTAAAATTTTTCGGACGATTAATTTTAAAATTATACAAAAAAAACTTTTTTCTTAAAAATCACACAAAAACGGCAGAAACTTTTTTATTTCTTCATAATACAATGTAAATTTTGTTTAAATAATTTTATTTTCATGAAATCTAATTAGAAATGTCGTTTTAAAATTTTTTGGACGATTAATTTTAAAATTATACAAATAAAACGTTATTTTTAAAAAATAATGCGTTTTTCTTAAAAATCAAACAAAAACTGCTGTAACTTTTTTATTTCTTTATAAAAAAATGTAAATTTTGTTTAAATTATTTTATTTTCATAAAATCTAATTAGAAATGCCGTTTTAAAATTTTTTGGACGAATAATTTTAAAATTATACAAACAAAAAACGTTATTTTTTATAAATAATGCGTTTTTCTTAAAAATAAAACAAAAACTGCTGTAACTTTTTTATTTCTTTATAAAAAAATGTAAATTTTGTTTAAATTATTTTGTTTTTATAAAATCTAATTAGAAATGCCGTTTTAAATTTTTTCGGACAATTAATTTTAAAATTATACAAAAAAAAAACGTAATTTTTAAGAAATAATGCGTTTTTCTTAAAAATCAAACAAAAACTGCTGTAACTTTTTTATTTCTTTATAAATAAATGTAAATTTTGTTTACATGATTTTATTTTCAGAAAATCTAATTAGAAATGCCGTTTTAAAATTTTTCAGACGATTAATTTTAAAATTATACAAAAATAACGTTATTTTTAAGAAATAATGCGTTTTTCTTAAAAATCAAACAAAAACTGCTGTAACTTTTTAATTTCTTTATAAAAAAATGTAAATTTTGTTTAAATAATTTTATTTTCATAAAATCTAATTCGAAATGTTGTTTAACAATTTTTTGGACGATTAATTTTAAAATTATACAAAAAAAACGTTATTTTTAAGAAATAATGCGATTTTCTTAAAACTCAAACAAAAACTGCTGTAACTTTTTTATTTGTTTATAAAAAAATGTAGATTTTGTTTAAATAATTTTATTTTCATAAAATCTAATTAGAAATGTCGTTTTAAAATTTTTCGGACGATTAATTTTAAAATTATACAAAAATAACGTTATTTTTAAGAAATAATGCGTTTTTCTTAAAAATCAAACAAAAACTGCTGTAACTTTTTAATTTCTTTATAAAAAAATGTAAATTTTGTTTAAATAATTTTATTTTCATAAAATCTAATTCGAAATGTTGTTTAACAATTTTTTAGACGATTAATTTTAAAATTATACAAAAAAAAACGTTATTTTTAAGAAATAATGCGTTTTCCTTAAAAATCAAACAAAATCTGTTGTAACTTTTTTATTTCCTTATAAAAAAATATAAATTTTGTTTAAATAATTTTATTTTCATGAAATCTAATTAGAAATGTCGTTTTAAAATTTTTCGGACGATTAATTTTAAAATTTTACCAAAAAAACGTTTTTTTTAGAAATAATGCGTTTCTCTTAAAAATCAAACAAAAGCTGCTGTAACTTTTTTATTTCTTTGTAAAAAAATGTAAACTTTGTTTAAATTATTTTATTTTCATAAAATCTAATTAGAAATGCCGTTTTAAAATTTTTTGGACGAATGATTTTAAAATTATACAAAAAAAAACTTTATTTTTAAGAAAGAATGCGTTTTTCTTAAAAATCAAACACAAACTGCTGTTACTTTTTTATTTCATTATAAAAAAATGTAAATTTTGTTTAAATTATTTTATTTTCATAAAATCTAATTAGAAATGTCATTTTAAAATTTTTCGGACGATTAATTTTAAAATTATACCAAAAAAACCTTATTTTTAAGAAATAATGCGTTTTTCTTAAAAATCAAACAAAAACTGCTGTAACTTTTTATTTCTTTATAAAAAAAAGTAAATTTTGTTTAAATAATTATATTTTGATGAAATCTAATTAGAAATGTCGTTTTAAAATTTTTCGGACGATAAATTTTAAAATTATACAAAAAAAACGTTATTTTTAAGAAATAATGCGTTTTTCTTAAAAATCAAACAAAAACTGCTGTAACTTTTTTATTTCTTCATAAAAAAATGTAAATTTTGTTTAAATAATTTTATTTTCATGAAATCTAATTAGAAATGTCGTTTTAAAATTTTTCGGACGATTAATTTTAAAATTATACAAAAAAAACTTTTTTCTTAAAAATCACACAAAAACGGCAGAAACTTTTTTATTTCTTCATAATACAATGTAAATTTTGTTTAAATAATTTTATTTTCATGAAATCTAATTAGAAATGTCGTTTTAAAATTTTTTGGACGATTAATTTTAAAATTATACAAATAAAACGTTATTTTTAAAAAATAATGCGTTTTTCTTAAAAATCAAACAAAAACTGCTGTAACTTTTTTATTTCTTTATAAATAAATGTAAATTTTGTTTACATGATTTTATTTTCAGAAAATCTAATTAGAAATGCCGTTTTAAAATTTTTCGGACGATTAATTTTAAAATTATACAAAAATAACGTTATTTTTAAGAAATAATGCGTTTTTCTTAAAAATCAAACAAAAACTGCTGTAACTTTTTAATTTCTTTATAAAAAAATGTAAATTTTGTTTAATTAATTTTATTTTCATAAAATCTAATTCGAAATGTTGTTTAACAATTTTTTGGACGATTAATTTTAAAATTATACAAAAAAAACGTTATTTTTAAGAAATAATGCGATTTTCTTAAAACTCAAACAAAAACTGCTGTAACTTTTTTATTTGTTTATAAAAAAATGTAGATTTTGTTTAAATAATTTTATTTTCATAAAATCTAATTAGAAATGTCGTTTTAAAATTTTTCGGACGATTAATTTTAAAATTATACAAAAATAACGTTATTTTTAAGAAATAATGCGTTTTTCTTAAAAATCAAACAAAAACTGCTGTAACTTTTTAATTTCTTTATAAAAAAATGTAAACTTTGTTTAAATTATTTTATTTTCATAAAATCTAATTAGAAATGCCGTTTTAAAATTTTTTGGACGAATAATTTTAAAATTATACAAAAAAAACGTTATTTTTAAGAAATAATGCTTTTTTCTTAAAAATTAAACAAAAACTGCTGTACCTTTTTTATTTCTTCATAAAAAAATGTAAATTTTGATTAAATAATTTTATTTTTATGAAATTTAATTGGAAATGTCGTTTTAAAATTTTTCGGACGATTAATTTTAAAATTATACAAAAAAAACGTTTTTCTAAAAAATCACACAAAAACTGCAGAAACTTTTTTATTTCTTCATAAAACAATGTAAATTTTGTTAAATAATTTTGTTTTCATGAAATCTAATTAGATATGTCGTTTTTAAATTTTTTGGACGATTAATTTTAAAATTATTTAAAAAAAACGTTATTTTTAAGAAATAATGCGTTTTTCTTAAAAATAAAACAAAAACTGCTGTAACTTTTTTAGTTACAAAAATGTAAATTTTGTTTACATGATTTTATTTTCAGAAAATCTAATTAGAAATGCCGTTTTAAAATTTTTCGGACGATTAATTTTAAAATTATTCAAAAAAAACGTTATTTTTAAGAAATAATGCGTTTTTCTTAAAAATCAAACAAAAACTGCTGTAACTTTTTTATTTCTTTATAAATAAATGTAAATTTTGTTTACATGATTTTATTTTCAGAAAATCTAATTAGAAATGCCGTTTTAAAATTTTTCGGACGATTCATTTTAAAATTATAGAAAAATAACGTTATTTTTAAGAAATAATGCGTTTTTCTTAAAAATCAAACAAAAACTGCTGTAACTTTTTAATTTCTTTATAAAAAAATGTAAATTTTGTTTAAATAATTTTATTTTCATGAAATCTAATTCGAAATGTCGTTTTAAAATTTTTCGGACGATTAATTTTAAAATTTTACCAAAAAAACGTTTTTTTTAGAAATAATGCGTTTTTCTTAAAAATCAAACAAAAGCTGCTGTAACTTTTTTATTTCTTTGTAAAAAAATGTAAACTTTGTTTAAATTATTTTATTTTCATATAATCTAATTAGAAATGCCGTTTTAAAATTTTTTAGACGAATAATTTTAAAATTATACAAAAAAAAACTTTATATTTAAGAAATAATGCGTTTTTCTTAAAAATCAAACAAAAACTGCTGTAACTTTTTTATTTCTTTATAGAAAAATGTAAATTTTGTTTAAATAATTTTATTTTCATGAAATCTAATTAGAAATGTCGTTTTAATATTTTTTGGACAATTAATTTTAAAATTATATCAAAAAAACGTTATTTTTTAGAAATAATGCGTTTTTCTTAAAAATCAAACAAAAACTGCTATAACTTTTTTATTTCTTTATAAAAAAAAGTAAATTTTGTTTAAATTATTTTATTTTCATAAAATCTACTTAGAAATGCCGTTTTAAAATTTTTTGGACGATTAATTTTTAAATTATACCAAAAAAACGTTAATTTTTAGAAATAATGCGTTTTTCTTTAAAATCAAACAAAAGCTGCTGTAACTTTTTTATTTCTTTATAAAAAAATGTAAATTTTGTTTAAATTACTTTATTTTCATAAAATCTAACTAGAAATGCCGTTTTTAAATTTTTCGGACGAATAATTTTAAAATTATACAAAAAAAAACGTTATTTTTTTGAAATAATGCGTTTTTCTTAAAAATCAAACAAAAGCTGCTGTAACTTTTTTATTTCTTTGTAAAAAAATGTAAACTTTGTTTAAATTATTTTATTTTCCTAAAATCTAATTAGAAATGTCGTAAAATTTTTTGGACGATTAATTTTAAAATTAAACAAAAAAAAACGTTATTTTTAAGAAATAATGCGTTTTTCTTAAAAACGAAACAAAAACTGCTGTAACTTTTTTATTTCTTTATAGAAAAATGTAAATTTTGTTTAAATTATTTTATTTTCATGAAATCTAATTAGAAATGTCGTTTTAATATTTTTTGGACGAATAATTTTAAAATTATACCAAAAAACGTTATTTTTTAGAAATAATGCGTTTTTCTTAAAAATCAAACAAAAACTGCTATAACTTTTTTATTTCTTTATAAAAAAAAGTAAATTTTGTTTAAATTATTTTATTTTCATAAAATCTAACTAGAAATGCCGTTTTTAAATTTTTCGGACGAATAATTTTAAAATTAAACAAAAAAAACGTTATTTTTAAGAAATACTGCGTTTTTCTTAAAAATCAAACAAAAACTGCTGTAACTTTTTTATTTCCTTATAAAAAAATATAAATTTTGTTTAAATAATTTTATTTTCATGAAATCTAATTAGAAATGTCGTTTTAAAATTTTTCGGACGATTAATTTTAAAATTTTACCAAAAAAACGTTTTTTTTAGAAATAATGCGTTTCTCTTAAAAATCAAACAAAAGCTGCTGTAACTTTTTTATTTCTTTGTAAAAAAATGTAAACTTTGTTTAAATTATTTTATTTTCATAAAATCTAATTAGAAATGCCGTTTTAAAATTTTTTGGACGAATAATTTTAAAATTATACAAAAAAAAACTTTATTTTTAAGAAATAATGCGTTTTTCTTAAAAATAAAACATAAACTGCTGTAACTTTTTTATTTCTTCATAAAAAAATGTAAATTTTGTTTAAATAATTTTATTTTCATGAAATCTAATTAGAAATGTCGTTTTAAAATTTTTCGGACGATTAATTTTAAAATTATACAAAGAAAACTTTTTTCTTAAAAATCACACAAAAACTGCAGAAACTTTTTTATTTCTTCATAATACAATGTAAATTTTGTTTAAATAATTTTATTTTCATGAAATCTAATTAGAAATGTCGTTTTAAAATTTTTCGGACGATAAATTTTAAAATTATACAAAAAAAACGTTATTTTTAAGAAATAATGCGTTTTTCTTAAAAATCAAACAAAAACTGCTGTAACTTTTTTATTTCTTCATAAAAAAATGTAAATTTTGTTTAAATAATTTTATTTTCATGAAATCTAATTAGAAATGTCGTTTTAAAATTTTTCGGACGATTAATTTTAAAATTATACAAAAAAAACTTTTTTCTTAAAAATCACACAAAAACGGCAGAAACTTTTTTATTTCTTCATAATACAATGTAAATTTTGTTTAAATAATTTTATTTTCATGAAATCTAATTAGAAATGTCGTTTTAAAATTTTTTGGACGATTAATTTTAAAATTATACAAATAAAACGTTATTTTTAAAAAATAATGCGTTTTTCTTAAAAATCAAACAAAAACTGCTGTAACTTTTTTATTTCTTTATAAAAAAATGTAAATTTTGTTTAAATTATTTTATTTTCATAAAATCTAATTAGAAATGCCGTTTTAAAATTTTTTGGACGAATAATTTTAAAATTATACAAACAAAAAACGTTATTTTTTATAAATAATGCGTTTTTCTTAAAAATAAAACAAAAACTGCTGTAACTTTTTTATTTCTTTATAAAAAAATGTAAATTTTGTTTAAATTATTTTGTTTTTATAAAATCTAATTAGAAATGCCGTTTTAAATTTTTTCGGACAATTAATTTTAAAATTATACAAAAAAAAAACGTAATTTTTAAGAAATAATGCGTTTTTCTTAAAAATCAAACAAAAACTGCTGTAACTTTTTTATTTCTTTATAAATAAATGTAAATTTTGTTTACATGATTTTATTTTCAGAAAATCTAATTAGAAATGCCGTTTTAAAATTTTTCGGACGATTAATTTTAAAATTATACAAAAATAACGTTATTTTTAAGAAATAATGCGTTTTTCTTAAAAATCAAACAAAAACTGCTGTAACTTTTTAATTTCTTTATAAAAAAATGTAAATTTTGTTTAAATAATTTTATTTTCATAAAATCTAATTCGAAATGTTGTTTAACAATTTTTTGGACGATTAATTTTAAAATTATACAAAAAAAACGTTATTTTTAAGAAATAATGCGATTTTCTTAAAACTCAAACAAAAACTGCTGTAACTTTTTTATTTGTTTATAAAAAAATGTAGATTTTGTTTAAATAATTTTATTTTCATAAAATCTAATTAGAAATGTCGTTTTAAAATTTTTCGGACGATTAATTTTAAAATTATACAAAAATAACGTTATTTTTAAGAAATAATGCGTTTTTCTTAAAAATCAAACAAAAACTGCTGTAACTTTTTAATTTCTTTATAAAAAAATGTAAATTTTGTTTAAATAATTTTATTTTCATAAAATCTAATTCGAAATGTTGTTTAACAATTTTTTAGACGATTAATTTTAAAATTAAACAAAAAAAACGTTATTTTTAAGAAATACTGCGTTTTTCTTAAAAATCAAACAAAAACTGCTGTAACTTTTTTATTTCCTTATAAAAAAATATAAATTTTGTTTAAATAATTTTATTTTCATGAAATCTAATTAGAAATGTCGTTTTAAAATTTTTCGGACGATTAATTTTAAAATTTTACCAAAAAAACGTTTTTTTTAGAAATAATGCGTTTCTCTTAAAAATCAAACAAAAGCTGCTGTAACTTTTTTATTTCTTTGTAAAAAAATGTAAACTTTGTTTAAATTATTTTATTTTCATAAAATCTAATTAGAAATGCCGTTTTAAAATTTTTTGGACGAATAATTTTAAAATTATACAAAAAAAAACTTTATTTTTAAGAAATAATGCGTTTTTCTTAAAAATAAAACATAAACTGCTGTAACTTTTTTATTTCTTCATAAAAAAATGTAAATTTTGTTTAAATAATTTTATTTTCATGAAATCTAATTAGAAATGTCGTTTTAAAATTTTTCGGACGATTAATTTTAAAATTATACAAAGAAAACTTTTTTCTTAAAAATCACACAAAAACTGCAGAAACTTTTTTATTTCTTCATAATACAATGTAAATTTTGTTTAAATAATTTTATTTTCATGAAATCTAATTAGAAATGTCGTTTTAAAATTTTTCGGACGATAAATTTTAAAATTATACAAAAAAAACGTTATTTTTAAGAAATAATGCGTTTTTCTTAAAAATCAAACAAAAACTGCTGTAACTTTTTTATTTCTTCATAAAAAAATGTAAATTTTGTTTAAATAATTTTATTTTCATGAAATCTAATTAGAAATGTCGTTTTAAAATTTTTCGGACGATTAATTTAAAAATTATACAAAAAAAACTTTTTTCTTAAAAATCACACAAAAACGGCAGAAACTTTTTTATTTCTTCATAATACAATGTAAATTTTGTTTAAATAATTTTATTTTCATGAAATCTAATTAGAAATGTCGTTTTAAAATTTTTTGGACGATTAATTTTAAAATTATACAAATAAAACGTTATTTTTAAAAAATAATGCGTTTTTCTTAAAAATCAAACAAAAACTGCTGTAACTTTTTTATTTCTTTATAAAAAAATGTAAATTTTGTTTAAATTATTTTATTTTCATAAAATCTAATTAGAAATGCCGTTTTAAAATTTTTTGGACGAATAATTTTAAAATTATACAAACAAAAAACGTTATTTTTTATAAATAATGCGTTTTTCTTAAAAATAAAACAAAAACTGCTGTAACTTTTTTATTTCTTTATAAAAAAATGTAAATTTTGTTTAAATTATTTTGTTTTTATAAAATCTAATTAGAAATGCCGTTTTAAATTTTTTCGGACAATTAATTTTAAAATTATACAAAAAAAAAACGTAATTTTTAAGAAATAATGCGTTTTTCTTAAAAATCAAACAAAAACTGCTGTAACTTTTTTATTTCTTTATAAATAAATGTAAATTTTGTTTACATGATTTTATTTTCAGAAAATCTAATTAGAAATGCCGTTTTAAAATTTTTCGGACGATTAATTTTAAAATTATACAAAAATAACGTTATTTTTAAGAAATAATGCGTTTTTCTTAAAAATCAAACAAAAACTGCTGTAACTTTTTAATTTCTTTATAAAAAAATGTAAATTTTGTTTAAATAATTTTATTTTCATAAAATCTAATTCGAAATGTTGTTTAACAATTTTTTGGACGATTAATTTTAAAATTATACAAAAAAACGTTATTTTTAAGAAATAATGCGATTTTCTTAAAACTCAAACAAAAACTGCTGTAACTTTTTTATTTGTTTATAAAAAAATGTAGATTTTGTTTAAATAATTTTATTTTCATAAAATCTAATTAGAAATGTCGTTTTAAAATTTTTCGGACGATTAATTTTAAAATTATACAAAAATAACGTTATTTTTAAGAAATAATGCGTTTTTCTTAAAAATCAAACAAAAACTGCTGTAACTTTTTAATTTCTTTATAAAAAAATGTAAATTTTGTTTAAATAATTTTATTTTCATAAAATCTAATTCGAAATGTTGTTTAACAATTTTTTAGACGATTAATTTTAAAATTATACAAAAAAAAACGTTATTTTTAAGAAATAATGCGTTTTCCTTAAAAATCAAACAAAATCTGTTGTAACTTTTTTATTTCCTTATAAAAAAATATAAATTTTGTTTAAATAATTTTATTTTCATGAAATCTAATTAGAAATGTCGTTTTAAAATTTTTCGGACGATTAATTTTAAAATTTTACCAAAAAAACGTTTTTTTTAGAAATAATGCGTTTCTCTTAAAAATCAAACAAAAGCTGCTGTAACTTTTTTATTTCTTTGTAAAAAAATGTAAACTTTGTTTAAATTATTTTATTTTCATAAAATCTAATTAGAAATGCCGTTTTAAAATTTTTTGGACGAATAATTTTAAAATTATACAAAAAAAAACTTTATTTTTAAGAAAGAATGCGTTTTTCTTAAAAATCAAACACAAACTGCTGTTACTTTTTTATTTCATTAAAAAAAAATGTAAATTTTGTTTAAATTATTTTATTTTCATAAAATCTAATTAGAAATGTCATTTTAAAATTTTTCGGACGATTAATTTTAAAATTATACCAAAAAAACCTTATTTTTAAGAAATAATGCGTTTTTCTTAAAAATCAAACAAAAACTGCTGTAACTTTTTATTTCTTTATAAAAAAAAGTAAATTTTGTTTAAATAATTATATTTTGATGAAATCTAATTAGAAATGTCGTTTTAAAATTTTTCGGACGATAAATTTTAAAATTATACAAAAAAAACGTTATTTTTAAGAAATAATGCGTTTTTCTTAAAAATCAAACAAAAACTGCTGTAACTTTTTTATTTCTTCATAAAAAAATGTAAATTTTGTTTAAATAATTTTATTTTCATGAAATCTAATTAGAAATGTCGTTTTAAAATTTTTCGGACGATTAATTTTAAAATTATACAAAAAAAACTTTTTTCTTAAAAATCACACAAAAACGGCAGAAACTTTTTTATTTCTTCATAATACAATGTAAATTTTGTTTAAATAATTTTATTTTCATGAAATCTAATTAGAAATGTCGTTTTAAAATTTTTTGGACGATTAATTTTAAAATTATACAAATAAAACGTTATTTTTAAAAAATAATGCGTTTTTCTTAAAAATCAAACAAAAACTGCTGTAACTTTTTTATTTCTTTATAAATAAATGTAAATTTTGTTTACATGATTTTATTTTCAGAAAATCTAATTAGAAATGCCGTTTTAAAATTTTTCGGACGATTAATTTTAAAATTATACAAAAATAACGTTATTTTTAAGAAATAATGCGTTTTTCTTAAAAATCAAACAAAAACTGCTGTAACTTTTTAATTTCTTTATAAAAAAATGTAAATTTTGTTTAAATAATTTTATTTTCATAAAATCTAATTCGAAATGTTGTTTAACAATTTTTTGGACGATTAATTTTAAAATTATACAAAAAAAACGTTATTTTTAAGAAATAATGCGATTTTCTTAAAACTCAAACAAAAACTGCTGTAACTTTTTTATTTGTTTATAAAAAAATGTAGATTTTGTTTAAATAAT
This sequence comes from Stenus bimaculatus, assembly GCA_963971135.1. NCBI lineage: Eukaryota > Metazoa > Arthropoda > Insecta > Coleoptera > Staphylinidae > Stenus > Stenus bimaculatus. The sequence goes on along the minus strand of OZ020186.1, from coordinate 14,613,217 downwards.
TTTATTTTCATAAAATCTAATTAGAAATGTCGTTTTAAAATTTTTCGGACGATTAATTTTAAAATTATACAAAAATAACGTTATTTTTAAGAAATAATGCGTTTTTCTTAAAAATCAAACAAAAACTGCTGTAACTTTTTAATTTCTTTATAAAAAAATGTAAACTTTGTTTAAATTATTTTATTTTCATAAAATCTAATTAGAAATGCCGTTTTAAAATTTTTTGGACGAATAATTTTAAAATTATACAAAAAAAAACTTTATTTTTAAGAAATAATGCGTTTTTCTTAAAAATAAAACATAAACTGCTGTAACTTTTTTATTTCTTTATAAAAAAATGTAAATTTTGTTTAAAAAAGTTTATTTTCTTGAAATCTAATTAGAAATGTCGTTTTAAAATTTTTCGGACGATTATTTTAAAATTATACAAAAAAAACTTTATTTTTAAGAAATAATGCTTTTTTCTAAAAATCAAACAAAAACTGCTGTAACTTTTTTATTTCTTCACAAAAAAATGTAAACTTTGTTTAAATAATTTTATTTTCCTAAAATCTAATTAGAAATGTCGTAAAATTTTTTGGACGATTAATTTTAAAATTATACAAAAAAAACGTTATTTTTAAGAAATAATGCGTTTTTCTTAAAAATGAAACAAAAACTGCTGTAACTTTTTTATTTCTTTATAGAAAAATGTAAGTTTTGTTTAAATTATTTTATTTTTATAAAATCTAATTAGAAATGCCGTTTTAAAATTTTTGGGACGAATAATTTTAAAATTATACAAACAAAAAACGTTATTTTTTATAAATAATGCGTTTTTCTTAAAAATCAAACAAAAACTGCTGTAACTTTTTTATTTCTTCATAAAAAAAAGTAAATTTTGATTAAATAATTTTATTTTCATGAAATCTAATTAGAAATGTCGTTTTAAAATTTTTCGGACTATTAATTTTAAAATTATACAAAAAAAACGTTATTTTTAAGAAATAATGCGTTTTTCTTAAAAATCAATCAAAAACTGCTGTAACTTTTTTATTTCTTTATAAATAAATGTAAATTTTGTTTACATGATTTTATTTTCAGAAAATCTAATTAGAAATGCCGTTTTAAAATTTTTTGGACGAATAATTTTAAAATTATACAAAAAAAACGTTTTTCTAAAAAATCACACAAAAACTGCAGAAACTTTTTTATTTCTTCATAAAACAATGTAAATTTTGTTAAATAATTTTGTTTTCATGAAATCTAATTAGATATGTCGTTTTTAAATTTTTTGGACGATTAATTTTAAAATTATTTAAAAAAAACGTTATTTTTAAGAAATAATGCGTTTTTCTTAAAAATAAAACAAAAACTGCTGTAACTTTTTAATTTCTTTATAAAAAAATGTAAATTTTGTTTAAATAATTTTATTTTCATGAAATCTAATTCGAAATGTCGTTTTAAAATTTTTCGGACGATTAATTTTAAAATTTTACCAAAAAAACGTTTTTTTTAGAAATAATGCGTTTTTCTTAAAAATCAAACAAAAGCTGCTGTAACTTTTTTATTTCTTTGTAAAAAAATGTAAACTTTGTTTAAATTATTTTATTTTCATATAATCTAATTAGAAATGCCGTTTTAAAATTTTTTAGACGAATAATTTTAAAATTATACAAAAAAAAACTTTATATTTAAGAAATAATGCGTTTTTCTTAAAAATCAAACAAAAACTGCTGTAACTTTTTTATTTCTTTATAGAAAAATGTAAATTTTGTTTAAATAATTTTATTTTCATGAAATCTAATTAGAAATGTCGTTTTAATATTTTTTGGACAATTAATTTTAAAATTATACCAAAAAAACGTTATTTTTTAGAAATAATGCGTTTTTCTTAAAAATCAAACAAAAACTGCTATAACTTTTTTATTTCTTTATAAAAAAAAGTAAATTTTGTTTAAATTATTTTATTTTCATAAAATCTACTTAGAAATGCCGTTTTAAAATTTTTTGGACGATTAATTTTTAAATTATACCAAAAAAACGTTAATTTTTAGAAATAATGCGTTTTTCTTAAAAATCAAACAAAAGCTGCTGTAACTTTTTTATTTCTTTATAAAAAAATGTAAATTTTGTTTAAATTACTTTATTTTCATAAAATCTAACTAGAAATGCCGTTTTTAAATTTTTCGGACGAATAATTTTAAAATTATACAAAAAAAAACGTTATTTTTTTGAAATAATGCGTTTTTCTTAAAAATCAAACAAAAGCTGCTGTAACTTTTTTATTTCTTTGTAAAAAAATGTAAACTTTGTTTAAATTATTTTATTTTCCTAAAATCTAATTAGAAATGTCGTAAAATTTTTTGGACGATTAATTTTAAAATTAAACAAAAAAAAACGTTATTTTTAAGAAATAATGCGTTTTTCTTAAAAACGAAACAAAAACTGCTGTAACTTTTTTATTTCTTTATAGAAAAATGTAAATTTTGTTTAAATTATTTTATTTTCATGAAATCTAATTAGAAATGTCGTTTTAATATTTTTTGGACGAATAATTTTAAAATTATACCAAAAAACGTTATTTTTTAGAAATAATGCGTTTTTCTTAAAAATCAAACAAAAACTGCTATAACTTTTTTATTTCTTTATAAAAAAAAGTAAATTTTGTTTAAATTATTTTATTTTCATAAAATCTAACTAGAAATGCCGTTTTTAAATTTTTCGGACGAATAATTTTAAAATTAAGTAAAAAAAACGTTATTTTTAAGAAATACTGCGTTTTTCTTAAAAATCAAACAAAAACTGCTGTAACTTTTTTATTTCCTTATAAAAAAATATAAATTTTGTTTAAATAATTATATTTTCATGAAATCTAATTAGAAATGTCGTTTTAAAATTTTTCGGACGATTAATTTTAAAATTTTACCAAAAAAACGTTTTTTTTAGAAATAATGCGTTTCTCTTAAAAATCAAACAAAAGCTGCTGTAACTTTTTTATTTCTTTGTAAAAAAATGTAAACTTTGTTTAAATTATTTTATTTTCATAAAATCTAATTAGAAATGCCGTTTTAAAATTTTTTGGACGAATAATTTTAAAATTATACAAAAAAAAACTTTATTTTTAAGAAATAATGCGTTTTTCTTAAAAATAAAACATAAACTGCTGTAACTTTTTTATTTCTTCATAAAAAAATGTAAATTTTGTTTAAATAATTTTATTTTCATGAAATCTAATTAGAAATGTCGTTTTAAAATTTTTCGGACGATTAATTTTAAAATTATACAAAGAAAACTTTTTTCTTAAAAATCACACAAAAACTGCAGAAACTTTTTTATTTCTTCATAATACAATGTAAATTTTGTTTAAATAATTTTATTTTCATGAAATCTAATTAGAAATGTCGTTTTAAAATTTTTTGGACGATTAATTTTAAAATTATACAAAAAAAACGTTATTTTTCAAAAATAATGCGTTTTTCTTAAAAATCAAACAAAAACTGCTGTAACTTTTTTATTTCTTTATAAAAAAATGTAAATTTTGTTTAAAAAAGTTTATTTTCTTAAAATCTAATTAGAAATGTCGTTTTAAAATTTTTCGGACGATTATTTTAAAATTATACAAAAAAAACTTTATTTTTAAGAAATAATGCTTTTTTCTTAAAAATCAAACAAAAACTGCTGTAACTTTTTTATTTCTTCACAAAAAAATGTAAACTTTGTTTAAATAATTTTATTTTCCTAAAATCTAATTAGAAATGTCGTAAAATTTTTTGGACGATTAATTTTAAAATTATACTAAAAAAACTTTATTTTTAAGAAAAAATGCGTTTTTCTTAAAAATGAAACAAAAACTGCTGTAACTTTTTTATTTCTTTATAAAAAAATGTAAGTTTTGTTTAAATTATTTTATTTTTATAAAATCTAATTAGAAATGCCGTTTTAAAATTTTTGGGACGAATAATTTTAAAATTATACAAACAAAAAACGTTATTTTTTATAAATAATGCGTTTTTCTTAAAAATCAAACAAAAACTGCTGTAACTTTTTTATTTCTTCATAAAAAAAAGTAAATTTTGATTAAATAATTTTATTTTCATGAAATCTACTTAGAAATGTCGTTTTAAAATTTTTCGGACTATTAATTTTAAAATTATACAAAAAAAACGTTATTTTTAAGAAATAATGCGTTTTTCTTAAAAATCAATCAAAAACTGCTGTAACTTTTTTATTTCTTCACAAAAAAAAGTAAATTTTGATTAAATAATTTTATTTTCATGAAATCTAATTAGAAATGTCGTTTTAAAATTTTTCGGACTATTAATTTTAAAATTATACAAAAAAAACGTTATTTTTTATAAATAATGCGTTTTTCTTAAAAATCAAACAAAAACTGCTGTAACTTTTTTATTTCTTCATAAATAAATGTAAATTTTGTTTAAATAATTTTATTTTCATGAAATCTAATTAGAAATGTCGTTTTAAAATATTTCGGAAGATTAATTTTAAAATTTTACCAAAAAAACTTTTTTTTTAGAAATAATGCGTTTTTCTTAAAAATCAAACAAAAGCTGCTGTAACTTTTTTATTTCTTTATAAAAAAATGTAAATTTTGTTTAAATTATTTTATTTTCATAAAATCTAATTAGAAATGCCGTTTTAAAATTTTTCGGACGAATAATTTTAAAATTATACAAAAAAAAAACGTTATTTTTAAGAAATAATGCGTTTTTCTTAAAAATCAAACAAAAACTGCTGTAACTTTTTTATTTCTTTATAGAAAAATGTAAATTTTGTTTAAATAATTTTATTTTCTTGAAATCTAATGAGAAATGTCGTTTTAAAATTTTTCGGACGATTAATTTTAAAATTATACAAAAACAACGTTATTTTTTTGAAATAATGCGTTTTTCTTAAAAATCAAACAAAAGCTGCTGTAACTTTTTTATTTCTTTGTAAAAAAATGTAAACTTTGTTTAAATTATTTTATTTTCCTAAAATCTAATTAGAAATGTCGTAAAATTTTTTGGACGATTAATTTTAAAATTAAACAAAAAAAAACGTTATTTTTAAGAATTAATGCGTTTTTCTTAAAAATGAAACAAAAACTGCTGTAACTTTTTTATTTCTTTATAAAAAAATGTAAATTTTGTTTAAATTATTTTATTTTCATAAAATCTAATTAGAAATGCCGTTTTAAAAATTTTCGGACGAATAATTTTAAAATTATACAAAAAAAACGTTATTTTTAAGAAATAATGCCTTTTTCTTAAAAATCAAACAAAAACTGCTGTAACTTTTTTATTTCTTTATAAAATAATGTAAATTTTATTTAAATAATTTTATTTTCATGAAATCTAATTAGAAATGTCGTTTTAAAATTTTTCGGCCGATTAATTTTAAAATTTTACCAAAAAAACGTTATTTTTTAGAAATTATGCTTATTTCTTAAAAATCAAACAAAAACTGCTGTAACTTTTTTATTTTTTCATAAAAAAATGTAAATTTTATTTAAATAATTTTATTTTCATGAAATCTAATTAGAAATGTCGTTTTAAAATTTTTCGGCCGATTAATTTTAAAATTTTACCAAAAAAACGTTATTTTTTTAGAAATAATGCGTTTTTCTTAAAAATCAAACAAAAACTGCTGTAACTTTTTTATTTCTTTATAAAAAAATGTAAATTTTGTTTACATTATTTTGTTTTCATAAAATCTAATTAGAAACGCCGTTTTAAACTTTTTCGGACTAATAATTTTAAAATTATAAAAAAAAACCTTATTTTTAAGAAATAATGCGTTTTTCTTAAAAATATAACAAAAACTGCTGTAACTTTTTTATTTCTTTATAAAAAAATGTAAATTTTGTTTAAATAATTTTATTTTCATGAAATCTAATTAGAAATGTCGTTTTAAAATATTTCGGCCTATTAATTTTATAATTTTACCAAAAAAACCTAATTTTTTAGAAATAATGCATTTTTTTTAAAAATCAAACAAAAACTGCTGTAACTTTTTTATTTCTTCATAAATAAATGTAAATTTTGATTAAATAATTTTATTTTCATGAAATCTAGTTAGAAATGTCGTTTTAAAATTTTTCGGACGATTAATTTTAAAATTATACAAAAAAAACATTTTTCTTAAAAATCACACAAAAACTGCAGAAACTTTTTTATTTCTTCATAAAACAATGTAAATTTTGTTTAAATAATTTTATTTTCATGAAATCTAATTAGAAATGTCGTTTTAAAATTTTTTGGACGAATAATTTTAAAATTATACAAAAAAAACCTTATTTTTAAGAAATAATGCGTTTTTCTTAAAAATAAAACAAAAACTGCTGTAACTTTTTAAGTTCTTTATAAAACAATGTAAATTTTGTTTATATAATTTTATTTTCATGAAATCTAATTAGAAATGTCGTTTTAAAATTTTTCGGAGGAATAATTTTAAAATTATACAAAAAAAACGTTATTTATAAGAAATATCGCGTTTTTCTTAAAAATCAAACAAAAACTGCTGTAACTTTTTTATTTCTTCATAAAAAAATGTAAATTTTATTTAAATAATTTTATTTTCCTAAAATCTAATTAGAAATGTCGTTTTAAAATATTTCGGCCTATTAATTTTATAATTTTACCAAAAAAACCTAATTTTTTAGAAATAATGCATTTTTCTTAAAAATCAAACAAAAACTGCTGTAACTTTTTTATTTCTTCATAAAAAAATGTAAATTTTGATTAAATAATTTTATTTTCATGAAATCTAGTTAGAAATGTCGTTTTAAAATTTTTCGGACGATTAATTTTAAAATTATACAAAAAAAACATTTTTCTTAAAAATCACACAAAAACTGCAGAAACTTTTTTATTTCTTCATAAAACAATGTAAATTTTGTTTAAATAATTTTATTTTCATGAAATCTAATTAGAAATGTCGTTTTAAAATTTTTTGGACGAATAATTTTAAAATTATACAAAAAAAACCTTATTTTTAAGAAATAATGCGTTTTTCTTAAAAATAAAACAAAAACTGCTGTAACTTTTTAAGTTCTTTATAAAACAATGTAAATTTTGTTTATATAATTTTATTTTCATGAAATCTAATTAGAAATGTCGTTTTAAAATTTTTCGGAGGAATAATTTTAAAATTATACAAAAAAAACGTTATTTTTAAGAAATATCGCGTTTTTCTTAAAAATCAAACAAAAACTGCTGTAACTTTTTTATTTCTTCATAAAAAAATGTAAATTTTATTTAAATAATTTTATTTTCCTAAAATCTAATTAGAAATATCGTTTTAAAATTTTTTGGACTATTAATTTTAAAATTATACAAAAAAAAACGTTATTTTTAAGAAATAATGCGTTTTTCTTAAAAATCAAACAAAAACTGCTGTAACTTTTTTATTTCTTTATAAAATAATGTAAATTTTATTTAAATAATTTTATTTTCATGAAATCTAATTAGAAATGTCGTTTTAAAATTTTTCGGCCGATTAATTTTAAAACTTTACCAAAAAAACGTTATTTTTTAGAAATAATGCTTATTTCTTAAAAATCAAACAAAAACTGCTGTAACTTTTTTATTTCTTCATAAAAAAATGTAAATTTTATTTAAATAATTTTATTTTCATGAAATCTAATTAGAAATGTCGTTTTAAAATTTTTCGGCCGATTAATTTTAAAATTTTACCAAAAAAACCTTTTTCTTTAAAAATCACCCAAAAGCTGCAAAAACTTTTTAATTTCTTCATAAAACAATGTAAATTTTGTTTAAATAATTTTATTTTCATGAAATCTAATTAGAAATGCCGTTTTATAATTTTTTGAACGATTAATTTTAAAATTATACAAAAAAAACGTTATTTTTAAGAATTAATGCGTTTTTCTTAAAAATCAAACAAAAACTGCTAAAACGTTATTTTTAAGAAATAATGCGTTTTTCTTAAAAATCAAACAAAAACTGCTGTAACTTTTTTGTTTCTTTATAAAAAAATCTAAATTTTGTTTAAATAATTTTATTTTTATAAAATCTAATTAGAAATGTCGTTTTAAAATTTTTCGGCCGATTAATTTTAAAACTTTACCAAAAAAACGTTATTTTTTAGAAATAATGCTTATTTCTTAAAAATCAAACAAAAACTGCTGTAACTTTTTTATTTCTTCATAAAAAAATGTAAATTTTATTTAAATAATTTTATTTTCATGAAATCTAATTAGAAATGTCGTTTTAAAATTTTTCGGCCGATTAATTTTAAAATTTTACCAAAAAAACCTTTTTCTTTAAAAATCACCCAAAAGCTGCAAAAACTTTTTAATTTCTTCATAAAACAATGTAAATTTTGTTTAAATAATTTTATTTTCATGAAATCTAATTAGAAATGCCGTTTTATAATTTTTTGAACGATTAATTTTAAAATTATACAAAAAAAACGTTATTTTTAAGAATTAATGCGTTTTTCTTAAAAATCAAACAAAAACTGCTGTAACTTTTTTATTTCTTTATAAAAAAATGTAAATTTTGTTTAAATAATTTTATTTTCATGAAATCTAATTAGAAATGTAGTTTTAAAATTTTTCGGTCGATTATTTTTAAAATTATACCAAAAAAACGTTTTTCTTAAAAATCAAACAAAAACTGCTGTAACTTTTTTATTTCTTTATAAAAAAATGTAAATTTTGTTTACATTATTTTGTTTTCATAAAATCTAATTAGAAACGCCGTTTTAAATTTTTTCGGACTAATAATTTTAAAATTATACAAAAAAAACATTATTTTTAAGAAATAATGCGTTTTTCTTAAAAATATAACAAAAACTGCTGTAACTTTTTTATTTCTTTATAACAAAATGTAAATTTTGTTTAAATAATTTTATTTTCATGAAATCTAATTAGAAATGTCGTTTTAAAATATTTCGGCCTATTAATTTTATAATTTTACCAAAAAAACCTAATTTTTTAGAAATAATGCATTTTTCTTAAAAATCAAACAAAAACTGCTGTAACTTTTTAAGTTCTTTATAAAACAATGTAAATTTTGTTTAAATAATTTTATTTTCATGAAATCTAATTAGAAATGTAGTTTTAAAATTTTTCGGTCGATTATTTTTAAAATTATACCAAAAAAACGTTTTTCTTAAAAATCAAACAAAAACTGCTGTAACTTTTTTATTTCTTTATAACAAAATGTAAATTTTGTTTATATAATTTTATTTTCATGAAATCTAATTAGAAATGTCGTTTTAAAATTTTTTGGACTATTAATTTTAAAATTATACAAAAAAAACGTTATTTTTAAGAAATAATGCGTTTTTCTTTAAAATCAAACAAAAACTGCTGTAACTTTTTTATTTCTTCATAAAAAAATGTAAATTTTATTTAAATAATTTTATTTTCCTAAAATCTAATTAGAAATATCGTTTTAAAATTTTTTGGACTATTAATTTTAAAATTATACAAAAAAACGTTATTTTTAAGAAATAATGCGTTTTTCTTAAAAATCAAACAAAAACTGCTGTAACTTTTTTGTTTCTTTATAAAAAAATCTAAATTTTGTTTAAATAATTTTATTTTTATAAAATCTAATTAGAAATGTCGTTTTAAAATTTTTCGGACGATTAATTTTAAAATTTTACCAAAAAAACGTTTTTTTTAGATATAATGCGTTTTTCTTAAAAATCAAACAAAAGCTGCTGTAACTTTTTTATTTCTTTATAAGAAAATGTAAATATTGTTTAAATTATTTTATTTTCATAAAATCTAATTAGAAATGCCGTTTTAAAATTTTTCGGACGAATAATTTTAAAATTATACAAAAAAAAACGTTATTTTTAAGAAATAATGCGTTTTTCTTAAAAATCAAACAAAAACTGCTGTAACTTTTTTATTTCTTCATAAAAAAATGTAAATTTTGTTAAAATAATTTTATTTTCATGAATTCTAATTAGAAATGTCATTTTAAAATTTTTCGGACGAATAATTTTAAAATTATACAAAAAAACTTTTTTCTTAAAAATCACACAAAAACTGCAGAAACTTTTTTATTTCATCATTAAACAATGTAAATTTTGTTTAAATAATTTTATTTTCATGAAATCTAATTAGAAATGTCGTTTTAAAATTTTTTGGACGATTAATTTTAAAATTATACAAAAAAACCATATTTTTAAGAAATAATGCGTTTTTCTTAAAAATCAAACAAAAACTGCTGTACCTTTTTTATTTCTTTATAAAAAAATGTAAATTTTGTTTAAATAATTTTATTTTCTTGAAATCTAATTAGAAATGTCTTTTTAAAATTTTTCGGACGATTAATTTTAAAATTTTACCAAAAAAACGTTTTTCTTAAAAATCACCCAAAAGCTGCAGAAACTATTTAATTTCTTCATAAAACAATGTAAATTTTGTTTAAATAATTTTATTTTCATGAAATCTAATTAGAAATGCCGTTTTATAATTTTTTGAACGATTAATTTTAAAATTATACAAAAAAAACGTTATTTTTAAGAATTAATTCGTTTTTCTTAAAAATAAAACAAAAACTGCTGTAACTTTTTTAGTTCTTTATAAAAAAATGTAAATTTTGTTTATATAATTTTATTTTCATGAAATCTAATTAGATATGTCGTTTTAAAATTTTTCGGAGGAATAATTTTAAAATTATACAAAAAAAACGTTATTTTTAAGAAATAACGCGTTTTTTCTTAAAAATGAAACGAAAACTGCGGTAACTTTTTTATTTCTTCATAAAAAAATGTAAATTTTATTTAAATAATTATATTTTTCTAAAATATAATTAGAAATGTCGTTTTAAAATTTTTGGGACGATTAATTTTAAAATTATTCAAAAAAAATGTTATTTTTAAGAAATAATGCGTTTTTCTTAAAAATCAAACAAAAACTGCTGTAACTTTTTTATTTCTTTATAAAAAAATATACATTTTGTTTAAATATATTTATTTTTCTAAAATATAATTAGAAATGTCGTTTTAAAATTTTTGGGACGATTAATTTTAAAATTATTCAAAAAAAACGTTATTTTTAAGAAATAATGTGTTTTTCTTAAAAATAAAACAAATACTGCTGTAACTTTAATATTTCTTTATAAAAAAATATAAATTTTGTTTAAATAATTTTATTTTCTTGAAATCTAATTTGAAATGACGTTTTAAAATTTTTCGGACTGGTAATTTTAAAATTATACAAAAAAAAACTTTATTTTTAAGAAAGAATGCGTTTTTCTTAAAAATCAAACACAAACTGCTGTTACTTTTTTATTTCATTATAAAAAAATGTAAATTTTGTTTAAATTATTTTATTTTCATAAAATCTAATTAGAAATGTCATTTTAAAATTTTTCGGACGATTAATTTTAAAATTATACCAAAAAAACGTTATTTTTAAGAAATAATGCGTTTTTCTTAAAAATCAAACAAAAACTGCTGTAACTTTTTATTTCTTTATAAAAAAAAGTAAATTTTGTTTAAATATTTATATTTTGATGAATTCTAATTAGAAATGTCGTTTTAAAATTTTTCGGACGATAAATTTTAAAATTATACAAAAAAAACGTTATTTTTAAGAAATAATGCGTTTTTCTTAAAAATCAAACAAAAACTGCTGTAACTTTTTTATTTCTTCATAAAAAAATGTAAATTTTGTTTAAATAATTTTATTTTCATGAAATCTAATTAGAAATGTCGTTTTAAAATTTTTCGGACGATTAATTTTAAAATTATACAAAAAAAACTTTTTTCTTAAAAATCACACAAAAACGGCAGAAACTTTTTTATTTCTTCATAATACAATGTAAATTTTGTTTAAATAATTTTATTTTCATGAAATCTAATTAGAAATGTCGTTTTAAAATTTTTTGTACGATTAATTTTAAAATTATACAAATAAAACGTTATTTTTAAAAAATAATGCGTTTTTTCTTAAAAATGAAACAAAAACTGCTGTAACTTTTTTATTTCTTTATAAAAAAATGTAAATTTTGTTTAAATTATTTTATTTTCATAAAATCTAATTAGAAATGCCGTTTTAAAATTTTTTGGACGAATAATTTTAAAATTATACAAACAAGAAACGTTATTTTTTATAAATAATGCGTTTTTCTTAAAAATCAAACAAAAACTGCTGTAACTTTTTTATTTCTTCATAAAAAAAAGTAAATTTTGATTAAATAATTTTATTTTCATGAAGTCTAATTAGAAATGTCGTTTTAAAATTTTTCGGACTATTAATTTTAAAATTATACAAAAAAAACGTTATTTTTTAGAAATAATGCGTTTTTCTTAAAAATCAAACAAAAACTGCTGTAACTTTTTTATTTCTTTATAAATAAATGTAAATTTTATTTACATGATTTTATTTTCAGAAAATCTAATTAGAAATGCCGTTTTAAAATTTTTCGGACGATTAATTTTAAAATTATACAAAAAAAACGTTATTTTTAAGAAATAATGCGTTTTTCTTAAAAATCAAACAAAAACTGCTGTAACTTTTTTATTTCTTCATAACAAAATGTAAATTTTGATTAAATAATTTTATTTTTATGAAATTTAATTGGAAATGTCGTTTTAAAATTTTTCGGACGATTAATTTTAAAATTATACAAAAAAACGTTTTTCTTAAAAATCACACAAAAACTGCAAAAACTTTTTTATTTCTACATAAAACAATGTAAATTTTGTTAAATAATTTTGTTTTCATGAAATCTAATTAGAAATGTCGTTTTTAAATTTTTTGGACGATTAATTTTAAAATTATTTAAAAAAAACGTTATTTTTAAGAAATAATGCGTTTTTCTTAAAAATAAAACAAAAACTGCTGTAACTTTTTTAGTTCTTTATACAAAAATGTAAATTTTGTTTACATGATTTTATTTTCAGAAAATCTAATTAGAAATGCCGTTTTAAAATTTTTCGGACGATTAATTTTAAAATTATTCAAAAAAAACTTTATTTTTAAGAAATAATGCGTTTTTCTTAAAAATAAAACAAAAACTGCTGTAACTTTTTTATTTCTTTATAAAAAAATGTAAATTTTGTTTAAATTATTTTGTTTTTATAAAATCTAATTAGAAATGCCATTTTAATTTTTTTCGGACAATTAATTTTAAAATTATACAAAAAAAAAACGTTATTTTTAAGAAATAATGCGTTTTTCTTTAAAATCAAACAAAAACTGCTGTAACTTTTTTATTTCTTTATAAATAAATGTAAATTTTGTTTACATGATTTTATTTTCAGAAAATCTAATTAGAAATGCCGTTTTAAAATTTTTCGGACGAATAATTTTAAAATTATACAAAAATAACGTTATTTTTAAGAAATAATGCGTTTTTCTTAAAAATCAAACAAAAACTGCTGTAACTTTTTAATTTCTTTATAAAAAAATGTAAATTTTGTTTAAATAATTTTATTTTCATGAAATCTAATTCGAAATGTTGTTTTACAATTTTTTGGACGATTAATTTTAAAATTATACAAAAAAAACGTTATTTTTAAGAAATAATGCGATTTTCTTAAAAGTCAAACAAAAACTGCTGTAACTTTTTTATATGTTTATAAAAAAATGTAGATTTTGTTTAAATAATTTTATTTTCACAAAATCTAATTAGAAATGCCGTTTTAAAATTTTTCGGACGATTAATTTTAAAATTATACAAAAAAAAACGTTATTTTTAAGAAATAATGCGTTTTCCTTAAAAATCAAACAAAAACTGCTGTAACTTTTTTATTTCCTTATAAAAAAATATAAATTTTGTTTAAATAATTTTATTTTCATGAAATCTAATTAGAAATGTCGTTTTAAAATTTTTCGGACAATTAATTTTAAAATTTTACCAAAAAAACGTTTTTTTTAGAAATAATGCGTTTCTCTTAAAAATCAAACAAAAGCTGCTGTAACTTTTTTATTTCTTTGTAAAAAAATGTAAACTTTGTTTAAATTATTTTATTTTCATAAAATCTAATTAGAAATGCCGTTTTAAAATTTTTTGGACGAATAATTTTAAAATTATACAAAAAAATACTTTATTTTTAAGAAATAATGCGTTTTTCTTAAAAATCAAACAAAAACTGCTGTAACTTTTTTATTTCTTTATAGAAAAATGTAAATTTTGTTTAAATAATTTTATTTTTATGAAATCTAATTAGAAATGTCGTTTTAATATTTTTTGGACGAATAATTTTAAAATTATACCAAAAAAACGTTATTTTTTAGAAATAATGCGTTTTTCTTAAAAATCAAACAAAAACTGCTATACCTTTTTTATTTCTTTATAAAAAAAAGTAAATTTTGTTTAAATTATTTTATTTTCATAAAATCTACTTAGAAATGCCGTTTTAAAATTTTTTGGACGATTAATTTTAAAATGATACCAAAAAAACGTTATTTTTTAGAAATAATGCGTTTTTCTTAAAAATCAAACAAAAGCTGCTGTAACTTTTATATTTCTTTATAAAAAAATGTAAATTTTGTTTAAACTACGTTATTTTCATAAAATCTAACTAGAAATGCCGTTTTTAAATTTTTCGGACGAATAATTTTAAAATTATACAAAAAAAAACGTTATTTTTAAGAAATACTGCGTTTTTCTTAAAAATCAAACTGAAACTGCTGTAACTTTTTTATTTCTTCATAAATAAATGTAAATTTTGTTTAAATAATTTTATTTTCATGAAATCTAATTAGAAATGTCGTTTTAAAATATTTCGGACGATTAATTTTAAAATTTTTACAAAAAAACTTTTTTTTTAGAAATAATGCGTTTTTCTTAAAAATCAAACAAAAGCTGCTGTAACTTTTTTATTTCTTTATAAAAAAATGTAAATTTTGTTTAAATTATTTTATTTTCATAAAATCTAATTAGAAATGCCGTTTAAAAATTTTTCGGACGAATAATTTTAAAATTATACAAAAAAAAAACGTTATTTTTAAGAAATAATGCGTTTTTCTTAAAAATCAAACAAAAACTGCTGTTACTTTTTTATTTCTTTATAGAAAAATGTAAATTTTGTTTAAATAATTTTATATTCTTGAATTCTAATGAGAAAAGTCGTTTTAAAATTTTTCGGACGATTAATTTTAAAATTATACAAAAAAAACGTTATTTTTTTGAAATAATGCGTTTTTCTTAAAAATCAAACAAAAGCTGCTGTAACTTTTTTATTTCTTTGTAAAAAAATGTAAACTTTGTTTAAATTATTTTATTTTCCTAAAATCTAATTAGAAATGTCGTAAAATTTTTTGGACGATTAATTTTAAAATTAAACAAAAAAAAACGTTATTTTTAAGAAATAATGCGTTTTTCTTAAAAATGAAACAAAAACTGCTGTAACTTTTTTATTTCTTTATAAAAAAATGTAAATTTTGTTTAAATTATTTTATTTTCATAAAATCTATTTAGAAATGCCGTTTTAAAAATTTTCGGACGAATAATTTTAAAATTATACAAAAAAAACGTTATTTTTAAGAAATAATGCGTTTTTCTTAAAAATCAAACAAAAACTGCTGTAACTTTTTTATTTCTTTATAAAATAATGTAAATTTTATTTAAATAATTTTATTTTCATGAAATCTAATTAGAAATGTCGATTTAAAATTTTTCGGCCGATTAATTTTAAAATTTTACCAAAAAAACGTTATTTTTTAGAAATAATGCTTTTTTCTTAAAAATCAAACAAAAACTGCTGTAACTTTTTTATTTCTTCATAAAAAAATGTAAATTTTATTTAAATAATTTTATTTTCATGAAATCTAATTAGAAATGTCGTTTTAATATTATTCGGCCGATTAATTTTAAAATTTTACCAAAAAAACGTTATTTTTTTAGAAATAATGCGTTTTTCTTAAAAATCAAACAAAAACTGCTGTAACTTTTTTATTTCTTTATAAATAAATGTAAATTTTGTTTACATTATTTTGTTTTCATAAAATCTAATTAGAAACGCCGTTTTAAATTTTTTCGGACTAATAATTTTAAAATTATACAAAAAAAACATTATTTTTAAGAAATAATGCGTTTTTCTTAAAAATAAAACAAAAACTGCTGTAACTTTTTTATTTCTTTATAAAAAAATGTAAATTTTGTTTAAATAATTTTATTTTCATGAAATCTAATTAAAAATGTCGTTTTAAAATATTTCGGCCTATTAATTTTATAATTTTACCAAAAAAACCCAATTTTTTAGAAATAATGCATTTTTCTTAAAAATCAAACAAAAACTGCTGTAACTTTTTTATTTCTTCATAAAAAAATGTAAATTTTGATTAAATAATTTTATTTTCATGAAATCTAGTTAGAAATGTCGTTTTAAAATTTTTCAAACGATTAATTTTAAAAATAAATAAGTAAAACAACTTGATGATTCCTATGCTCCAACTTTAATGCGTTTTTCTTAAAAATCAAACAAAAACTGCTGTAACTTTTTTATTTCTTTATAAAAAATGTAAATTTTGTTTAAATAATTTTATTTTTATAAAATCTAATTAGAAATGTCGTTTTAAAATTTTTCGGACGATTAATTTTAAAATGTTACCAAAAAAACGTTTTTTTTAGATATAATGCGTTTTTCTTAAAAATCAAACAAAAGCAGCTGTAACTTTTTTATTTCTTTATAAGAAAATGTAAATTTTGTTTAAATTATTTTATTTTCATAAAATCTAATTAGAAATGCCGTTTTAAAATTTTTCGGACGAATAATTTTAAAATTATACAAAAAAAAACGTTATTTTTAAGAAATAATGCGTTTTTCTTAAAAATCAAACAAAAACTGCTGTAACTTTTTTATTTCTTCATAAAAAAATGTAAATTTTGTTAAAATTATTTTATTTTCAGGAATTCTAATTAGAAATGTCATTTTAAAATTTTTCGGACGAATAATTTTAAAATTATACAAAAAAACTTTTTTCTTAAAAATCACAAAAAAACTGCAGAAACTTTTTTATTTCATCATAAAACAATGTAAATTTTGTTTAAATAATTTTATTTTCATGAAATCTAATTAGAAATGTCGTTTTAAAATTTTTTGGACGATTAATTTTAAAATTATACAAAAAAACCATATTTTTAAGAAATAATGCGTTTTTCTTAAAAATCAAACAAAAACTGCTTTACCTTTTTTATTTCTTTATAAAAAAATGTAAATTTTGTTTAAATAATTTTATTTTCTTGAAATCTAATTAGAAATGTCTTTTTAAAATTTTTCGGACGATTAATTTTAAAATTTTACCAAAAAAACGTTTTTCTTAAAAATCACACAAAAGCTGCAGGAACTTTTTAATTTCTTCATAAAACAATGTAAATTTTGTTTAAATAATTTTATTTTCATGAAATCTAATTAGAAATGACGTTTTATAATTTTTTGAACGATTAATTTTAAAATTATACAAAAAAAACGTTATTTTTAAGAATTAATGCGTTTTTCTTAAAAATAAAACAAAAACTGCTGTAACTTTTTTAGTTCTTTATAAAAAAATGTAAATTTTGTTTATATAATTTTATTTTCATGAAATCTAATAAGATATCTCGTTTTAAAATTTTTCGGAGGAATAATTTTAAAATTATACAAAAAAACGTTATTTTTAAGAAATAACGCGTTTTTTCTTAAAAATGAAACGAAAACTGCTGTAACTTTTTTATTTCTTCATAAAAAAATGTAAATTTTATTTAAATAATTATATTTTTCTAAAATCTAATTAGAAATGTCGTTTTAAAATTTTTGGGACGATTAATTTTAAAATTATACAAAAAAAACGTTATTTTTAAGAAATATAGCGTTTTTCTTAAAAATCAAACAAAAACTGCTGTAACTTTTTTATTTCTTTATAAAAAAATATACATTTTGTTTAAATATATTTATTTTCATGAAATCTAATTAGAAATGTCGTTTTAAAATTTTTCGGACGATTAATTTTAATATTATACAAAAAAAACGTTATTTTTAAGAAATAATGTGTTTTTCTTAAAAATAAAACAAATACTGCTGTAACTTTAATATTTCTTTATAAAAAAATGTAAATTTTGTTTAAATAATTTTATTTTCTTGAAATCTAATTGGAAATGCCGTTTTAAAATTTTTCGGACGATTAATTTTAAAATTATTCAAAAAAAACTTTATTTTTAAGAAATAATGCGTTTTTCTTAAAAATAAAACAAAAACTGCTGTAACTTTTTTATTTCTTTATAAAAAAATGTAAATTTTGTTTAAATTATTTTGTTTTTATAAAATCTAATTAGAAATGCCATTTTAAATTTTTTCGGACAATTAATTTTAAAATTATACAAAAAAAAAACGTTATTTTTAAGAAATAATGCGTTTTTCTTAAAAATCAAACAAAAACTGCTGTAACTTTTTTATTTCTTTATAAATAAATGTAAATTTTGTTTACATGATTTTATTTTCAGAAAATCTAATTAGAAATGCCGTTTTAAAATTTTTCGGACGATTAATTTTAAAATTATACAAAAATAACGTTATTTTTAAGAAATAATGCGTTTTTCTTAAAAATCAAACAAAAACTGCTGTAACTTTTTAATTTCTTTATAAAAAAATGTAAATTTTGTTTAAATAATTTTATTTTCATGAAATCTAATTCGAAATGTTGTTTTACAATTTTTTGGACGATTAATTTTAAAATTATACAAAAAAAACGTTATTTTTAAGAAATAATGCGATTTTCTTAAAAGTCAAACAAAAACTGCTGTAACTTTTTTATTTGTTTATAAAAAAATGTAGATTTTGTTAAAATAATTTTATTTTCACAAAATCTAATTAGAAATGCCGTTTTAAAATTTTTCGGACGATTAATTTTAAAATTATACAAAAAAAAACGTTATTTTTAAGAAATAATGCGTTTTCCTTAAAAATCAAACAAAAACTGCTGTAACTTTTTTATTTCCTTATAAAAAAATATAAATTTTGTTTAAATAATTTTATTTTCATGAAATCTAATTAGAAATGTCGTTTTAAAATTTTTCGGACGATTAATTTTAAAATTTTACCAAAAAAACGTTTTTTTTTAGAAATAATGCGTTTCTCTTAAAAATCAAACAAAAGCTGCTGTAACTTTTTTATTTCTTTGTAAAAAAATGTAAACTTTGTTTAAATTACTTTATTTTCATAAAATCTAATTAGAAATGCCGTTTTAAAATTTTTTGGACGAATAATTTTAAAATTATACAAAAAAATACTTTATTTTTAAGAAATAATGCGTTTTTCTTAAAAATCAAACAAAAACTGCTGTAACTTTTTTATTTCTTTATAGAAAAATGTAAATTTTGTTTAAATAATTTTATTTTCATGAAATCTAATTAGAAATGTCGTTTAAATATTTTTTGGACGAATAATTTTAAAATTATACCAAAAAAACGTTATTTTTTAGAAATAATGCGTTTTTCTTAAAAATCAAACAAAAACTGCTATACCTTTTTTATTTCTTTATAAAAAAAAGTAAATTTTGTTTAAATTATTTTATTTTCATAAAATCTACTTAGAAATGCCGTTTTAAAATTTTTTGGACGATTAATTTTAAAATTATACCAAAAAAACGTTATTTTTTAGAAATAATGCGATTTTCTTAAAAGTCAAACAAAAACTGCTGTAACTTTTTTATTTGTTTATAAAAAAATGTAGATTTTGTTTAAATAATTTTATTTTCACAAAATCTAATTAGAAATGCCGTTTTAAAATTTTTCGGACGATTAATTTTAAAATTATACAAAAAAAAACGTTATTTTTAAGAAATAACGCGTTTTTTCTTAAAAATGAAACGAAAACTGCTGTAACTTTTTTATTTCTTCATAAAAAAATGTAAATTTTATTTAAATAATTATATTTTTCTAAAATCTAATTAGAAATGTCGTTTTAAAATTTTTGGGACGATTAATTTTAAAATTATACAAAAAAAACGTTATTTTTAAGAAATATAGCGTTTTTCTTAAAAATCAAACAAAAGCTGCTGTAACTTTTATATTTCTTTATAAAAAAATGTAAATTTTGTTTAAATTACTTTATTTTCATAAAATCTAACTAGAAATGCCGTTTTTAAATTTTTCGGACGAATAATTTTAAAATTATACAAAAAAAAACGTTATTTTTAAGAAATACTGCGTTTTTCTTAAAAATCAAACTGAAACTGCTGTAACTTTTTTATTTCTTCATAAATAAATGTAAATTTTGTTTAAATAATTTTATTTTCATGAAATCTAATTAGAAATGTCGTTTTAAAATATTTCGGACGATTAATTTTAAAATTTTACCAAAAAAACTTTTTTTTTAGAAATAATGCGTTTTTCTTAAAAATCAAACAAAAGCTGCTGTAACTTTTTTATTTCTTTATAAAAAAATGTAAATTTTGTTTAAATTATTTTATTTTCATAAAATCTAATTAGAAATGCCGTTTAAAAATTTTTCGGACGAATAATTTTAAAATTATACAAAAAAAAAACGTTATTTTTAAGAAATAATGCGTTTTTCTTAAAAATTAAACAAAAACTGCTGTAACTTTTTTATTTCTTTATAGAAAAATGTAAATTTTGTTTAAATAATTTTATATTCTTGAATTCTAATGAGAAAAGTCGTTTTAAAATTTTTCGGACGATTAATTTTAAAATTATACAAAAAAAACGTTATTTTTTTGAAATAATGCGTTTTTCTTAAAAATCAAACAAAAGCTGCTGTAACTTTTTTATTTCTTTGTAAAAAAATGTAAACTTTGTTTAAATTATTTTATTTTCCTAAAATCTAATTAGAAATGTCGTAAAATTTTTTGGACGATTAATTTTAAAATTAAACAAAAAAAAACGTTATTTTTAAGAAATAATGCGTTTTTCTTAAAAATGAAACAAAAACTGCTGTAACTTTTTTATTTCTTTATAAAAAAATGTTAAT
Organism: Stenus bimaculatus; assembly: GCA_963971135.1. NCBI lineage: Eukaryota > Metazoa > Arthropoda > Insecta > Coleoptera > Staphylinidae > Stenus > Stenus bimaculatus. The sequence goes on along the minus strand of OZ020186.1, from coordinate 14,592,334 downwards.
TTTGTTTAAATTATTTTATTTTCATAAAATCTATTTAGAAATGCCGTTTTAAAAATTTTCGGACGAATAATTTTAAAATTATACAAAAAAAACGTTATTTTTAAGAAATAATGCGTTTTTCTTAAAAATCAAACAAAAACTGCTGTAACTTTTTTATTTCTTTATAAAATAATGTAAATTTTATTTAAATAATTTTATTTTCATGAAATCTAATTAGAAATGTCGTTTTAAAATTTTTCGGCCGATTAATTTTAAAATATTACCAAAAAAACGTTATTTTTTAGAAATAATGCTTTTTTCTTAAAAATCAAACAAAAACTGCTGTAACTTTTTTATTTCTTCATAAAAAAATGTAAATTTTATTTAAATAATTTTATTTTCATGAAATCTAATTAGAAATGTCGTTTTAAAATTTTTCGGCCGATTAATTTTAAAATTTTACCAAAAAAACGTTATTTTTTTAGAAATAATGCGTTTTTCTTAAAAATCAAACAAAAACTGCTGTAACTTTTTTATTTCTTTATAAATAAATGTAAATTTTGTTTACATTATTTTGTTTTCATAAAATCTAATTAGAAACGCCGTTTTAAATTTTTTCGGACTAATAATTTTAAAATTATACAAAAAAAACATTATTTTTAAGAAATAATGCGTTTTTCTTAAAAATAAAACAAAAACTGCTGTAACTTTTTTATTTCTTTAAAAAAAAATGTAAATTTTGTTTAAATAATTTTATTTTCATGAAATCTAATTAAAAATGTCGTTTTAAAATATTTCGGCGTATTAATTTTATAATTTTACCAAAAAAACCTAATTTTTTAGAAATAATGCATTTTTCTTAAAAATCAAACAAAAACTGCTGTAACTTTTTTATTTCTTCATAAAAAAATGTAAATTTTGATTAAATAATTTTATTTTCATGAAATCTAGTTAAAAATGTCGTTTAAAAATTTTTCGGACGATTAATTTTAAAAATAAATAAGTAAAACAACTTGATGATTCCTATGCTCCAACTTTAATGCGTTTTTCTTAAAAATCAAACAAAAACTGCTGTAACTTTTTTATTTCTTTATAAAAAAATATAAATTTTGTTTAAATAATTTTATTTTTATAAAATCTAATTAAAAATGTCGTTTTAAAATTTTTCGGACGATTAATTTTAAAATTTTACCAAATAAACGTTTTTTTTAGATATAATGCGTTTTTCTTAAAAATCAAACAAAAGCAGCTGTAACTTTTTTATTTCTTTATAAGAAAATGTAAATTTTGTTTAAATTATTTTATTTTCATAAAATCTAATTAGAAATGCCGTTTTAAAATTTTTCGGACGAATAATTTTAAAATTATACAAAAAAAAACGTTATTTTTAAGAAATAATGCGTTTTTCTTAAAAATCAAACAAAAACTGCTGTAACTTTTTTATTTCTTCATAAAAATATGTAAATTTTGTTAAAATTATTTTATTTTCAGGAATTCTAATTAGAAATGTCATTTTAAAATTTTTCGGACGAATAATTTTAAAATTATACAAAAAAACTTTTTTCTTAAAAATCACACAAAAACTGCAGAAACTTTTTTATTTCATCATAAAACAATGTAAATTTTGTTTAAATAATTTTATTTTCATGAAATCTAATTAGAAATGTCGTTTTAAAATTTTTTGGACGATTAATTTTAAAATTATACAAAAAAACCATATTTTTAAGAAATAATGCGTTTTTCTTAAAAATCAAACAAAAACTGCTTTACCTTTTTTATTTCTTTATAAAAAAATGTAAATTTTGTTTAAATAATTTTATTTTCTTGAAATCTAATTAGAAATGTCTTTTTAAAATTTTTCGGACGATTAATTTTAAAATTTTACCAAAAAAACGTTTTTCTTAAAAATCACACAAAAGCTGCAGAAACTTTTTAATTTCTTCATAAAACAATGTAAATTTTGTTTAAATAATTTTATTTTCATGAAATCTAATTAGAAATGCCGTTTTATAATTTTTTGAACGATTAATTTTAAAATTATACAAAAAAACGTTATTTTTAAGAATTAATGCGTTTTTCTTAAAAATAAAACAAAAACTGCTGTAACTTTTTTAGTTCTTTATAAAAAAATGTAGATTTTGTTTATATAATTTTATTTTCATGAAATCTAATAAGATATCTCGTTTTAAAATTTTTCGGAGGAATAATTTTAAAATTATACAAAAAAACGTTATTTTTAAGAAATAACGCGTTTTTTCTTAAAAATGAAACGAAAACTGCTGTAACTTTTTTATTTGTTCATAAAAAAATGTAAATTTTATTTAAATAATAATAATTTTTGTCAATTTTCGTTGAACACTTTCTAAGGATTTGATTAGTCCCTTGTAGTGAGGAGACCATATGATAGCACTGTATTCTAACTTTGATCGTACAAACGATGTAAACAGGGTTTTAAATGCATCGCAATTCAAGTCTATACAGATTCTTGTAATGAAACCTAATAGTTTAAATGCCAAGTTAATATTGTTTAAGATGTGTGATCTGAAGGTTAGACATGAATCGAAAAGGATACCTAGATCTTTAATTTCATCAACTTTGGTTAAAATACGGTCCCTAATACTATAATAGCGAATAGACTTAATTCTTTTGCGTGAAAATGTAATGGATTGACATTTATCCAGGTTTAAGTACAGCCTATTCTGCTCGCACCAGTTAACTAAATTATCAATGTCATTCTGTACCATACCCTGATCTTCCAACGACTCGACTACTCTAAATATTTTCAAATCGTCAGCGAACAAATAAACCTTACAATTAAGAATGTAGTTTTGGATGTCGTTAATGAACAAATTGAAAAGTACTGGTCCACAATGGGATCCTTGTGGTACACCTGATGATACCTTAATAATATCTGAAACAACACCGGATAAGTTAACGCGTTGAGTTCTATCACTTAAAAAACTATTTAACCAGTTCGTAATTTTCATGGAGAATCCCATATTGCATAATTTGGAAATTAGAAGTTTATGATCAACCCTATCAAATGCCTTGGAGAAGTCAGTGTAGATTGCATCAACCTCCAACTGTTTCTCCAATGCATCGGACAAAAAGTTATTATAAAGTAAAAGATTTGATAAAGTTGAACGACCGCTCATAAAACCGTGTTGCTGATCAATTATCAATGGTTTAGATATCCATGATAGTTGTGTTGAAATTAATTTATCAAATAATTTAGGTATTACGGATGCTAAACTTACACCTCTGTAGTTTTTTATATGTTGGCGATCTCCTGATTTAAAAATAGGAGTAATATAACTTGATTTCCATAATTTTGGGAATGTTTCATCTTTTAAAGATCTAGAAAACATCAAATATATGGGTCTTGTTACTGTAAATTTACATTTTTTAAGGAAGAAGGAAGGAATTCCATCTGGACCACATGACATTGATTCTTTAGTTGATGATATAATGTCAAGAACCGATTCTAAACTTACGCTAAATGAATAATTTGAATTGACTAGAGAAACGATTTCTGCTTCGGGAATGTTCACTATACCATCGTTGGGTAGATCAGAATAGACACTTTGAAAGAAGTCGCTAAATAATTTCACACTATTTTGAATGTCACAGCTTGAAACGCTATTATAGTACATAATGTTAGGTATTCCTTTTTGATCTTTAGATTCTCTAACAAATTTCCAAAAAAGATCAGGATCCTTGTTAATATTGTTCTCTACTGTAAAAATATAGCTTCTGTAAAGTGATTTACTTAAATACTGACATTGTGTACGCAAGTCCTTGAAAATATTATAATCAACACTATTAAAACTACTTTTATAAGCTGCATGAGCTTCCTTTTTCTTATAGATCAAACTGATAAGTTTGGGGGAGTACCAAATTGGGAAGGTACTAGAACGAACGTTTTTAACCGGAATGAAATTCTCTATTATCGAATAGACAATTTCATAAAACTGTTCAACACATTTATCAATATTCGGTTGCTGTTCAAATATACTTTCCCAATTAATTTCGGCTAAATAATGATTAATGGAAACATAATCCGCATTTTTAAAGTCCTTAATGATAGTATTATTAGTCAGGGATTTATATCGTGTAGCACAGTTTACTATAATCGAGTAAGGCTCGTGATGTACAGAAGAATTACTCACTAATACATCGACCGCCTGACTAACAGAGCACTCGTCTTTAATGTTTGAAAAAATTAAGTCCAAAAATGTACCCCTAGAGTTACACAAATTATTAATTTGGAAAAAGTTCATAAATCCAAAACTGTCCGATAACACTTTAGATGGATAGTTGAGATCTAGTGAAGCATCAGATACTCCGAAGTCATCATTCATCCATTTTGCCGCTGGAAGGTTGTAATCCCCGCAAATCAACAGTTTTGACCCTGGGAATTTTTCATAGAGTTCCTCTACCGTGGTACAATGATTTTCATATTTGGAAATATTCGACAAAGGTGGCAGATAAGCAGCACCAATAATAAGGTTCAACACATTAGAAAATGAAACCAAGACAAAAAGTTGTTCAACATCGTGGTAGATGATAGGTAACTCCTTAGCTTTTAAATTTTTCTTAGATAGAATCATTACTCCGCCACCCTTAATTTTTTCAGAGTTAGTAGAATTACGGTCACATCTAAATATGTCAAAGTTCTTTAATTTGAACTCGCTGCTTTTAATTTCTGAATTTAGCCAGGATTCAAGAACGATGATAATATCATAATCAGACAAAAGAATTGAGCTAGAAAATTCATTAATTTTAGATTTCATGCCACCAAAGTTGTAGAAGTAAATTTTAAGATTTGTGCTTAATCGTTTTTTGACTGATTCTTCGTTTTATTATTGAATTTAAAAATTTTTGGTTCACCATTTAAATACTTGATAAATAAATCGGATTCACCATTGGCCTTTCTAGCGTTCAATTCATCTTTTGCCTGATTAAAGCAATCCCTTTGCATTTTGGTTAGGTCGTGCTTTAATTTGATGTTTCGCACATTCGATTCTTTATTTCTTCTCTGAATGGATATAAGCTTCATGGGTATTTCCTTGTCAGGAAATATTGCTTTTAAGGGTCGAATATTATTGCTCTCGGTTAACTTACCAATGCGAAATAACTTTAAAGGTTTAAATTCAACATTTCCTAAGATTTCTTGAATGTGAGAAATTTCGGAAGCTATTTTATCATCAACTGATCCTGAAGTAGACTCAGGAACGTTATAAATCATTAAATTTTTTGATCTTCTCTCACGTTCATCTAATTCCGAAATTACTGCAAAATTAGCATTATTGGCACTGGGTAAGCTAGTATTATTGGATTCTTTAAGCCCATTTATTTCCTTTTTAAGTTCGGAGTTTTCATTTTCCAATGACTTTAATTTCAGTTTAATAGTTTTGAGTTCCTCATTAAGGGATTTAAATTGATTGAGTATATCATCTTTAAAAATGGAAAACTGATGATGAAACATATTAGAGATAGAAGCTTCAGTTATGGTTACATCGGACATACTCGTTGCTTGCTCATGGCGAAGAGATGCGTTTAGCTCTGAATCCAAATCACATATCCATCGTTCCCCATTTGGTTTCTTTTCCTCCTTTAAATAAAACGTAAAACTATCAGCATCTAAATTGGCACACGAAAAGTGGTGCCACTTTTTACAATCTCCATTACATTTAATGTATTTTGTTCTTGATCCAATAATGTTCTTACAAGATCCGCAAATCATCACCATACTGATTTAATTTAAATTTCTATTTGATTTAATTAAAAGGAAAACGGAAAAAGAAAACAATGGTTATGGAAGACAACAATAAGGATATGATATGTCTTCACAACGCCGGGCCTATGACGTTGACTAACAACAAAAACACAGAAGGCCGCGGATAGCAAGGAAAAAAAAACTTGGGTTTTTAGGGTTTGATCCAGTGTCGATTAAATCAATTCACACGAGGTAAACGTCTTAACCAATACACCACATCAAGTGATGACGGAACGGTGGGTAGCTTAATAAATATCGACAGCTTGCAGACTATAGCGTAAACAGTAAACAAATATGGCTGATAAATGCAAAATGTAAAAAACACTGATGATATTTCAATATTAATTAACCAGTTCTTACCGGTATATTTTCTTAAATCGTATTAGCCAATTATAAGTAAATCATAGTAAACACCGTATTCAACTTCAACCACAAATTTAAACCATTTAATTAGACACGAAAACCATGAGAAAAGAGGAGCGATGTAAACACGCGAACGTTACTCAAGATGTTATGATCATTTTATCTTCATAAAATCTAATTAGAAATGTCGTTTTAAAATTTTTCGCACGATTAATTTTAAAATTTTACCAAAAACGTTATTTTTAAGAAATAATGCGTTTTTCTTAAAAATCAAACAAAAACTGATGTAACTTTTTTATTTCTTTATAAAAAAATGTAAATTTTGTTTAAATTATTTTATTTTCATGAAATCTAATTAGAAATGCCGTTTTAAAATTTTTCGGACGAATAATTTTAAAATTATACAAAAAAAAACGTTATTTTTAAGAAATAATGCGTTTTTCTTAAAAATCAAACAAAAACTGCTGTACCTTTTTTATTTCTTTATAAAAAAATGTAAATTTTGTTTAAATAATTTTATTTTCTTGAAATCTAATTAGAAATGTCTTTTTAAAATTTTTCGGACGATTAATTTTAAAATTTTACCAAAAAAACGTTTTTCTTAAAAATCACACAAAAGCTGCAGAAACTTTTTAATTTCTTCATAAAACATTGTAAATTTTGTTTAAATAATTTTATTTTCATGAAATCTAATTAGAAATGCCGTTTTATAATTTTTTGAACGATTAATTTTAAAATTATACAAAAAAAACGTTATTTTTAAGAATTAATGCGTTTTTCTTAAAAATAAAACAAAAACTGCTGTAACTTTTTTAGTTCTTTATAAAAAAATGTAAATTTTGTTTATATAATTTTATTTTCATGAAATCTAATTAGATATGTCGTTTTAAAATTTTTCGGAGGAATAATTTTAAAATTATACAAAAAAAACGTTATTTTTAAGAAATAACGCGTTTTTTCTTAAAAATGAAACGAAAACTGCTGTAACTTTTTTATTTCTTCATAAAAAAATGTAAATTTTATTTAAATAATTATATTTTTCTAAATTCTAATTAGAAATGTCGTTTTAAAATTTTTGGGACGATTAATTTTAAAATTATACAAAAAAAACGTTATTTTTAAGAAATAATGCGTTTTTCTTAAAAATCAAACAAAAACTGCTGTAACGTTTTTATTTCTTTATAAAAAAATATACATTTTGTTTAAATATATTTATTTTCATGAAATCTAATTAGAAATGTCGTTTTAAAATTTTTCGGACGATTAATTTTAATATTATACAAAAAAAACTTTATTTTTAAGAAATAATGTGTTTTTCTTAAAAATAAAACAAATACTGCTGTAACTTTAATATTTCTTTATAAAAAATGTAAATTTTGTTTAAATAATTTTATTTTCTTGAAATCTAATTGGAAATGACGTTTTAAAATTTTTCGGACTGATAATTTTAAAATTATACAAAAAAAAACGTTATTTTTAAGAAAGAATGCGTTTTTCTTAAAAATCAAACACAAACTGCTGTTACTTTTTTATTTCAATATAAAAAAATGTAAATTTTGTTTAAATTATTTTATTTTCATAAAATCCAATTAGAAATGTCATTTTAAAATTTTTCGGACGATTAATTTTAATATTATACAAAAAAAACGTTATTTTTAAGAAATAATGCGTTTTTCTTCAAAATCAAACAAAAACTGCTGTAACTTTTTTTTTTCTGTATAAAAAAGTGAACATTTTGTTTAAATAATTTTATTTTCATGAAATCTAATTAGAAATGTCGTTTTAAAATTTTTCGGACAATTAATTTTAAAATTTTACCAAAAAAACGTTATCTTTTAGAAATAATGCGTTTTTCTTAAAAATCAAACAAAAACTGCTGTAACTTTTTTATTTCTTTATAAAAAAATGTAAATTTTGTTTAAATTATTTTATTTTCATGAAATCTAATTAGAAATGCCATTTTAAAATTTTTCGGACGATTAATTTTAAAATTACACAAAAAAAAACGTTATTTTTAAGAAATAATGCGTTTTTCTTAAAAATCAAACAAAAACTGCTGTAACTTTTTTATTTCTTTATAAAAAAATGTACATTTTGTTTAAATAATTTTATTTTCATGAAATCTAATTAGAAATGTCGTTTTAAAATTTTTCGGACGATTAATTTTAAAATTATACAAAAAAAACCTTATTTTTAAGAAATAATGCGTTTTTCTTAAAAATCAAACAAAAACTGCTGTAACTTTTTTATTTCTTCATAAAAAAATGTAAATTTTGATTAAATAATTTTATTTTCCTGAAATCTAATTATAAATGTCATTTTAAATTTTTTCGGACGATTAATTTTAAAATTATACAAAAAAAACTTTTTTCTTAAAAATCACACAAAAACTTCAGAAACTTTTTTATTTCTTCATAAAACAATGTAAATATTGTTTAAATAATTTTATTTTCCTAAAATCTAATTAGAAATATCGTTTTAAAATTTTTTGGACGATTAATTTTAAAATTATACAAAAAAAACGTTATTTTTAAGAAATAATGCGTTTTTCTTAAAAATCAAACAAAAACTGCTGTAACTTTTTTATTTTTTTATAAAAAAATGTAAATTTTGTTCAAGTTATTTTGTTTTCATAAAATCTAATTAGAAATGCCGTATTAAAAATTTTCGGACAATTAATTTTAAAATTATACAAAAAAAAACGTTATTTTTAAGAAATAATGCGTTTTTCTTAAAAATCAAACAAAAACTGCTGAAACTTTTGTATTTCTTTATAAAAAAATGTAAATTTTGTTTAAATTATTTTATTTTCATGAAATCTAATTAGAAATGTCGTTTTAAAATTCTTCGGACGAATAATTTTAAAATTATACAAAAAAAACTTTTTACTTAAAAATCACACAAAAACTGCAGAAACTTTTTTATTTCTTCATAAAACAATGTAAATTTTGTTTAAATAATTTTATTTTCATGAAATCTAATTAGAAATGTCGTTTTAAAATTATTTGGACGATGAATTTTAAAATTATACAAAAAAAACCATATTTTTAAGAAATAATGCGTTTTTCTTAAAAATCAAACAAAAACTGCTGTAGCTTTTTTATTTCTTTATAAAAAAATGTAAATTTTGTTTAAATTATTTTATTTTCATAAAATCTAATTAGAAATGCCGTTTTAAAATTTTTCGGACGATTATTTTTAAAATTATACCAAAAAAACGTTATTTTTTAGAAAGAATGCGTTTTTCTTAAAAATCAAACACAAACTGCTGTAACTTTTTTATTTCTTTCTAAAAAAAATCTAAATTTTGTTTAAATTATTTTATTTTCATAAAATCTAATTAGAAATGCCGTTTTAAAATTTTTCGGACGATTAATTTTAAAATTATACAAAAAAAACGTTATTTTTAAGAAATAATGCGTTTTTCTTAAAAATCAAACAAAAACTGCTGTAACTTTTTTATTTCTTTATAAAAAAATGTACATTTTGTTTAAATAATTTTATTTTCATGAAATCTAATTAGAAATGTCGTTTTAAAATTTTTCGGACGATTAATTTTAAAATTTTACCCAAAAAACGTTTTTCTTAAAAATCACACAAAAGCTGCAGAAACTTTTTAATTTCTTCATAAAACAATGTACATTTTTTTATAAAGAAATAAAAAAGTTACAGCAGTTTTTGTTTGATTTTTAAGAAAAACGCATTATTTCTTAAAAATAACGTTTTTTTTGTATAATTTTAAAATTAATCGTCCGAAAAATTTTAAAACGGCATTTCTAATTAGATTTTATGAAAATAAAATAATTTAAACAAAATTTAGATTTTTTTTAAAAAGAAATAAAAAAGTTACAGCAGTTTGTGTTTGATTTTTAAGAAAAACGCATTCTTT
>OZ020186.1:14391621-14582124 GCA_963971135.1 Stenus bimaculatus | reverse complement strand
TTCCAATTACAGCTTGTTTACACTCAACGCGATCAGCTGTTAAAATTAAGCAGGGATTTTGGAAATTTTGAAGCAGAGTTACCAACTACTTGGATCGGTGCTGCCCTCATGCATTTTCTAGAACATTCGTGTCGGATTGAAAATTGGTCTCTTGATTGAAGTGCGATCGTGCGAGATAGTTGTGCCGCTGGTGTTCCTGTCGTTCAACGTGATTTTGCTAAAATTAAGTTTTTGTGCCCTCTTGTTGGTTCTGAGTTGGAGGAAACAATACAGCATTGCTGGATCTGCTTTGGCAAAATTTTGATACTGCGTTTGTTGGTGCAGACGGTTTTTTTTGGCCGGATTCGGAAAAAGGTTGTGCGGCGTGGTTCGCCATTTTGTTCTTTGGACGGCGTTCTTTTGATTCACAAGATCGACTTCTTCAATTATTTTATTTACATCAAGGCCACTTACACCTTGGGTAAGTTCTGGAAATTCCTAATCTTCTGGTTGGTAATCTGGTTTGTCTCTCACGCTTTAGGCCTTGTAATTCTGGGTTTCGTTCTTCCATTTTGGAACGTGTTCCTGTTTTTTTTTTTGACGGTGCAACTGGATTTGTTCCTGCTCGCAACTGGATTTGTTCCTGCTCGCAACTGGATTTGTTCCTGCTCGTAACTGGGTTTGTTCCTGCTCGTAACTGTGAACGTGATTGGATCCCAGACGTCCTCACGAGTCTTTACATCCGTCGCTGGAATATAAAAGGTCAGGTGTTCCTACCATCATTTGTCTCATCTTGGGGACCTACGCTCAAGTGCGCTGGCGACGTTGCGGAGTGCAAACTTCAGTAATTCACTCAAGTTGATTGCGGTTTTTTTTGTTTTGGATAACTTCAATATTAATTATTTAGTAGATTTAATTATTGATTACCTTAGTAAGTTTTCTTACTAATTATTTTAGTAAATTTCATTATCGATTATTTTAGTAGTTGCCTTACCAGTTATTTAGTAAATTCATTTTTGATTATTGTAGTAAGTTCATTAATTTAGTAAGTTGCTTTACTAGTTATTCTAGTAGGTTTTTGGGTTTGCTCATTATAGTAAATTTAATGACAAAACCTTTTAGTAAATTTAGCAAGTTAACATTAACGATCAGTATTTGGAAGATTGACCATCTGTTGGGTCATTTGATAAGTAACAGGCGACAAGTAGTCGACCTTTCAACTATATTTTTGTCACTTAGTAGATTAATTTAAATTTCATATCTCACAATTCATAAGAGAACCAGTTAATATTTGTAGGTCAATTTTAAGACTGAGTGCGGTTGCATTAAGCGGAATTAGAATAATTATATACTGTCTAAAATACCGTAATTCGGGGAAGTTATTATCAATCAAAGATAAGTCGAACTGTGAAGGGGCGCATAAGCTTATACCCTCTACCCGACCTTTTACTATATTTGTTCCTTCCCTCGAAAACGATTTTGGTCATTTACCTAAGGTTTCACGATCATTACATATTTTATATTACGTTGATGCAAGCGAAAGTTTATATCATCAATATTAATTGGTACCTTAATATAATCTTGTTTTTTTTTTTGTTATATATTTTGTACAGCATTGACAATTTTTACTCTTGTTTTATTTTTTTTTTGTACAGCACTTACAATTTTCTTGACTTATATTTTGTATAGCACTTCCACTGTTTTTTTATTTGCTTAATATATCGAATAGTGGACTGGCTCCACGTTTACAAAAAAACCTTGTTTTACTTGAAGTTGCCTTCGCGCCGTCAACGTTCCTAGGTTTGGACGACGAGAGTCGGAGAGTTCTACTGGATTTCAGTTGGATGGTCTGGAGTCAAGGGATTTCGTGCTCGGTCCTTTGCTCGATTTTTATTAGCTTTTCAGATTTGCAAGTTAGTCATACCTATTACAGGCACGTGGCGCCCATTTACGGAATTTGAATTATTTAATTACCCCGCCCATCTTCACTGGACTAGTCATTAGGGGTTGGTGGACTAACTGGAAGTGCCTGGCATTTTGGGAGCGTTACATTTTTGGCGCCCAACGTGGGGCCTTCGACTGAAACTCAGGGAACATTACTGGAAAGGATTAGCGGTTTTTTTTTTTTCCAGAACTCGTCGGAGAAGTAATTGTCGTTTTTTTTGTACGGAAGTTGATAGAAGAACCAAGTGAAGGATTTTCTCTTTAGGTTGCAGTCAGGATGGAGAGAAAAATGGATATTGGCCGCTTATGTCAGGATGAGCTGGCATACGAGTTGGGTGTGCGAGGACTTGAGGCAGGCACTGTTGAGATGATGAGGAAGACTCTCAGGCAGCTGATTAAGCTCGAGAACGAAGGGTCCAGTATCTCTATCCCAGACTACCCTTATTCTTTCGACGTAGATTCTAAGGCTGTTGCAGAGAAAATTGAGGAAATTAAGAAGTTGGCTCAGGACTTCAGGAAGGATACCAAGTCGAGCGCATATAAGAAGTTGCAGACTAAACTTAGCTATGTGCTAGGTAGAGCGGATGCCATGCAAGCAACCGACGCAAAGACTAAAGCGGAGAGGTCCGCGTTCGTAGGGACGATCGTTTGTTTAATGGGCGAGGTGAATGACAAGGTGGAAGCGTTTTTATCGGAACAAGGGACTGAGTTGCCCCTTCTGGATAGTCTTCTGCTAGGAGAGGAAGAGCTACCTGGACCGTCAGTCGAGAGGGAGAATCCAATAGCAGCATCCACTTTTACTAACCCCGCTGATGGGGCGGGAGCGGTTAAACCTGTGCCTGTTATGAATTGGGGAATTAAATTTAGCGGTCATTCGTCCAAGGTATCATTAAATTCCTTCCTGCAGCACGTCGACGAGTTATGTATTGCCCGTAATATATCAAAAGCTTGCTTATTTTCGTCGGCAAGAGACCTTTTTGAGGGTCAAGCCCTGTTATGGTATCGTTCGAGACACGCACAGGCCACAGACTGGGAATCGCTGGTTAAGTTATTGCGGGATGAGTACTTGCCTATGGATTACGACGAAAGGCTTTTTGAGGAAATTAAGCGAAGGACACAGGATCCAAAGGAAATGATGGGTTCATACTTGGTGATTATGGACAACTTATTTTCGAGATTGAGTAGGAAGTTAGCGGAGTCTGTTAAGTTGAGGATCCTATTGAGGAACATCGCGCCGTTTTATCAACTTCAACTGGGGTTCAAAGAGATAAATACCACGGAGGAGCTATTACAATTTGGCCGTCAAGTAGAAGCAAAACGGACTATGGTGGATAATTTTGTTCCCCCATCATCGAGACGAACGGATTTAGAACCTGATCTGGCTTTTATACAGGAAGTGACGTGTCAAACAGTTGGGACCTCTGGGTCAGGGGTCAATGTAGGAGTTTGTTTTAATTGCAGGAAACCAGGGCATCGAATGATAAGCTGTCCTGACCCGAGGGTTAAGAGGTGTTTTCGTTGTGGAAAAGAAGGCTTCACCAAATTTAATTGTCCTAAGTGTAGGTCGTCGGGAAATGGGTCGGCCAGACGCTAATCGGTTGCGTAGCGTCTAGCTCGTCTTTCGTAGCAACCACGTCGATTCTCGAGTTCATCATGTCTCACGCTGCTCAGGATGAACGACCGTATCTTCCAGTTAAAATCCTTGGATTCGAACTACTAGGGTTGCTGGATTCTGGTGCCACCAGGACCATTTTGGGTGGTTTGGGTTGGTCGTTATTAAAAGGTTGCGGTGTGGTGTTGGATAAATCGAAATCCGTTTCATGCACGGTAGCTAATGGACAAAGTTGCCAGAGCATTGGGGAACTATCCCTCCCCGTACAATTAGAGGAGAGGATACGAGTTATAGATATTTTGGTCGTACCAGAGTTACCACACTCTCTTATTCTTGGAATCGATTTTTGGAAAGCGATGGAGATAGTCCCGAATATGAAGACGGGACGGTGGAGATTCTTGTCAGATATAGACTCTTCGCGGGAGCTGATGAATATTACCTGCAGTAAGGAAGGAGCGTCCTTGGAGTCTAGCTTGACGGAGGCACAACAGGAAGAGTTAAGGTGTCTCGTTAAAAGTAATTTCAAGAACGAGGGCATTGGACTGGGGTGTACGAATAAAGTTAGCCATGTAATTCGAACATCATCAGAGCCTATCAAACAGAGATACTATCCAGTTTCGCCCTATTTACAACGGCACATCGACGAGGAACTCCAAAAGATGTTGGACTTGGGGGTCGTCGAGCCCTCCAGCAGCGCATGGTCTTCGCCAATTCTGATGGTGAAAAAGAAAGATGAGACGTATCGATTTTGCGTAGACTTTCGACGTCTTAATAAAGTGACCGATCGTGACGCCTACCCGCTGCCATATGTGTCGAATACCCTGGATAAATTGCGGAACGCTAAGTTCCTGTCCGCCCTAGATGTCAAATCAGCCTATTGGCAGATACCTCTTTCTTCAGAATCAAAGCAGTACACGGCATTCACTATTCCAAATCGTGGGCTATTCCAGTTTACCAGGATGCCGTTTGGACTTCACAACGCTCCTGCGACTTGGCAAAGATTTATAGATGGTGTCCTAGGTCCATCATTAGAGCCTCATGTTTTCGTCTACCTTGACGATGTAGTTGTAGTTACTTCCACCTTTGAAGAGCATATGCTGGTCCTGAGGGAGGTATTCACACGACTTCGGGAGGCTGGAATAACTCTGAGTGAGGACAAGTGCAAGTTCTGCGTTTCAGAACTTAAATATTTAGGTTATGTAGTCAACGCCCATGGACTCAGCGTAGACCCTGATAAGATACAGGCGCTTATCAACATTAAACCACCTGCAAATGTTACCGAGGTTAGGAGTTTGGTTGGTCTTGCCTCGTGGTACCGTCGATTTGTACCAAAATTTTCATCCTTAGTAGGACCCCTCACCAACCTGCTGCGTAAGAAGGTTAAGTTCGTCTGGGATGCGGATTGTGTTATGGCTTTTAGGAAATTGAAGGAGGCTTTAGTATCCGCACCCATTTTGGCATGTCCAGATTTCGACGCCCCTTTCGTTTTACAAACAGATGCCTCTGGGTTTGGTCTAGGGGCTGTTTTGACGCAAACTATAGCTGGCGAAGAGAAGGTTATTTGCTACCTTAGTAGGTCACTCAGTAAGGGAGAGCGGAATTTTTCTACAACTGAGCGCGAGTGTTTGGCTGTCTTATGGGCCATCGAGAAATTAAGGCCCTACCTAGAGGGTGTGCAATTCGAAGTAATCACGGATCATTACTCACTGGTTTGGCTACATAATCTTAAGGATCCATCTGGTCGTTTGGCCCGGTGGGCCGTCAGGTTGCAGCAATATGATTACAAGATCACGCATAGGAAAGGGAAAGAACACGTAGTGCCCGACGCCCTCTCCAGATCGGTTCCGATGGCTGACGTGGTACAGATAGAGGTAGTCAGTAAGGATAAGTGGTACCAGGAGTTAATTGTTAAGGTTCTCAAAAACCCGAAGAAATATCCGGAGTGGCGCGTTGAGGGTGAGAAGGTGTTCAAACATCTGAAGGGAAACCATTTAGACGATCAAGGGAGATATTGGAAGGAGGTTGTGCCCAAGGAGAATAGACGAGCAGTGATGCGTAGGCTCCATGATGCCCCAACTGCAGGGCATATGGGTGTTTTTAAGACGTACAATAGAGTAGCTGCTAAATATTATTGGCCACGCATGAGAGCTGATATTGCCGCATATATTCGGAAATGTGACGTATGCCAGAAGTGTAAGCCTCAACAAATTAAACCCGCAGGACAAATGCTATCTCAACCCCCTGTAGATCAACCTTGGCAACTAGTGAGTGCCGATTTAGTCGGTCCATTGCCTAGGACTTCTGCCGGGTATACCTACGTTTTAGTGGTGGCTGATTATTTCAGCAAATTTGCGCGATTTTTTCCTTTACGTAGCGCTACCGCTTCAGCAGTTGTCTCCAGGGTGGAAGAGGAGGTGTTCTTGTTATTTGGGGCTCCACAGATTATGATCGTGGACAATGGTAAACAATTTTCTGGCAATGCATTCCGTGCGCTGTGTAACAAGTATGGGGTCAGGATCAGGTACAACGCCTACTATCACCCGCAAGCCAATCCCACCGAAAGGATCAATAGAGTTCTTAAAACTATGTTAAAGTCATATGTTGGGGAGGATCAAAGGTCTTGGGCTAAATACCTTCCAGAGGTAGCGTGTGCAGTACGTACAGCACGTCATGAAGTTACTGGGTACACTCCGTATTACTTAAATTTTGGACGAGAGCAAGTACTGAATGGCATGGAATTTGGTGTTAGTGTTACAGACAACCACAGTTTTGATCGCACTAAGATTGAGGCTCAAGCTAGGGAATGGCCAGAGATTTTCCACAAGGTACGTGCGAATTTAAGGAAGTCCTACGAGAAAAATAGGGTTCATTATAACTTACGGCGCCGTGACACTGAGTACGTCGTGGGTGATTTGGTGTTGCACAAGAACTTTGCGCTCTCCAACGCAGCCAATTACTTCAGTTCAAAGTTAGCCCCCAGTTATGTTGGTCCGTTTGTGGTTACGAAGAAACTGTCATTGTGGACTTATGAGTTGGCGTTTGACGGAGGAGGTTTTGCAGGTGTTTATCATGCTAAGGATCTTAAGCCCTACCATCGAACCACTGAACCGGAAGTAACGATTGTACCAGGTGGTTTCCCCAGTATTAGTAAAGTATGATTGTCGAGTTTAGGGGGAGTTAGTTTGGATAATGCGACATTTGGTTGGACTCCACTGTTATCAGCGTGGCGGAGCTGATGACTACCATACTTCAAGTGTGGGATTGTGTTTGTTGTTTTGGACGTTCTTGTAGTGTTGTTGTGGGGGTATACAGACGAGTGTTGGCGTGACTTCTCTTCTTTTCTCTTCTATTTTCTTCTTTTCTGTCCCTTACCTCGGCCGTGGGTACCTTAGGGTCCGCTGTTTAACTCAGTATGCGGTCGAGCGTCTTTTGGCCCTTGCGTCCTATTGTTGGCTAGTCTCATTTCGTCTAGTGCATCCTGGATTCGTGATGTCCTTATGTTTTTTTTTCCAACTTAACTTCTTTTTTTTTTATATTGAGATACGCGCTAATTTTAGTTAGTGGCAACTATATGCCACAGGCTGGTTCATTCCCCTTCTTTTGGATTTCCCGGAAGTTTCTGTAGGTTGATGAAGTATGACCGAGTAGTTTCAGCTGCAATCAGTTCCCTGGATGGCGAATATAAACTTTGTACATAGGAAGAGCACCCGACGTTGGTGGGGCCGACAGGTTTCCAGACTGTTGATGCAGTGACTGCAAGGATCGGTACTTTGTGGGTTTGGATTGGACGGACCGGAGATGTCAATGCTAGACCCGCTGAAATTAACCAATGAATTTCAGCGTGTGGAAGAAAGGGGGGAAATGAAACGGTTCGAATTAAATTTAAGAAAAAAAATATAAGTTAGGCAACCAAATCGGCAAGAGAGCGTTGGGTTGGTGGACGATGCCCTAATTGGATTTTCTACCTTTTTGAATATTTTTTTTTTTTGGACACCGTTGGTGGAGTTTTCCGTAGTCTTACCCGGAATGGAAAAAAAAGCTGGATTGTCAAGCGAACGTGATTTTCTGGCCATTTGATTCCAATTACAGCTTGTTTACACTCAACGCGATCAGCTGTTAAAATTAAGCAGGGATTTTGGAAATTTTGAAGCAGAGTTACCAACTACTTGGATCGGTGCTGCCCTCATGCATTTTCTAGAACATTCGTGTCGGATTGAAAATTGGTCTCTTGATTGAAGTGCGATCGTGCGAGATAGTTGTGCCGCTGGTGTTCCTGTCGTTCAACGTGATTTTGCTAAAATTAAGTTTTTGTGCCCTCTTGTTGGTTCTGAGTTGGAGGAAACAATACAGCATTGCTGGATCTGCTTTGGCAAAATTTTGATACTGCGTTTGTTGGTGCAGACGGTTTTTTTTGGCCGGATTCGGAAAAAGGTTGTGCGGCGTGGTTCGCCATTTTGTTCTTTGGACGGCGTTCTTTTGATTCACAAGATCGACTTCTTCAATTATTTTATTTACATCAAGGCCACTTACACCTTGGGTAAGTTCTGGAAATTCCTAATCTTCTGGTTGGTAATCTGGTTTGTCTCTCACGCTTTAGGCCTTGTAATTCTGGGTTTCGTTCTTCCATTTTGGAACGTGTTCCTGTTTTTTTTTTTTGACGGTGCAACTGGATTTGTTCCTGCTCGCAACTGGATTTGTTCCTGCTCGCAACTGGATTTGTTCCTGCTCGTAACTGGGTTTGTTCCTGCTCGTAACTGTGAACGTGATTGGATCCCAGACGTCCTCACGAGTCTTTACATCCGTCGCTGGAATATAAAAGGTCAGGTGTTCCTACCATCATTTGTCTCATCTTGGGGACCTACGCTCAAGTGCGCTGGCGACGTTGCGGAGTGCAAACTTCAGTAATTCACTCAAGTTGATTGCGGTTTTTTTTGTTTTGGATAACTTCAATATTAATTATTTAGTAGATTTAATTATTGATTACCTTAGTAAGTTTTCTTACTAATTATTTTAGTAAATTTCATTATCGATTATTTTAGTAGTTGCCTTACCAGTTATTTAGTAAATTCATTTTTGATTATTGTAGTAAGTTCATTAATTTAGTAAGTTGCTTTACTAGTTATTCTAGTAGGTTTTTGGGTTTGCTCATTATAGTAAATTTAATGACAAAACCTTTTAGTAAATTTAGCAAGTTAACATTAACGATCAGTATTTGGAAGATTGACCATCTGTTGGGTCATTTGATAAGTAACAGGCGACAAGTAGTCGACCTTTCAACTATATTTTTGTCACTTAGTAGATTAATTTAAATTTCATATCTCACAATTCATAAGAGAACCAGTTAATATTTGTAGGTCAATTTTAAGACTGAGTGCGGTTGCATTAAGCGGAATTAGAATAATTATATACTGTCTAAAATACCGTAATTCGGGGAAGTTATTATCAATCAAAGATAAGTCGAACTGTGAAGGGGCGCATAAGCTTATACCCTCTACCCGACCTTTTACTATATTTGTTCCTTCCCTCGAAAACGATTTTGGTCATTTACCTAAGGTTTCACGATCATTACATATTTTATATTACGTTGATGCAAGCGAAAGTTTATATCATCAATATTAATTGGTACCTTAATATAATCTTGTTTTTTTTTTTGTTATATATTTTGTACAGCATTGACAATTTTTACTCTTGTTTTATTTTTTTTTTGTACAGCACTTACAATTTTCTTGACTTATATTTTGTATAGCACTTCCACTGTTTTTTTATTTGCTTAATATATCGAATAGTGGACTGGCTCCACGTTTACAAAAAAACCTTGTTTTACTTGAAGTTGCCTTCGCGCCGTCAACGTTCCTAGGTTTGGACGACGAGAGTCGGAGAGTTCTACTGGATTTCAGTTGGATGGTCTGGAGTCAAGGGATTTCGTGCTCGGTCCTTTGCTCGATTTTTATTAGCTTTTCAGATTTGCAAGTTAGTCATACCTATTACAGGCACGTGGCGCCCATTTACGGAATTTGAATTATTTAATTACCCCGCCCATCTTCACTGGACTAGTCATTAGGGGTTGGTGGACTAACTGGAAGTGCCTGGCATTTTGGGAGCGTTACAATATTAAAGCTCTTGTGGTCCTTCGATAGAATCAGATGAAGACCGAGCCTTTTTTGATTCCATTTTAGCTACAGTCAAAACATTTACTACAGATCAAAAGCTACAATTTAGATCTCATGTATTAAACACGGTTATGAACATTAGGTCACATTGCCCTTCTACATCAGCTCGACCTTCAGTCTTCATTCTCAGTGAAAATAAGTCTATTGGAAGTGCTTCACCAAACAATAATCAAGAAAACAATTCAGGAACAGTAAATTTTCCTTTCTCAATTCTTATTTATTTATTTAAAGAAGTATGCCAATACACAAAGTTTACACTTGTCATATAAATCATAAAAATACACAGAAATACATATTCACAGGAATACATTAGAAAACATTAAAATTCATTGAAATGCATTTAAATAATTAAAAAATAATAGAATATACAATAAAAATAGCAAATTATTCCAATTTAAAATTTAAATTCATCGACAGTATAAGGCGCAATATTTAAAAGAATATTCTTAACTTCATATTTAAATTTAATAAGTGGTAGTTCTTTAATATTCAAAGGGAGTTTATTATAAAACTTGATGGAAAAATAATTAGAACCATTGGTGGTTCTTTTAACGCGTGACAAAGGATATGAATATCATCTCGCGTTCTTGTAAAATAATTGTGGAAATCTCTGGTTGTGTAATCACTTATATTTTTGTGGACTTGGAGCAAACAATTTAAAATATAAGCAGCTGGGTTGGTAAGAATTGAAAGCCGCTTGAATAATAATAATAAAATGTTTTTATTTCTCTTACAAACGGTTATTACATATAGGTAAAAATGAATAAGAGAAGAAGGAGGCCATTCAGAGTACTTAATAAGCCTTTCTGTTCTTCCTTGGTATCCCAACAATAACATATTCACGAGTAAACAGTATTTATCAATAGAATTCAATAATAAGATACAACAAACAACAATAAAGTACAATAATAAATTACAATCACAAAATTACTATTTTAAAAATTATATCACTAGTATGCGGTAAAATCACAATCCAAAAAGTCCTTATAATCATAAACTGCTTAATGCAACAATATTTCTTTAATTTTCACCATAAAAGCTCTTATAGGTAGTTCTCTTATTTTTATTGGCAATACATTAAAAAACTTAATTGTTAAAAAGTTTGGTCTATTTTGGGCTTTTCAGTCTTAGAGATGAGGTAACAATATCATTTTTGCTGTTTGAAAATGTGACCTAATTTACTTTTTCGTAACACCAATCCACATTTCACGTATTCGCTTATCTTGATAAGCAATTGGTTAAAATCATTTTTGTTTCTAGTTTCATACGAATGCAGATTCTCAAATGTTTGAAAGGTATTGATATTGTTTTTAACATACATAAGGCACTCCAGTATAAATAATGATGATAAAGTTAAGATTTGTTCATTGACAAAACTATGTTTACAGTTCATTCTGTATGTCAGTCCCGATATAATACGAAAAGTCCTACGTTGTAATGAAAATATTCGTTCTGCTTCATACGAGTAGCCCCAAATAATTATTGCATATTGCATTAAAGATTGACATATGCTGAAATATGCCGTTTTCAAGACCCCCTTGCTAACTCAGCCTGATAGGTTTCTTAATAAAAATATATTTCTGCTTAAATTTTTTGCTAAGTTGTCAATGTGCAATTTCCAAGTCAATTTTGGTTTAAGGTAAACCCCCAAACTTGGTGCTTTCAGAAAACTCTACATCTGCGGTGGTAGGAATTTCTTTTAAGGTAAATAAAATATTTTGTGTCCTACCATTGTTGAGCACCAAGCTATTGCAGGTGAACCAACTTGGCAGACGTTCAAAATTACTTTTCATAATAGAGACAACATTATCAAAATCGCTATCACCTATGGAAACGTTTGAATCATCAGCATAATGATTGACATCACTGTGAGACATGTATAATTGAAAAGACTGGCAAGATTGAAATAGGTCGATAATTTTCTTTTTTATTAATATCGCCATTTTTATGTAATGGTATCACAGAGGCAGTTTTTAAAGCAGTTGGAAAAATCCCTGCATTAAAACATTCATTAATAATTTTCGTAAGTGGATAAATAATTGAACCCACAGATTTTTTTATGACATTTGTAGATAACCCGTAAATATCTCTAGTATTTTTTCCTTTAATTGACAAAATTATGTGTTTGACATCATTTTGGCTTATGTTGGCCCATGAAAATAGCTTTGAGTTTTGATATTTTAGTTTAAAACACGTTTCCATTGTGTTTGTACTAGATTTAGGAATTTGAGCCATTAATATATGAGCTATGGATGCAAAATACTCATTAAACTCATTCGCACCAATATTATGCTCAGCATTTTTAGTTTGCCTATGCTTATTAATTATTTGCCACATTGCTAGGTTAGGATTTGAAGCGTTATTTATATACCTCATATTTGCACTTTGTTTAGCTTCTTGTAAATCTTGCTTTTTCTAGAATGATTTCTTTGGGCTTTATGTTCCTCAAGTTTGGAATTAATATACATTGTATTTAAGGAATGCAATTTTTTACGCATATTCTTTAATTCAGATGTGAACCAGCTAACGCCATTGTCACATTTACGAGATATTATATTTTTTTCTGGAAATGCAATATTGAAAGCACTTGAAGTGAGGTCTTGCATCTTCGCGATACTCAGCGTCGGCTAGTATCCTGACTATGGCTCTTTGTATACCAAAAATTCTGTTAGACGATGCAGAATGACCCCAAATAAAGATTCCGTATGTCATTAGGGAATAAAAAAGACCATAATATGCCGTCATCGATACATTTTTGGGTACAGTTTTGCTTAGTGATCTGAACAGGAACACCAACGATGATAGCTTGTTTGCAAGGTATTCACAGTGATGGGACCATGTCAAGCTTGGATCTATATAAAGACCCAATAACTTAACAGGAAGATTATCATCTATTTCCTCTAAGTTTCTAGTTGCTATAATTAAGGACTGTATTTTTTCTTCATTTAAACAAAGCTTATTTTTATTAAACCAAGATTTAATGACATTACGAGTAGTATCTGTAGCATCGAGAAGATTTTTAAGGTCTTTATTGGAATTATGGGCTGTTGTGTCGTCTGCAAACAGTACAAGTTTCGCGCTGGTATGTTCAGATCATTAATTAATTAAATTAAGAAAAATATTGGTCCCAGAACCGCCCCTTGCAAGATACCTCGCTTAATTTCTCGAACTTTTGACTGTACACCGTCAATCTCAACATACTGAAACCTATTACTAAAGTACGATCTGAAGAAGTCAATAGACGCATCATCAAAGCCGTATAACGCCAACTTTATTAAATGAATATCGTGCGGGACGCAATCGAATGCCTTCTACAAATCGCACAATAGAGCACTGGTATATTTACCCTCATCAACAGAAGAATTAACGAAAGAAGTCAGTTCGTTTACAGCAGAGGTGGTAGACATTCCCGCTTTGAAGCCAAACTGGCATTCGTCAAATAAACTAAAATCATTAATATAAGAAAGTATACGATTTTTCACTCCAATTTCGATTATCTTACCAAATAAGGGAATAATCGAAATTGGTCGATAGTTATTTAAATCACGAGAATCTCCCTTCTTCAAAATCGGGACGACCCTTGAAACTTTTAAACAATTTGGAAATATTCGAGATTGTATGCAGAGGTTGATCAGTTTAGTCAACGGAATTAATATGATGTTTAAAATATGCTTCAGTTGTTGTGAGGATTCTTATTTCTTAATAAAAGGGTGGTTTTGGCACTTCAAATAATAAGTTTTGGGTTTAGTTTACAGGTGTTTATTCGATGAAATACAAAATTGGTCTCTCTTACAATTAATTACAATTTATTGAACTTGCATTTTCGATCCGCTGGCCTAAATTATTTGGCGAATAAGACATTTCGTAAGAACCCAAAGTTCATTCAAAATAAATTTGACTTGACATAAAACTTAATATGAAATACATTTAAAATTTAAACATAAACGAACTGAAAACAAATTAATAATTTATATAATAGTTGGCAATATTAATTAATAACTATTTAGCAAATAATAATTAAAGTAAATAAAATTAGTAGAATAATTATATAGATATAATATCTGATGTCACTACACCTCCCCCTCAATTTTAAAAATTGTAGCTGTTAGTGGTGCAATTTTCATTTCTCAATGGCTGCATCTCAATTGCTTCCTCTTTATCATGTTCTCTTTCAGATACAGGAGAATTTTCTTTCTGAATGTTTACATTTAGACATAAAATATACAATTATTATAACAATAAAAATAAAAACAAAGTACATTGAAAACATTAGTATTTTATGAGTTTTTCATTGTCTATTTCCAATGCTTCCAGAGATTGACTCGCATCTTTTAGTTTATTTAGATCCAATGGTTTCAAGATTGTGGTAGAAGAGAAACCTCTTAAAATTTGGCTATGTAGAGTATTTGACAAGTTGAAATTGTTTAAAAGTGGTAATGAAGAATAAAACGACTCTATGTTGGTTATAAAATTGTTACTATGGGTTGTTAATATAATTGATTCTGATACTGCGGAACCTGAATTATTTATGAACATTTTCCAATATTTATTATTTTAACAATTATCTTTGTATCACCGCATTTCAAATCAATTTGTTTTGGTTTAGGAGAAATAAACAAAAATTCATTCTGCTGCGATAGTGGCATAAAAAAGGTTTCGGTAATTTTTGAAACTACATAATATTGTATTTGTATTTTTTGTTAACACTTCTGATTCACAATTTGGATGTGAATGTGTAGATAAAATAGGCATTAATTTATAGCATATAACATCATTTTCTCTAATATGTTTACAGTGTTGTAGATCGTCCGAATCATATGAAAAATAAAATTGTTTTAAATCGTCAATGAAAATGTAGGGCTTTGTTGGCAAAATAAATGAATAAATGAATAAAAGTTGTTTCCTAAATAATTTGGTACTGAATTTATTTTCAAAATGTTATACTTTTGTTGCCAAACCAATGGAAAAGATAAAATAAAATAAATCTTGTTTGAAATGACAAAACTTGTTGGTGTAATTAAACCAAACAATTCCATGCAACTTTCAAAAATAGGATTTAATGGAAACGTGACACCTTCAGGCAATTTTGATTGTAATTTACTTAATTCGCTTATTAGTTTTTTAGGATCCATTAAAAGTGGGTGCATGTTACCATTATGGCTGTAAACAATAATTTCAAGCAAATCTGATTGTTCAGTTTCAAAAGAATTTAATAGAATATTTACGATTTTTGCTGTCTGGGTTAGAAGAATTTGCATCGTTGTATTGTTTATTAATTGAGATGTGGTATTTAAGTAAGTCGCAACTTCGTTTAATTTTTTATCAAGAGAGGACATTTTATCGTTTATTTCGAAAGAGGTACTGTTTATTGCTCGTGTAGTTATTTTAAAAGTCGAGATTTGTCTTTTCATTAGTTCCAATAAATGATTTTCGTTTTTTGAAACAATTTCTATTTGATTATCATAAAATTGTTTATCATCGTCATCTAATGTCCCAAATAATGATTTAGATATTTTTCCCACAAAATTAAATAGAGCCCGTTTAGATAATTTGATATTATATTATCCTTATGACTAAATATAGTTATATACCTATTTAGAATTTCCTCTAATATTTTACAATCATTTTTCTCCTGTTCTCCAAAAACATTTAAACATAATGATTTTAATACTTCAATCCTATTTATAAATAAACTAAAATTATTTTGATACGAACTAAGATTCTAATATGTAATAAATTCCCATTTGCTGTTGCATAATTTTCCTACTCCGAACTTCTCAAAATATAATCCAATGCTTGTATTAAAAGTTTCTAACTTATAGTGGTCCTGAGCTTGACTTAGAGAAATGGTGCAAACTATTATCGTCGAGATTACCACGAACTGGATGTTTGCCCTAAAATAGAAAAAATTCTTAGTTGAAAGTAGTATTTTCTAAGAAAGGTTTAAGGCGGTTTTTGTGAACTTTGATGTTTTTGCTATTTTTCAAAATAGTGCAGTTGGCAGGGGAATCAATGCAAACTATTTTATATGGACCTTCGAAGAGTGAACCTAATTTCTTAGATTTTCCTGCCTCAATATGTTCAGATTTTAATGTGATTTCAATTCAGTAGAATAGTCGTCATAATTATAAAATACCTCAGGATCTTTTGTTACGGATGTTGGAAGATTTGCCTTGTGACCAAATAATAATTGGAATGGTGTAAACCCCGTTGCTATATGTGGAGTGGTATTATATGTAAACATGGCATAAGGAACGAATTCGTCCCAATTTAACTGATCTTTATCAATAAAATTTCGTAAATATTCTTTCAGAGTTCGATCACTTCGTTCCAGTGCTGCATTTGATTGAGGATGATATGCCGTGCATTTTATGTGATCGATTTTAAGTAGTTTACAAATACTTTTGAATAGAGAGCTACAAAAATTGGAACCTTGATCGGTAACCAGAGATTCCGGTGTACCATAATTACAGATGATATTTGTAACGAATGCCTTAGCTGTTGTTTCGGCATCTTGATTGGATAAGGGTACAGCAATTGAAAACTTTGTCAAATCATCTTGAAATGTAAGAATGTATTGATTATTATTATGTGTACAGATTAAAGGACCTACGATATCCAAGAATACTTTTTGAAATGGGTGACTAGCTGTAGATGTAATTTGCATAGGTGCTTTTGACTTCTTCCCAATTTTGTTCGTCTGACAAGATTCACACTTTGAAATATAGTTTTTCACATATTTAAACATGTTATCCCATTTATTGTATAATTTTATTCGTTTGAACGTTCTAGAGAAACCCTGGTGTCCTCCTATTGGAGTATCATGAAATTCCTTGATAATTCTCTTCCTTTCTGATTCATCTTCGATTATTTGAATTTTTTTAGTACATATTTAAACTGTAATATCAACGTCTTTAAAAACAAATTTTATCATGCATAAAACAACGTCAAGATTTATGAAATATTCACAGGTTAAACGTTTAGGAAGGGATATTTTTTGAATAGAATTGAGTTGACAGAAATCTTTTACGTTTATTAAGGCAGAAAACAGGTTTCTCTAAGTAATTTTTCCAAAATGCTGGTTTTTTATAATAAGAAAAATTATGAAACGGTTATGAATTTTCGAAAATAATATATTGCTATCATGAGACTCATCTAAACTTGAATACGAATTTTTATAAAAGGTTTCCTTTATTAAGACTCCTTCACTAGATGTAGGGAATTTAAAATCTCTGCTTATACAACTGACAATACTGGAATCGTTCGAACTTTCTAGAATAGATTTATCGATTTCGTGAACGTTATGATTAACAGAATTTCCGGATTCGGCTGATGTAACAAAATTGTTGTATAATTCATCAAGGGTATCTATGTGGCTTCTGGTTCGTACGGGATAGATCCGACTTAAGTCGAAATCTCATTAGTCGGCTACTTGGATTAGTTATAGAAAATAACCAAACCAAGGGTCCATGATCGGTATAGTTCCTTTTCTATCGTGGAGTAGTTTTGTTCTGCTTGACTTAATATTCTGCTGCCGAAGGAAATTGGTAAATCCGAATCACCGTGATTTTGAGAAAGAACCGCGCCTATTGCCTTACCACTTGCATTCGTGGTTAGAATAAATTCCTTTTCAAAATTTGGATACTGCAAGATGGGAGTAGTAGGTAGTTTTGACTTTAAAATGTCGAAAGAATTTTGGCATTCCTGGTTCCACTTATAAGGGACGTCCTTTTTAAGATGCTGATTTAGAGGTTGCGAGAAGGTTGAATAGTTTGAAATAAAACGTCTATAATATGAAGTTAAACCTAAGAAACTTTTCAATTGTTTTTCATTTTGAGGAACTGGAAAATTTTGAAGTGAAGAAATTTTTGATGGGTCTGGCTTGACACCGTTTTCTGATATGTGTCCGAGATATAGGATTTCCTTTCGAAGCAAATCGCATTTATCTATTTTTAATTTAAGGTTACTCTCCCTTAGTCTTTCGAATACCTCAATCAACTGTGAATTGTGTTGAATTAAATTAGTTCCGTAAATTACTATGTCATCAAGATATACAAGGCATTTCAATCCATTTAGACCAGAAAGTACACAATTCATAAGTCTTTGAAATGTGGCTGGGAAGCCCTTTAAACCCATTGGTAATCGATTATACTCAAAATGTCCAGTTGGCGTGCTTAAAGCAGTATACTTTTTGCTGTTAGAATCTAGGAGAATTTGGTGAAACCCGCTAGAAAGATCGATAACTGAAAAATATTTTGATGAACCGAGTTGATCTAAGATTTCTGAAATATTTAGCAGACGGAAAGCATCTGCCATAGTGGAATCGTCAAGTTTTCTAAAATCAACTACTATACGGTGACGAAGATTTCCATTGGAGTCCGGTTTTTTCGGGACAATTAATAAAGGACTATTATACGGAGATCTGGACGGTTGACTTATACCTTCAGACAACATTTTGTCGACTTCTTTGTTTATTTCATTTTTCTTATGCTCTGGCAATCGATATGGTTTTACATAATTTGGTGGGGTATTTGGTAGGATTGAAATAGTATGTGTAATCGCTTCAGTATAGGTTAAAGATTCGTCTTCTAAATGAAATATGTCACAATAATTGTAAGGATTGACTCACTTTCTTCGGAATTCATGTGAGATGTACGAATTAGTGAAAGAATTTTATTTATGCGTGACGAAGTATTTTCTGAATTTGAAGAGTTAAATGACATAATATTAAAATCGCATACATCAGCAAGGTCGAGTTGGATATCATTTAACTCGACATCGTATTCATTACAATTTAAAATATTAATATTGCAAAGACCTGAGTTAGCACATATTAAACAGTTTCCAATGAACACACCTTCAATAATTTCTTTAGCCAGACATACTTTATTGTCTTCCTTGCATTTTGACGGGATTTTCGCAATAATTTCTGTACGAGATGGAACGCTTATCTTAAAAGGATTTTGCATAGAAATTTTATGAGGAAGGTTATTTATTTTAAAACTAAGATT
This sequence comes from Stenus bimaculatus, assembly GCA_963971135.1. Lineage (NCBI taxonomy): Eukaryota > Metazoa > Arthropoda > Insecta > Coleoptera > Staphylinidae > Stenus > Stenus bimaculatus. Next base: position 14,563,408 of record OZ020186.1, on the reverse strand, counting down.
GCAAGTTTCGTAATCTATAGTCACCTTGTTTTGAAAAAAAATCATTGCCTAAAATTCTATCATTTATTAACGGAAAATTTCTAGGGATAATATGAACTGGATGTTGAACGGTTGTGGTTTCATCTAGTATTATATTCATGTTCATAACTCCTAATATGTAAATTGATTCGTTTGTAATACCTTTAAGTTTTAAAGTGGTTTTTACAAAAACGTTCGCGTCATCATTTATGTGAGAAATTTTAATTAAACTAACGTCAGCACCCGTCTCGATTAAAAATTGAGCGTTTGTATTTTCTAACTCGTTCCTCCTAATTTTTACGCTAAATGGTTTATAATTTTCGAGAATATCAATACTAAGAATTTTATTTGAGATGGGATCATTTAGTTGGCACATTTTAACTGACTTTCGATCACACTGCCTGACGTGCTGGGCCGTGACTCGTTTCACGAAATTGAATTTTGTTGATCGTTGTTTTGAAATTGAATATGATTTGTGCGCTTTTCTGCTTTTCTATTATATTGCCGTTTTCTGCACTCGCTAATATAATGACCAAGTTTTTTACAATATGCACACGAAATGACCCTTACGTTTGTTTCGCGGTGCGAGAAATATTTTGGAAATTGTTGCGGTGACGAATTTGTATTTGAGGTACATCATATGTTTTGGGTTTTTTGTGGGTTTTAGACAAAGCACAAACTTTCATAAATAATACAATTATCTGAGAAATCAATAATAAAAAAATTATTGCATACACGTTGTAGATGTTAAATAATATGTTTAGGTACCTACCATTTAAATGACTGAACTCGCTAATATAAAGTATGGAGTATTAGTCAACTACCTACGGGTAGATAAATATATTTTAAAAAGGGAAATAAATAAAAATAAGGTATATTATTATTAATTTATTAATTACAATCTCAGAGGCATTCCTCTTTCTTTCCTACTATCCACTAATTCTGGATGAAGATGGCTTAGGTAGAATTCTTTGAGTTTGGTTTCCATTTTTTTCCAAAATGAAGAATCCCTATTAATTTTTTAATTGATATTCCCTTAGGTGTCCAAATAATAAAATAACAATATAATCTACCCGTAATTTCAAGCTGTCCCTGAATTTGATAATAATAATCATGATTATCTTTTAATTTTGGAGTATTATTCACCAGCGTGCAAGATTTTATGATGACTGCTTCAATAGGTGTAAATTCTTTAGCTTTATAAGGGCATTTAACCTCAACTATTCCGTCCTCATCAATGAGACCATCCGGCGATGCACCTAAAAACGTATTTTTTTCATAGATGAAAAATCCAGATGGTTGGTAGTTAAAATCTTTCATCTCCAGTTTAAATTGCTTTATGGCATTTTCTTCGTTATTATTTTCCCAACGTGTCGCAACACTACCTTGAAATGGTTTATACAATAAACCTTCAACAACTTTCGACCTTAAAGTTGAAGATCGAAGCTTGCAAATTTTAAGCAATATCAACAATGTTGCCATAATCTTTGTCTGGTGATGTTGTCCTGGATTGTTTTTTTCCTTTGTTGAATTAGGTTAATATGTTTGTGAGAACCTATTTTTTTTCTATTTTGAAGATATCGCTTCTGCCTTTGAATTTTTGTTATGTACCTTTTACCATAAACCCCGATTGGCTTATTGGTGTAATTTTTATGAAGACGATCGTAAAACCCCCCTTTGTTATTAAAAGATGCGGGTGCTGCCTTACACCTTGCTCTGTAGGAATCGCGCATAACATAATTACATCTCTTACCACCAGTAAATTTTGCAATAACTGAATTGTAACTTTCTGCTAAGTTATTATTTGCATTAAAAATAAGGCTGGGTACATGCAAAATAACAGAATTTATAATATGAACTATATCTTCCCACATTCCAACATCTTCTAAATCGTTTACATAGTTTCTTTCGGAATCCGTCCCTTCACATCAATTTATAATTAATAATAATAATCTTTATTTCTTTCCTTCATACTTTACATAATATAATATATTCAATACAACAGGAAGAGAAAAATGCGATACTTCAGATTACTCTGTTCTTCCAGCATGGCAAATAAAATAAATAAAATTATAACATTAGAATAAAGTAAACCATAACAATTAACGTAAGTAAGACTTTAAATAACCCAAAGGTAAAGTGTATAACGTAACTTTACAGAAAAGCTTGACTAAGGTCTATATCAAAAAGTCTTGTATAGAGTACGGTTCTGATTCAATAAGGACCTTAGAGACCTCTTTCTTGAAGTTGAGATAAGATTTTTTCCTTTATCTTATTGGGTAGAGCATTATATAGGCGTGGGCCTATGAAGTTTGGTCCTATCTGCGATTTGGTGAGCCTGCAGAAGTCGCCCCTGATGTCATCTCGCTTCCGAGTTTCATATTGGTGAATATCAGCTTGCACCTCAAATTGATTTAGATTTCGATGAACATACAGTAAACACTGCTGTATGAATATGGATGGAAATGTTGGTATTTTAAGTTCTTTAAATGCATGTGAGCACTCTTCTCTGTAGTTAATTCCAGCAATCACCCTAACAGCTTTACGTTGCATCCTGAAAACCCTGTACGCATCAGCAGCATGACCCCACACCAGAATAGCGTAGGACATCAAAGAATGACATAGCGAGTATTAAGCAGTAGTTAGCACCTTTTGTGAGACACAGTTCGATAATGAACGTAAAACAAACGTATTCCGTGCCAGCTTGTTGCACAGTTCATCAATGTGTTTATGCCATCGCAGTCCAGGATCCATAACAACTCCAAGAAATTTTACAGATTCTGGATTGTCCCAATTATGCTTTTTCAGTGTAAACATCATTTTGATTGTTTTCTCTTCATTTAGTTTCAATTCATTTCTTTTAAACCAATCGTTTGCTTTCGAGAGTGCCTCTGTATTGATAGTTACTAGGTCTTGAACTTTACTACCCTTACAAGTAATTGTTGCATCATCGGCGAAGAATATCCAATTCACATAATCAACGTTCTTCGGCAAATCGTTAATATATATTAAAAATAGTAGCGGGCCAAGAATGGATCCGTGAGGCACACCCATTGTGACTTCCATCCTAGAGGAGTACACATTATTCATGTACACAACTTGTCGCCGATTTTCAAGGTATGACTTCATGAATTTAATGCTATTTGAATCAAATCTATATGAACCCTAAAATACTAAATTCTAATACTAATCCTAAATAACTTGTCCATTCGTTATTATTTCAATTCCAAATTGTCCAGCTAACATTCTTTCAATTATTAAAGTGAGTAACTAAAGTTTATTTACGTCTTTTAATAATTTCGAGTTCATTTAATTCTACAACACTTTAGCAGATGGCTTTTATTAACAATGGTACCAAGCCATTGAAATTTAAAATATTTACGAATTATTGTTTAATTCGCGGTCAACTCTAATAATGGGCCTATAAAGTCAATAAACAAGGCTGATCTGACCTTTTAATTCCTGTTTTTTTTTCTGCTGTCGTGTTGCTACTGATCGTTGATCCGCTGCTGCTTACCACTACTGTGCTGCTGCTGCTGGGCTGCTGCTACCTTGCTGCTGAATTCTGATCACCTCCTGACTCCTTTATTTTTCCCTAGGCTCCATGTTGGGACGCTAATTTTATGACACTTCCTTTCCTTTATTTGTTATTTTGGGCTGGGCTCGGATGCCTAGGAAGGCCGTTGGGAGGTGATTGCTGGGCGCCACTTCTTTTTTTTGATAAAGAAGAACCAATTGCTATTTACAATATTTATTGCTTATTTACACTATTTACAGTTATATTACAAATCCCGCATCTGCGGATATCGTTGTTACATAAGTAGGTACTAATTACTAACATTTAGACTTGCACCCCGTTCTTATCTGTTTTCACACCCGTGATACTTGTACTATACTTTCACACCCGTGATACTTTGACTAAAGTTTTATCGCAACCTCATGCTCGTCTCTTCTGTTTTCTTAAAATCTCACTTCCGCCGCTTAGGCGCATGTCGTTCTCTACTACCCCGCACTTGTGCAAACATTTACAACATTACAAATCCATTCTCCAAAATAGTTTAGCCATTTCCGCTACAATAACGTAACTGCTAATTTTATTTCGTATCACCGAATGCAATGCAGTTTTATCACAATGATTTTTTATATTTATATTATATCACATTTCGCTTTAGTTAATAATTTGATGACAGCCGAAGTTTTCTTGTGCTAAGCTGCCAGGTGTAGTGGCGTCTCACCGTTGAAATTCTGCACTTCTGTATTTATGAGCGGTTGTTTTAATAATTGTGCAACAACTTTATCACTAAAAAGCAACAACTTAATAAAATCTTTATAAAAGTTGTTGTACTTATGATTCATATTTGCAAGCATAATGTAGTGCGGTGTATCCTTTCTCATCACAAGTATTTAACGGTCTCTTTGTTGTTGATTTTATATAAATGTAAACATTCAAATCTACAATCACACCTTTAAATTTACCGCGCCATGTTTACGCTTGAGCATTGGTGGTGACGCTAAAATGTAACTGGCAACACCGAAACAAGCAGTTAGTATACAAATGTCACGGTGCCTAGTGCGGATTATTCTTCTGTGCGTTGGTTATTGTAATTTATAAGAATAAACTTTATTTCATCATCACGTTTAAGAAAACAGTTGTTTATTTCTGTTCTTTGTCCTTCCACTACATAACCTTAACACTGTTTAACAAGATATAACCCAATATATCATAATGATTGTACAACATGGTCGTTTGATCAAATCTAATAGGCTGACTTCAACATTGTCACCATGCAAAACTTGAAAATTATATTTTTTGTATTATTAAATTTTTTTTGATTTTATAATTTTGAGGTATACTTGTGTTGTATTTATTGCGTCTAATAACATTTTTACATGATTCCAATAAAGATAAAGGTGATTTAGAAGTCGAAGCAAATTTCAAAGTAACATAAGGATAGCAAATATGATGAAGTAAATCTAAAATCGTGAATATGAACAGTAACTTAAAAAAAAACTCAAACTCTTCTTGAAATCCATAATATTCAAACACACTCAACAAATCTTCACGTGATACATTATTATTACTTTTTAGTATTGTATACATAAGCTTCACTCTTTCATTTTTGGTAAATTGAAAAAATCTAAATTTTAAAACAAGGCTTTTAAATATCTTTACGTTATCTTATAGTTTTTGCAATTAATTGACCACCATATTTAGATTACAAGACTAGGTATAGTGATTCTATATATTCCTGTTTCGTAAATAATATATTCCTGTTTCGTAAATAATTGTCCTGACGTTAAAACTGTGGTGAACATTTTATAATCTTGGTGTTTAAATATTTCTTCTTTATCGCAATGTTCCCAAAGATATTTAAACAACCTGAAATACATACAGAATCCCGTAAGCAATCTTTAACATCATTTCAATAATTTATATTAGCACCCATTTTAATCATTTTCATTACTCCTGGATATTCGGCAAGTGTTAGGTTTGAATTTTCACCCACGCAATTCTCATAAATTATATTAAAATCATCGATGTAATCAATGAATAAATTTACTAAATTAAGTGCACCCACAACTAGCATATATCCAAAATGTCATTCTTGAAAATACATCGATTTCATGTATTAAGGCCAAGGTCGAGGAATATACGTAAGTAATTTAAATAATCTTGCATTTTAGAGTATTTCTATTCAATTTAAAATCTAACAATATATCTGATAATCTTTTGTCTAAAATTAACGATAAAAGATTGTCGTTTTTTTCCTAAATTAAATCCATTCTCCAAAATTGTTAGTTAAGTCATTTCTGCTTTAATAACGTAACTGCTATTTTTATATCTTATCGCCAAATGCATTGCAGTTTCACCAGAATGAGTTTTTATATTTACATCACATTTCGCTTTAGTTAATAATTTGATGACAGCCGGAGTTTTGTTGTGCAAAGCAGCAATGTATAGAGGCGTCTCACTATTGAAGTTCTGCACTTCTATATTTATGAGCGGTTGTTTTATTAATAGCGCAACGATTTTAATACTAAAAATAAACAAATTAATAAAAAATAAAATCTTTATGTTTGATGTATTTGCAAGTATAATGTAGTGCGGTGTATCCTTTTTTTATCACAAGAATTTAACGATACGATATATTCCAACATAACATAATAATCATTCGAACAAGATGCTAGTTTGATCACATAGATGTGATAGAATAGATTAGGCTTACTTTAACATTGTTACCATCCTAAAGTTTCTGGGAAAAAATTATATTTCTTATATTATTAAAATTTTGTTGATTTTATAATTTTAAGGTTTATTTATGCTGACAGATTTATAACCTAAGATTTTACATTTAAGATAAAAAAAGTATGTTCTGATATATTAAAAAAAAGCTGTTGGGGTCTTTAGTCAGCATTTTTAATAACAAATTATTGTAAATTCGCCCTATTTCATATTATACAGGGTGTCTCACTTTTTTTCCAGCATAAATTTTTTTAAATAGTAAATGTCATTCTGAACAAAAAATTTCCTATGAACTAATATTTTTTTTCGACTCCTTAAGAAGTTACAGCAATTTTAAAATTTCAAAATCATAATGATTCTTTGGGACACCCTGTATACATTTGATTTTATTTCAATTTTTTAATTTTATATCAAGTATGTTTTTTGATTTTGACATTATCTGTAAGATTAATTTGAAGTAAAACATTCAGCCAAGAGGTCTTTGTTATGACAAATGATATTTAGGTTGGCTGTCAGCTGATGGAGGAGTACCGCGTAACGTCTGCGGCGTTGCCGCTCGTCAAATTACCGGAAGTATGCAGAGTTTTGTAGTGGGTGGAAACAGGAGCTTCGCTCGTTATGACAGTAGTCAGGGCCCTACTTGGATTTTATCTGAATTTTCAGGATGGTGTTTGGCGGGTATTCCATTAAATGTCGCTGTTCATTTCAAAAAAGAACGTCTCTATTTTCTCCTTCGTCCATGGGATCGAGGAAATTCGGTCGTTGTCAGGTCGGGGAAATTTGCTCATGGGAATTTGGAAGGTGGAAAGGTCTTTTCCGTTGAGCTCAGGTGAAGTGCGGACGTATTTTTGCTAAGTAGCAGTGAAGCACGTTTTCTAAAAGTTTTGGGTACGCGATTTAAATTAAGGTAACCGTTTGATGCCGTTTGAGCGTTTGCTCTGAGGTAACATGGTTTTGCTTTTTTCTTAAGTTGGGGACTAAATTCGTTTTAATTAGGCTTTTTGGATCCGGCTGTGTAATCCTGTTCCTGGGAGTAATCCTGAGGTGCTGATTTGGTGGGAACGTGTTTTTTGGACTTCTGGGAGAGTTGTCCGCCATTTTTTTGAGGCATCCATTTTGGAGTGGTGACGTCCTGGATGGTCGTCGTGTATGACTGGTGGCCTATCCTGAGAGATTTTTGCCTTTCTTCAGAACCTTGATTGTGATTTTCTGGATCTAAGTCGTAGTAAGCAAAGAAATCTTACAATTTTTTAAGCTCTTTTTCTTGAGTATAAGTTAAGTATAAGTTGAACGTCATATATTTGTATCTTTCAACTAACGAAGTTGGTAGTCTCTACCATTATTTACTTAAGGCTTTTGTATACAGGGTGTCCCATTTTAATTAATCCAGCTGAATATCTTGAAAACGAAGCGATGTACTCAAAAATGTTTCAGACAAAAATTGTAGCGGCTCGACGGGGACATTTAATTAAGTTAGGTAAGATGGCGGGTGGTAACATGTGCGTTATCTGTAAGAAGCTCGCAGTTGATCTTACTAAAAGTTCTAAATATGTAAAGTGTACAAAATCTGCTCATAAAGGGTGTGTTAACAAGAATTTGAGAAAAGGCATGACCAAAATAGGTGACAACGCATTTAATTGTTGTGAAAAGTCTTAAACAATAGATAACATACTTGAAGGAAATACCTCATTCACGAACTCCGATGACAGCTTCATAGAAAACACAGAAAACGAAGATAATATCGCTGTGGTAGAAAACGCATATTTGAAAAAATTACTTAAAGAAAAGGAGAGAATAATCGATAATCTACAAAAAACAATAAACATTCTAACCGATTACAACAACACCTTAAAATTAGGTAAAACCAGTAAAACTAATAGCATTGCGCCATCTACCGCTAGCAATGGTTACGAAGACCCCGAAAGTGCGAAACCTACAGAAACAGCTATCTCTAACTCTCAAATTTTAAAAGTGAATGAATCAGCTGAAAATGTAAATATTGACAACAACAAACAAAATAACAACAGCGCACGATAAGAAAGAAACTCAAATAACAACGCGAGTAACTGCAAAGGAAAAAAATAATAGATAAAAATAAGTGTGAAAACACACAAAATATAAGCCTAATTACACAGATGCTAATTGAAAATCGTACTTATTGGAGAAAACAGGAGTCTAAGATTTGACTATAATATCCGTTGACAAAGAAAATCCGAACACCCAAGAAAAATATAGATGCTTTAAAATTGGTGTATCTGCAGAAAACTCAACTAAAATTCTAAACGAAGAAATATAACAAGAAGGCATCTCAGTAGACCAGTTCCGGCTTTTTCGCCCGTGGAAGTAAAGTACTTTCAACAGATGGTACAGAGGAAATCGCCAGCGTCCGAAGACCAACGGAGGTGGAGGTGGAAGACATCAAAGAAGACACCTAAACGTCCAATGTCTTAGAAACAAACTCAATCAATTAGAAAAATTTTTAAACGAAAACAAAGTTGAAATATTTTGTGTTTCTGAACATTGGATGAGAAGTGAAGAAATTAATGCATGCCATTTACAAAATTACAAAATCGTATCTTCATTTAATAGACTTAAATATGGTCACGGCGGCAGGGGAATATATATCAAAAAAGATAGAATAATCAATTTTAACCTATCCCCGATAATCATAAAAAACTGCACAGAATTGTGTTTTGAATGTTGTGGGGTACAGCTTAACAGAAAAATGATTATATTATGCATATACAGATCACCCCTGGGTGATTTTGAAACATTTATTCAATGTTTTGCTAATTTATTACATGAAATTCAAAACAAATATGAGCATATAATAATCTGTGGGGATCTTAACATAAATAGTTTATCCTCAATTATGAATACAGTACTTTAAAAGATCTCTTTGCTCATTATCAACTAAATGATCACAATATTTTACGTAAACCCACTCGCATTACAGAAAAGAGTAATAGCATCCTTGATTACATTGTTAGCAACTTAAAAGAATGTACACTGAAAATATTCGATCCTAAAATTTCTGATCATCATGCGCAATTAATAAATTTTAAAATTGTTAGCAAAATTGTTAAAGAAGCTACTACCATTCAAAAAAGAATAATAAACACCAATACAATTCAAATGTTTTCTCAAGAATTACAAAAGATTTTAAATTTAATAAATTTCAATCACGATGATGTAAACGAACTTTATAAAGAATTTTTCGATTAATTCTCTTACTGCTTTCAATTAAATTTTCCATTTAAGAACTTAAAAATTAATAATAACAAAATCAGAGGAATACCCTGGTATACCAAAGACTTGAAAAAAGCACGTCTAGAAATTAACAATTGTTATTGGTTATACAGGGTCAGTGGTAACCAAGATATTAAAACGGAACTAAAAGTCAACAATAACTATAAGAATCAATTAATCAAGTAAAAACAAGAATACTACAAAAACCAAATACAGAATTCCGAAAATAAACAAAAATGCGTTTGGAAAATTATTAAGGACGTAAAAGGGGCAAATGACACAAGTAAAGAACAAATTAAAATTAAATTAAAATGCAATTCAAAAATTAAAACACACATATTCGACCCCTGTTGACGAAGTGCCGATGAATATAATAAAATCAAGTTCAAAAAATCCTTGCCAAAATTAATAATAAATCTGTAGAAAGCGGTCATTACCCAGAACAACTAAAAAGGTCATTGGTAGTTCCTATACCTAAAAAGGGCAATAGCAACGACATAAATAATTACCGCCCAATTTCATTAATCAGCGGATTCTCAAAAATAATTGAAAAAGTAGTTTTTAATAAGATAACGAATTTTTTAAACAAATTTGGTAAAATTTCATCATACCAACATGATTACAGGGAGGGACGCTTCATCTTCAATGAAATGAATAATAACAAAATAACGTGCGGCATATTCTTTGACCTTAGCTGCGCCTTCGATATATTACAGATCGATATTATAGTTTACAAACTCGATTGCCTAGGTATAAGAGGTTCTCTATCCAATTGGATAAAGTCATACCTTAGTGGCAGAACTATGGCTGTCAAAGTAGACCAGCACTACTCAGATCATTTCTACATAAACATGTTCATGAACGATTTGGGAGAGTACCTGAGGGACGAACATGTTTGTCAATATGCTGACGACACCACCATCGTAATAAGTGTCGATGATATACAAACCTGTCAAGCGAAGGCAAACAGGATAGTTAAAAATTCCAAACTTGGTGTAGTGAAAATAACTTAATCCTAAACAAAACTAAAACTGTGGGTGTGGAATTTTTTAACAAATTTAAATTGCCTTCAAATATCAAACTTCTGAACGAGGGCGTCAGCATCAACATGGAGTCTAGTGTAAAATTTCTGGGTACAACTATCGATAAGCGCTTATCTTTTGAACCGCAGGTCGAAGATGTTTTACAGAAATTAAACAAAGCTTACTTTGCTGTTAAAAATTTAACTTCATTTCTTGATATCGGGGGTCGAATAACTGCGTATTATGGTCTCGTATATCCCATATTATCATACGGAGTAGCACTATGTGGACAAGGTAAAAATGTAAATCGTGTATTAATAGCGCAGAAAACAATATTAAGGGCAATATTTGATCTACCATTCAGGGCATCTTGTAGAAATACATTTGTAAATAACAGCATACTAACGATTGTTTCAGTTTTTATTCTAAAGCTGCTATGTCATAGACATAAAAACCACAATTGTTATCCACTACACATGAATATTCACACACATAATACGCGTAAGAAAACCAATATATTAGTACCGGAGGTAAATTATGAATTTTACAGAACCTCCCCAATCTATGCAGGTAGTATAATGTACAACGGTCTACCAAACTGCTACAAATCTTTAGAATACAACTCTTTCAAGCACAAAATTAAAGTGGTACTCGCCTCGAAATGTTTTTATAATCTTAGGGATTTCAATGTATGTATCTTCCCCACATTTTAATTAAAAAAAAAAACAATGCATGTACCTGAAAATGTAAAACAGTGAACTTATTAAATTTATGTTATTTATACTCTTTGTATGTTATATGTTATTGCATATTTATATTTTGACAATGATCACAAGAGTTATGTACCTATTTATGTATACTGTATATAGATCAATAAAGATATTCTATTCTACTAGTGCCATGGGTTTTTAATTGTTATGGAGTTTTATGGAAAAAACATTTTTTTTCAAATGGGAACCCTTATTTTATATTGTAGATTCGTAATCTATGGAAAATAATAAGAAAGTTTTAGATGAAACGTTTTTTCTAAAACTTCCCTCGTTGCACACTGTACATAATTTCTTCGTTTCACTTGAAACATTAATCTTCATTCCACTGGTTTGACTCAGCATCCTCTTCACGTCTCAAAATTCAAATGTCCCATCCTCTCGTGCCAAAGTTGTAATTCTTCGTTTTTCATGCCAAGATTTGCAAAAAACATTTTTTCCAATAAGTTCAACTCATTCGATTGTATTTCATTTCTGACAGCAATTGCGACAATTTGATTTCGTTCATTACACTGGTCTACAAAAAAAATTTAGATACTCTAATATAATTGATTACTTGGGGTGTAGTTAGTTTGTTTAAATTTACCTTAGTTCTCCCGAAAAACGATATAAATACTGTATTTCTTATAAATTTTGTGGTTCCGAGAATTGCTTCAAGGAATCCGGCCACGTTCTCGTGCTCCGTCGCTCATACACGTCATCATCAGAACTCGCCTCTCTATAAACTGAGTAATTACTATAACTCATATGTTACCAGTGCAGATATTTTCGGCTTAAACATTGCTGATATTAAAAAGTGTATAAATTATTGTAATAGTCTCTAGTATTAGTGTAGTTTATGCAAATTAGTTGAATCTGTATATCCTATTTTATTTTATACTATTTTATGTAAATTTTTAATATTGTATGTTTTGTGGTACGGTTTTGGCCTCCTACGACTATTGGTGATTAAGTTAAATAAATAAAATAAATAAATAAACCGTATTATCCAAAATAATAAATTTTTAGTAATATATTCTTCTTTAAGTAATTTATTGTGAGTTTATCATAACAAATATTTCTTTTGTCGGAGAATTTACGTACCGCTTCTGGTTTATCAATTTTGATTGCTAAACCAGCAGTTGGTTTATTTATTTGCTTCATTTGGGTGTTTTTATATCATAAAAGTAGGAGTTCTTCACGCAAGTCTTGTCCTAACGATCCTAACAGTTTTTGCTACATATGTGGTAAATTTTGTCTACAAAAACAAAGAAGATGTATAACTGATTTTGTAAAAAAAGCTTACGAAGCATATTTTGGAAAACAACTTGGACTACGAGATAAAAATTGGGTGCCACATAAAATTTTTAAAACTTGTGTAGAGTCACTTTGATACTGGAGCCAAGGAGGGCGAAAAGGCCTTCCATTTGGAAAACCGATGACTTGGTGTGAACCAGCAAACCATTTTGATGATTGGTACTTTTGTGCCGTGAATGTAAAAGGTATGAACCGATACAAAAAATGCTCATGGGTTTTTCCAAATATACAATCGGCTAAACCACCAATCTTACATAGTGAAGATTTGAAATCTTAGACAATCAAAGTAAAAGCAGCAATGTAAGTGAATCTCAGTGGTCCAGTCCAGTTAAGGGATTTTCTCAAGGAGAGCTTAACGACTTGATTCGAGATTTAAATTTATCGAAAATTTCCGCTGAACTTCTTGCGTCAAGACTTAAAATTGCCTTCAGACTGGCGTAAAAATAACATTTTATCGGACTAGAGAACAGGACATCCTTCTATATTTTACTAAGGAGAATGAACTTGTATATTTGTAACAATATTCCCAAGCTTTTAAATTTAATGGGTTTTCCAAAATATAGGCCAGAAGAATGGAGGCTCTTCATAGATACCTCAAAAAGAAGTTTGAAATGTGTGTTACTGCATAATGGAAACAAATTTGCTTCGATTCCAATAGTATACTCATCAAAACTTATGGAAGAATATGAAAATATCAAAAGGGTTTTAGAGATAATTTTGTTTGATCAACATCAATGGTCAGTATGCGTGGATGTAAAGATGGTGAATTTCTTATTGGGTCAACAAGGTGGATATACTAAATACCCCTCCCTGTTTCCTTTGTTTATGGGGCAGTCGTGCAAGAAAGGAACACTGCAGTAGAATTTGATCTTGGATAAGGCTAATATTTTTAATAAACCTTTGATAAGTCGAGAGAAAATCATTCTTCCGCCACTGCATATTAAACTTGGTCTTACAAAACAGTATGTTAAAGCTTTGGATAAAAGTGGTGATGTTTTAAATATATTGGTCCAGTATTTCCCGGTCTCAGTATGGAAAAATTAAAAGCAGAAGTTTTTGATGGACCACAAATTCGTAGACTTATAAAAGACAATGATTTTACAAATAATATGATTTAGGTTAAATTGGAAGCAAAGGCAACTTTTGTATTAATCGTCAAAAATAACCTACCTAACCTAACCTAACCTACCAACGACTAAAAATGTTTACTCTCGACATTTTATTTTAGTTCTAAGGTCTTTTATTTACTATTAGCTTTTGTTTTGGTTAGGTTACGGTTGGAATATTTTACGCTTTAACTCTTTATAATATATTAAAAAAGGACGAAACGGGTCGGAAATGTATCGAAGGAGCAGACGGAGCTTTTTTATGGTACAAAAATAATTTTAAATAAATGTATAGTGGTTCAAAAGAAACTGATCTTTTTCTGAGAAATTACTGCAGTTTTTTTCTTTATTTTTTGAAAATCGAGACACGAAATTCGTTATAACATGCCACTGGATTGCCTCGAATATTTGTAAAACATGTCTTCAATTGCCGATTGAATCCTACCTGATCCTACCTTAAGATGCTAGCATATTTTTTTTAAATCTTTAATAATAATTTAAAAGTTATTAACGTTTTTATTAAAATTTTGGTGTAAAGTTTGAAATAGCACGCCATTGGATAGACCAAAAAATTTGCAAAACACAAAATTACTTTTTTTTAGGAATTTCCTATTTATTCAACAACTTACAACTTTGGTAATATAAAAATAAACATTACATTAATTGCTTTTTAAATCGCTTTTTATAATCCGAATAATATTTTTTTAATAATTTACATTGGTTCAAAAGTAACTTCTAAAATTACTGCAGTTTTTTTTTTCTTTAATTTTTGAAGATAGAGACACGAAATTTGTTATAGCACGTCACTGGATTTCCTCAAAAATTTGTAAAACATGTCTTCAATTGCCGTTAGAATTTTATTTTAAGATGTAAAAATAAATTTAAAAAAATCTTTTAGTTTAAAGTTTTTATTAAGTTTTGGGCACAAATTTAATATGGCGCACGTAATTGCTTGGAAAATGATCTAAAATATATTTTTATTCAGTAAAAATTAAAAATAGCATTTCCAAAACACAAAAATTATATTGAGTAATTCTTATTACATTTTGATTTTAATTGTAAAATAAACGTTTAAAATATTAATTAGTATTTAATATTAAAATAAAAAAACTCGCTCATGGGGTCTTAACGCCCTTTTCCTTGCCATGGCACCATTTTTGCTGTTGGAGATTATGTGAATGAATGAAGTTTGGTAAGCTGCCCTATAATAGGATAGCATATCACTTAGGATTGTGTGGCTTCTTTCTATCCTATGTAGGATGCAATCCATCTTCAGGTGTACAAGGAAGAAAACCCAATGCACACCTTTGTCGCCCCGCAGCCAACTCGATGGGATGCACGAGGCAAAGAACGGACTTAAGAAGATCAAATTTGCCAAGCGAATCGCCAGGGGGCAGCACCATAAATCATGTTACATAAAATAACTTCACTTTATAAGCATGTTATAGAAGAAATACTGGTAAATTTTGTATATAAAATAGTTTCTGGTGCTTGTATAGGCTTCATACATTGTGTTGGTTATGTATTTTTCTCCTAAAATCTGATCAATTTTATTTTATTACAGATTTAATATTATCCATTTTTTTAATAAAATATACTTAAAAAATAAAAAAATACCTATAATAAATTACATTTTAATATAACTACCCCAAATAAATTGTTAAAAGTAATGTAGAATCGATATTTATTGAATTAACTTACATTGAAATGTCGATTTGATTTCTCGTCCATTTGTAGGCAAGAAATTTATTGTAAAAGTGTGGCACTTGTAAGATAGATGGCGCCCTTTTATTTTTTGTGTATATCTGTTTGCATAACCAAGCCAAAATTTATACCGCCGCGAGAATTTAGACGGACGTGTGTTTTCTTTTTTGTATCTCTTTCTAAAACCAAGATATTTCATGTTATCTCTATCTGCGCTATCGCTCGAATAGACAACACCTGCACCCAAAGAACCAACAAAGGATTTTGGTCGTTGCAAGTTGTAAACGAATCATTCAATGCTTTTCATATTTTCATCCACTGATTCAAAACAGTAGCGATAAAATTATATCGGAATAAAAGAGTTTCGAACTTGTGGCAATGACCAATTACCATTTCTTATTGAATATTTGTAAATTATTATAATATGGAATAGCGAATAGCACGGAGTTTATATATTTAGGCCGTTTTAAAATAAATAAATTACTAAAACGGTAACGGAGACCCTCGAGATTACTTTTTATGACAATTTTCATTAAAAAAGTTGGTCGGGTTAGAATTGCTCACTAAATTTATGCAAAAATAAAATTTATACCTGCTTCCTAATATTTAAGGCAGATATGCGCACAGGCTTAAAAGGGGTAGTAAAAATAATGGGTAGGTTTGCGCACCGAGCTAAAGGGTTCCGAGCAGGTAAAAAAATTTAGAAACACTTTCATTTGCAATTACTAGTATTGCTCGTCTACTTAAACGATAACGTTTTACTGTTTGTTCGATGATGGCTACGAAAATTATAAACGGTTCTCGAGGAAAAGAGCTGATGATAGTTGATAGTTTTAAATTTAGTAACAATAAAGTGTTAAAGTCAAGTGAAACATTTTGGCGTTGTACCAATAAACATTGTAAATCGAAATTATTTACCATTGGACCAAACAACGAAATTACCAGGCGCGATGGTCATCACAACCACCAAGCAAATGAAAATACTTTAAATCGACAAATTGTCAGTTCCCAATGTAAACAAGTCGCACTACAGAATAGGCATATTCAACCTCGTGATAGTATGCGAGGCGTTTTAAATGAGAATATACCAAATTCTTTTACCACTGAGGATGCTTATAACATAAGCAAAACTATTTATTACGCTAGAAGAAAAACCTTCCCATTCAAAATTCCGTCCTCGAAAGAAGATGTGCATAAAATTCTTGATAATGTTGTAGACCACCCAAGTATAAGATATTATATTATGTAAGTGTTATAAGATTGTTACTTTGTCACTATCATATTTTCTTCAAAAGAGTCTGTGCGTGTTGAATAGTGCTGCGTCCACATCCGTTCCCATGGTGTAGCTAAAAGTGCGGACTTAGCAAAAGCCCCAAAAAGTGTCTAGATCTTAAGAACCAAGCGTCAGTACGCCTTAATCCACATTGAGAACAACTTGATTGTAATTGAAATCTTTTAAAGCTAACATCCAACACTAGTTTTTGTTAAATAAAGTAATTTAGTAAAATTACGTTTGTTTTATCTTGAAGACCACAACAAGATATTTTGGTGGCAGCGTTCGGGATTATTATTTCGTAACCCGCGGACTAAGTTTAAACCAAGTGCACCCCTTGCCGTGTAACACGTTTACCACGTCCGAATTTTTAGTTATTGATGTGCGTACCTCCGCTGACGCATTGTATAACTAATTAAATACTGTTGTTAATTCAAGAAAATTAGTGCAACAATTATCAATCAAAAGTCGTGAAAATTCAGTACTGCGACGACTGAAAGTTTGGTTAGTTAAATAACTTTTATTAAGTAAGACGTAATTGGGTATCTGAAAAAAAATAACGATAGTGGAAATTGGCTGCTCACCACAAAACTGCTGAAAATCCCTAAAATTCAACATCATTTGGAAAATATTGGAAGAAATTGGGTCGCTCAATATCACTTGGAGGATACTGGATCAACATTCAACACTTACCTGGACAAATTGGAGGATCAACAACCCCACTAGAAGGATACTGAATTGAAAAAATACCTGAGAGGGATACAACCAACTACGTGGGAATAAAATGTTTCGTTTTATGTAAGTAAATAGTTTTGTTTCAATTTTCATAAATAGCCAAATAAAAGTAAATTTTCAAAATTAATCACATTTATTGAGATTAAATCAATCAATTATAAAAAATATATAATATATATAAAAAATGGTTGACGGTCAGGATAACGAGCAACCTGCCCCAGTTTTCGTAAGTTTAGATACAGGAGTTAGATTGTTACGCGAATTTGATGGTTCTAAACAGGGCGATAAGGTACATGATTTTATAGATGTTTGTGAAATGGCGTTAAATTCGGTAGCACCTCAATGTAGACAAGTGCTTTATAATGTTATTAAAACTAAATTAATTGGAAAAGCTCGCAATTTAACAAAGTATAGAGAGTTCGAAAATTGGCATGCTCTTAAAGCATTTTTAGAAGACACTTTCTCTGAAAGCGGTTCAATAAGTTATTGGC
The DNA here is from genome assembly GCA_963971135.1 of Stenus bimaculatus. Taxonomy (NCBI): domain Eukaryota; kingdom Metazoa; phylum Arthropoda; class Insecta; order Coleoptera; family Staphylinidae; genus Stenus; species Stenus bimaculatus. Next base: position 14,545,503 of record OZ020186.1, on the reverse strand, counting down.
AAATGGAGTTGACCTCTTGTAGACAAAATAAAAATGAAGATATAGCAACTTATTCCAATAAAATTGAGCGAATTTTAAGCAATCTAGTAGATGCCTCCACAATTGGCAAAGAAGGCGAAATAGCCAATGAAATTTCAAATATTTTAAGAAATCAAGCATTAAACGTATTTATTCAAGGACTTATAGATCCAATAAAATTTCAGTTAAAAGCTAGAAATCCAAACAATTTAGAAATTGCCATTGAATTAGCTAGGGCCGAAGAACAAGAACTTTATTCAAATAAACACTTAAAAAATTCGGTGTTCAGTAATAATAGCCATAGAGATTATTCAAATTTTAAAATGAATCCTCAAGGATTGAAATGCCACAATTGCCATAAATTAGGACATAAAGCGGCAAATTGTTTTAGCAAAATGGGCAAGCAAGAGTTTCATCCTCAAAATATAAAAGTCGAACGAAATTTTCATGTCTCGAAATCGGAATTCAAATGTTTCTTCTGCGGTAAGATAGGGCACAAAATTGCAGATTGTAGGGCACGAAATAAAAATTTCAATCAGGGAAACGGAATGAGACCGTCGCAAAATGGTCCGGCGCCGGCGGCTCCCCAAACTTACGGACCAAGCACGTCAACGCAAGCGAACAACTACGCACAACAGTCGGACGCACGAAACAATTCCCGTCCAAATTTCACCCGTACGAATCAGTAACGAGACCTTTTGAAAAAGCAACATCAAATTTGAATTTAGAAATAATAAATCAAAATAATATAGAAAATGTATTTCATTTTGAGGCATCTAAAAGTAAATTAAAGTATTTAAAATTAAAGTTAAAAGGTTTAAAAAATAATATGGCGATATTTTTGATGGATACTGGATCGGCTATCAACATAGTAAAATTTTCCAAAATCGAAAACCCTATTTTAGTAAATTCACAAAAAAGCATCAAAATTAAAGGGATATCAGACACAGTTTTGAGTACTTTGGGTACAGTAAATTTAATTTACAAAAATGTAGATATAGTTTTTCATGTAGTTAGTGATAATTTCCCAATAAATTCTGAAGGAATAATTGGAAATGAATTCTTTGAAAATTTTAAATGTCTAATAGATTATAGAGATTGTAAGGTTTACGTAAATAATGAAGAGATAAATTTCTATTGTGAAGGAAATTTTGAAGTTAATAGTGAAATTGATGAGAATTTAAATGAAAATGAAGTTAGTTGTATGAATCAGGATACAAATAAATTTTGTGTCAATAGATATAATGAATTAAAGCGAGATGACTTTAATAACGATTTGAATTTTGTTGAAAATGGTAAGGAATTGAGAAATGCAGATAAAAATAAAAGTGACTTGCTATATATTGAATTGCCACAAAGATGTGAGCAAATAGTTAGAGTAAAATGTAAACCGAATGTATCTCGTCAAAATCAAAGTTTTATTTGTGAAGCAAAAGAAATAAGTAAAGGAATATTCTTAGGAAATTGTTTAACAAATATTAGACGCGAAGATAATACCTGTTTAGTTAGTATAGTAAATACTTTAGAAGAAAATTTTAGGTTAGAAATTCCAGAAGTTTCTTTGGAAATTGTAGATTTAAATGAGAATAATATATGTACAAATGTGTTTAATCTTAAGGAAACTAGTGATAGGTCAGAAGATATACTTGAATTAACGCGATTAGAACATCTAAATTTAGAGGAAAGTAAAATCATAAAGGATCTGATTTTTGAATACTCGGACATTTTTCATTTGCCTAATGAAAAACTTACTTGTACAAACGCTGTGCAACATAGAATTCCATTACAATCAGATTTACCACCTGTGAATATCAAGCCGTATAGACTACCTATTTCCCAACGAGAGGAAATTCAAAAACAAACAGAACAAATGTTAAAAGATGGAATAATACAAGAAAGTAAAAGTCCGTATAATTCACCACTACTCGTTGTACCAAAAAAGCCAGACGCGAACGGAGAACGTAAATTTCGGATAGTTGTAGACTATAGAAAAGTTAACGAAAATACAATAGGTTTTTCTTTTCCTCTGCCAAATATTATAGACATTCTTGACCAGTTAGGTCATTCAAAATATTTTAGCACTTTAGATCTCTCGAGTGGATATCATCAAATTGAGTTACATCCAGATGATAGGCATATAACTGCTTTCAGCACCGGTTATAAACACCTAGAATATGTACGCCTACCTTTCGGATTAAAAACAGCTCCTAGTACATTTCAACAATTAATGAATACCGTAATGTTAGGTTTACAAGGAATTAAAGCTTTTGTGTACCTTGATGATATTTGCATATATAGTTCTAATCTGAAAAGTCATAAAATTAAGCTTCAGGAAGTCTTTGATCGACTGCGGAAGTATAATCTAAAATTAAATCCGACAAAATGTGAATTTTTACGTCAAGAAGTAGTATATCTAGGTCATAAAATTACGAATAAAGGTATGCAACCGGACGATACCAAAATCTCTGCCGTGCGAGATTTCCCCATGCCGAAAACCCAAAAACAAGTAAAGTCATTTCTAGGATTAGCTTCATACTATAGAAGATTTATTGAGAATTTTTCGAAAATTGCTAGACCTCTAACGGAATTATTAAAGAAAGATAAGAGTTTTGTGTGGACGGATAGGTGTCAAATTGCCTTTGATGAATTAAAAATTAAATTGATTAACCCCCCTTTGTTGCAATATCCTGATTTTGAAAAACCCTTCGTTTTAACTGTAGACGCATCAGGATACGCGATCGGTGGTATACTCAGTCAAGGAAAAATAGGTGAAGACTTACCTATTGCTTACGCTTCACGTACATTAAATACTGCAGAAATTAATTATAGTACTACAGAAAAGGAATTACTGGCAATAGTTTGGTGTTGTAATCATTTTAGGCCATATTTATTTGGTCGAAAGTTTTTTGTAGTGACTGATCATAAAGCTTTAGTTTGGTTGAATAACATTACCGATCCTAGTTCAAGACTTACGCGCTTTAGATTAAAATTAATGGAATATGACTTTGAGCCCATTTACAAACCCGGAAAGTTAAACGTTAACGCCGATGCACTTTCGCGCATTTGCACAATAAATTCCTTAAAAGATAAAACATTTGGTGAATATCTACAGCATGTATCTAGTAAAATAATAATAAATAATAACGTAGTTGATAAACCTGGTGACTTATTTTTAGCGCCATCTGATTTTTCCTTAGTTCAGGCAGTTAGTGTAGACCTAAAAATGGGAAAAGGCATTGCACTTACTTTTAGAGAACATTTTGATCATGTTGATAGATTAAAATTACAAGAACAGAAATTACATTCAATAAACTATGTTCCTGAACAACAAAGATTTATATTTTATTTGTTAGTCAAACAAAATTTCTATGATAAACCAACTTATGAGGATTTATATAAAACACTGTTATCACTCAAGACATTCTGTGTAAAAAATAATATAAAAAAATTAGCAATGCCCAAAATCTGTTGTGGATTGGACAAATTAAAATACGAAAAGGTTCGTATAATGTTAAGGTTTATTTTTCAAAATTCCGACGTTCTAATTTATGTTTATGATAATGAAGATAGTAAAGAAATAACTGAAGAACAAAAACTCGAAATTCTAAAGGAATATCACGAACTTCCAACGGGAGGACATCCGGGCATAAATCGCATGTTAAAAAGGATAAAATTAAAATACAATTGGAATGGTTTAAAAAACGATATAAAAAAATATGTTAAAAGTTGTCGACTATGCCAAACAAATAAAGGTACAAATAAACCCTTAAAAGCCCCTTTGCAAATTACGGATACTCCGGAACAAGCGTTCGAAAAATGCTATATGGATATAGTAGGTCCTTTACCAATATCCGAAAATGGAAATCGGTATATTCTAACTTGTCAAGACGCACTTACGAAATTTTTAGAAGCAATTCCAATTCAAAATATGGAAGCAATAACTGTTGCAAATAAATTAGTTACAGAAGTAATTTGTAGACATGGTATTATGAAATCAATTGTAACTGACCAAGGGTCGAATTTTATGTCAGACGTCTTTAAACAATGTTGTAAACTTTTGAAAATAAAACAAATAAACTGTAGCGCTTATCATCCGCAATCTAATATGGTAGAGCGAAGTCATAGAACTCTTGCGGAATATTTAAGAAGTTTTGTTAACAAAAGCAAGACCGATTGGTGTGATTGGATACCTTACGCGAAATTTACTTATAATACCACTCCACATACAACTACAAATTTTACACCTTATGAGTTAATATATGGAAGACAAGCTGAACTTCCTTCAGCAATTGTTAGTCAGCCTAAATTTTCTTATACATATGACGACTTTCTAACAGATTTAAAGTTAAAAATGCAAGTTAGTAGACAAGAGGCTAGAGAAAATTTAATAAAACGCAAGCACACTAGTAAGGAAAATTATGATAAAGGTACAACTGAATTCAAGTTTAATATAGGAGATAAGGTTTTATTATTGGATAATGCTACTAGAGCGAATAGAAGTAAAAAACTCTATTCTAGATTTATCGGTCCTTTCGAAATTATTGATGTTAATTCAGATGTAAACTATACTATTTTACAAAATCGAAAAGAAGTGGTTGTTCACAAAAATCGACTAAAATTATTTCACGATTAATGCACTTTGTTTTTTTAGGTTAATTTTAACACTCCTTGGAAGAATAATAATATCTGATAAAATTGATGGTCATACGGTTCAAAATTTGGAGAAATCCGCCGGGATATACTATGAAAAATTGGGAAATTTGAAAATGTTTAGCGATAAATGGACTTTAATTACATACATCGATATGTTTGAACACACCGCAAAATTTAAACAACTCCAGATTCATTACTCGCAAACGGTAAAATTATGTTTACAAGTAGGTATTAATAGAGTTAAGGAAGATTGCGAAAATTTTATAAGAGTAACAAAGGCGTTGATAAATAAATTAGAAAAAGAACGACATATGGTCGATAATCTATTGGGAAACGATAATCACTTACGGGTTAAAAGAGGATTAATAAATGCTGTAGGAAAAGTAACTAAGTTTTTATTCGGAAATCTAGATGAAGACGATGCAGAATTTTATAGTAAGAAAATTAATCAATTTACAAATAATGAACAAAAATTAATTGAAACAATTAAAGATCAAAGTCATGTAATAAAAACTACTATTTCAAATTTTAACGACACTATAGGGAGTTTAAACATAAATGAGGGAATATTAGCGAATAACCTCAAAAAGTTAAGCCGATATTTGGTAAATGTAACGGATGACGTAAATTTATTAGAGATCAAACTAAATATTAACGAACATTTTTCATTGTTTACTATGCTTTGTTTTCAATATCAAATCGAAACGCAGAATATAATCGAATCGGTATTAAATGCTAAGAGGGGACAACTTCATCCATTTATCTTAACGCCAGAAAAATTAGTTTTAGAACTTCAAAATATTTTAAAAAATACTACTTTAAACCTTCCTATTATGCCAATTTTGGAAAATGCTCATATATTTTTAAAGATAATTGATATTGATGTTTATTTTAAAGAGGGAAATTTAATTTACATTATTAACGTACCATTAACAAACAATCAAGAGTATAGTATATACGAAATGATACCTTTACCTGTACATGTTACTGAAAATAAATTCGTTTTTATTCAACCTTCAAAATCTTACTTGGCTATAAATGATTTGAGACAGAAATATTTTCTTATGAATAATGATAATTTTAAAAATTGTATAGAATATTTAAAGTTACAATTTTTGTGTAAGCAAGTTCAACCTATATTTATAACGCATACAAATAATATTTGTGAAGTAAATTTATTTCATTCAGTTAAAACAATACCTGAAGATTGTGACAAGAGAATTGTTAATTTAAAATTAAACGTTTGGCATCAATTAAAATCATCAAATTCATGGATTTTTGTTTTGACCAATGCTGAGAAGGTTACATTTAAGTGTGATAATAATTTATATGATGAAATTTTACATGGAGTAGGAACTTTATCTATTTCAGAAAATTGTATAGCTTATAGTCAGAATGCAATGTTAATTCCAGAAAGGTCATTTTCTAGTTCCATTTTTGCAAATCAATTTTTACCTGCTGTTAGTTTAATAGATGATTGTTGTGATGAAAACTCAAAGAAAAAGTCTTTAAATATTTCAAGTTTAAATTTAAACCCAAATTTTAGACAGACTAATGTACATTTACACGATTTAAATTTAGCTAGTAGTAAACTAGAAGAACTTGAAAGTAATTTAAATAAGTTTAATTGGTCACCTTCTTCTCTTTCAGAAAATTATGGTTTTTTGTTTTACACTGTATTAATATTAACGTTAACCTTAAGCTGTTTGTGTTGTTATTGCTATTGTTGTAAAATGCGTTGTAATAGAGGTAATAATTGCGGAAATTGTTTAAGAGGAATTTGTGTAACTGTAAAAAATAATTTTGAATCTAAAATACAACAGAGTGAAACTTCTTTTATTGATAACCAATTTGATAACCAGTTAAGTGATGCTCATCCGATGACGACTCTAGAGACTAGCATGACAAAACCTATAGAGTTAAGTAGGCCTATTAGAGGTAGAAAATCAATTGTAAAATGAATAAGGATTTTAGTTTTAGTTCTTTATTTTTTATGTAGGTATGTTAATCTTAAAATTGTTTTAGATTTTAGATCATGTTTGATTTGATATGTTACAATAAATTGTTTTAAAAGATTTCACAACTTGTGGTTGTTCAATCTTTTTCAATTAAGAAGAGGGGTGTTGTAGACCACCCAAGTATAAGATATTATATTATGTAAGTGTTATAAGATTGTTACTTTGTCACTATCATATTTTTCTTCAAAAGAGTCTGTGCGTGTTGAATAGTGCTGCGTCCACATCCGTTCCCATGGTGTAGCTAAAAGTGCGGACTTAGCAAAAGCCCCAAAAAGTGTCTAGATCTTAAGAACCAAGCGTCAGTACGCCTTAATCCACATTGAGAACAACTTGATTGTAATTGAAATCTTTTAAAGCTAACATCCAACACTAGTTTTTGTTAAATAAAGTAATTTAGTAAAATTACGTTTGTTTTATCTTGAAGACCACAACAGTAGTATGCTAAATGCTTATATTTATACAATTCAAAAGATTTTTGTTAATTGTTTAAGTTTCTAGAAGATAAATGATAAAATGTTTCATCATCACTCGGGAGTTCATGCAGAATGATCCGTACTGAATCATGGTATAGGTACTTAAAGTTTTAACAATATTTAATTTATCATAAATTAACCGATCAATTGATTTTAGGTTTCCGATGTGCTTCAAAATTATACAAGATTGGTGAAAACAACACAAATTTATTAATAGATATGTACATTTTCAAATTAGTAAATATAAATATGTACGTTTACTCTAACATTACAATCAATACAATTTGTTATACCAAATAAGGGAGGTACAACTAGTTCAATTATTTTTTTAAATAAGATGACGGTTATGTCTGGCTCAGTAGAGTTATTTGCATTCGAAATAACCATTGTCCCAAAATTGAAAACGTTTGTTCAAATAATTAATTGGAAGTGCAAAAAATTTAATATGCACCGCTGGAGCAAAGTGCATTTAATCCTTCGTGTGATTGTTGCCCTCGACTACGTCTCGGGCAACAATTTCCACACTCAGGATTAAATTACTCACTTTACTCCCTTGGTGCATAAATAACTATTAAAATATAAATAAATTGGTGAAGAAATTAAAAATTTTGGATTTTGAAACGACAATATAGATAGGCCAACTTCAACGAAATTAAAAAATATAAATATTACGTTGTAAAGAATGGAACTCTTTATGGGATGGTATATTTTTGAAAAAAAAATTTCTGCACTAAATCACCCTATTATGATCACTCGTTTAAAAATCACTTTTTCATGTTTTTCGTAAATAACTCGAAAACCGCCATGTATAGCAAAAAAGTACTTATGTACAAAATTAAACTACATGAAATTTTCTATAAAAAAGGTTATATTCATTATTTCTCTAGGATGAATAGTTTGCGAGATACAGAGATTTGAAAATCTGCGAACATTATTCATTTTAATCCGCAGTTTTTTCCACCCCTTTTATTTCACAAACTATTCACCCTAGAGAAAAAATGAATATGACCTTTTTTGTAGAAAATTTCATGTAGTTTAATTTTACATAAAGATACTTTTTCGATAGAGACAACGGTTTAGGAGTTATTTAGGCGCAACGTGAAAAGGTTGCCTTAAAACGGCCACCACCCTTCCGTTAATCCTGCAGCGATCAGGATTTTTAATATGTTGCTCATGGCACTTCACCCTACCATCGTACAATAAATATTTTTAAAATATAAATAAATTGGTGAAGAAATCAAAATTTTTGGATTTTTAAACGACAATATAGATAGGCCAACTTCAACGAAATTAAAAAATATAAATATTACGTTGTAAAGAATTGAACTCTTTATGGGATGGTATATTTTTGCAAAAAAAATGTCTGCACTAAATCACCCTTTTATGATCACTCGTTTAAAGATCACTTTTTCATGTTTTTCGTAAATAATTCGAAAACCGTTACCTATAGCAAAAAAGTACTTATGTGCAAAATTAAACTACATGAAATTCCCTACAAAAAAGGTTATATTAATTTTTTCTCTAGGATGAATAGTTTGCGAGATACAGAGATTGAAAATCTGCGAACATTATTTATTATAATCCGCAGTTTTTTCCACCCCTTTTATTTTACAAACTATTCATCCTAGAGAAAAAATGAATATGACCTTTTTTGTAGAAAATTTCATGTAGTTTAATTTTACATAAAGATACTTTTTCGATAGAGACAACGGTTTAGGAGTTATTTAGGTGCAACGTGAAAAGGTTGCCTTAAAACGGCCACCTCCCTTCCGTTAATCCTGCAGCGATCAGGATTTTTAATATGTTGCTCATGCCACTTCACCCTACTATAGTACAGTAAATATTTTTAAAATATAAATAAATTGGTGAAGAAATCAAAAATTTTGGATTTTTAAACGACAATATAGATAGGCCAACTTCAACGAAATTAAAAAATATAAATATTACGTTGTAAAGAATTGAACTCTTTATGGGATGGTATATTTTTGCAAAAAAAATGTCTGCGCTAAATCACCCTTTTATGTTCACTCGTTTAAAGATCACTTTTTCATGTTTTTCGTAAATAACTCGAAAACCGCTACGTATAGCAAAAAAGTTCTTATGTACAAAATTAAACTACATGAAATTTACTACAAAAAAGCTCATATTAATTTTTTCTCTAGGATGAATAGTTTGCGAGATACAGAGATTTGAAAAGCTGCGAACACATATTTATAATAATCCTCCGTTTTTTTCACCCCATTTATTTTTCAAACTATGCATCCTAGAGAAAAAATTAATATGACCTTTTTTGTAGAAAATTTCATGTAGTTTAATTTTGCATAAATACATTTTTTCGATAGAGACAACGGTTTACGAGTTATTTAGGCGCAACATAAAAAAGTTACCTTAAAACGAAGGGTGGTGCTTCCGTTCATCCTGCAACGATCAGGATTTTTAATATGTTGTTCATGGCACTTCACCCTACCATCGTACAGTAAATATTTTTAAAATATAAATAAAAAATTGGTGAAGAAATCAAAAATTTAGGATTTTTAAACGACAATATAGATAGGCCAACTTCAACGAAATAAAAAAATAAAAATATGAACGTGTTAAGAATTGAATTTATTAAGGAGTGGTATATTTTTCAATTTTTTTTTTCAAATATTAAATTTAAAAAAATTAAAAAATGATGTTCTAATCACGTTTTAACATAATATTGTTAGATGTTTTAGAATTGTATGCGTTTAAATTTCTAAAAAAAAAAAGGATTTAATAATGTTATTAATTGTTAATAAAATGAGGTATAAATCGCGTTAAGTTCAAGGCTGGCGCCATTTAAAAACCACCGTTGAGGTTTTAAGTCGAGAAAAAAAAAACGTGTTAGTATTTATTCCCATCAAAAATTTCGCTGGGATTAATTAATTATTTAAAGTAAAAAAACAAACGTTTAAAGGTCGTTGCTTTTAAAAAGTAATCAAACAATTCGTGTTTAAGCTCTTAAGTTGTTGTAACTTAAAGTAATTAGCATTGAATTGAATTTTCAGTTCAATGGTAAGAAAAACGGGCAAAATTATAATTACGTACTTAAAGGCACTCAAAAAATAATTTAAAATATGAAAATTTAAGGCCTTTCAATTTTACCGTATTATCAAATTTAAACTAATTCATTTTTAGTTTTATTAAAAGTCATCACTTATCACTGGTTTTTTGAAAACGATTGGGTCATTACACACAAGTAGGTTATGCCAGGATATTTCGTTCAATAAGCGTCGCGACGTCGGCAGTTTTTGCAGCTAGACAACGCCATTCTGCGGCGCTAGCGCACGACCAACTGGACTGTTGGAGCATGATGGAGTTGGAGTTGGTGGACTACTCAAGTCACATCACTACTTCCACCAGCTCCACTCTTGATGATATCGCCGAAGCGAATCTCAAATCTCACTTGACGAAACCAATTATTCATCTCCAGCAAACGCTAGGAAACGGCCTTTCATCACTAGATCACTATTTATAACTTCCTGGATTTTCCAATTTTTCATCTTCTAATTGAGCACCCTTAATAAGTGCAATAAACTTAAATAATAAAACAATGCGCTGTAAATCTCTCAAACACCAAACTTCACTCCAAGATAATTGGCTCTTAATTTATGTTAAGTAATAAACAATTAGTTAGCAAGTTAACACGATTTATTTTCAAACGAAAACGCATAAATCCTGGCGGTTTCAATTTTTACTCGAGTTTTATTTTCGATGCAGCTAGAAATTATGACCACGTTTTCAAATTATTGCGTCGCTTCTATTTTTGTGATCTAAATTGGGTTAATATCTCTTCAGGAACAGGGCGTGTCTTAACCAGCTCAAAACGCTCAATTTTCTAATGAAATTGGATAAATGCAAGGTCGAAAATGCTTCCTCAACTATCGATTTATAATTATACCAATAATCTAATCACAGATTAATTTTTCAATTTCCCTACACGAGTCTTATAAAAATAGAAAAATTGACTGTATATTTTTGTTGTTTTTTAGGTATAAAAAAATGTACACTACAACGGACTAAATCAACAAAAAATTTCATGAATTAGGCGTATTTAAAAAAAAATTAAGAAAATCGGTCCCACAGAAAAGATTTTAGACCAAGTTTTGAAAATTTAGAAAATTTTGAAGGTATGTTACATCGCCAATATCACTTGTAGTCGTTAAAACGACATTGTCGAAGAATTGGTAATGTCGATGAAAAGGTAGTGCCGATTAAACGGTTGTCGATGAAACGTCTTTGTCGAAGAAAAGATTTGTCGATGCAACGTAGTGTCGATGAAACGGTTTTTCCGAACTCAAAAAAGTTTACTTATGTAAAATTATTTTCTGGTCCCGTGTACGAAAACTCCCGTATTTAAATAAGGTTGATTTTCTCGGGTACTATTTGGGGTACAGAAACGTTAGACCGCTTAAAATTTGCGCAATGATCATTCTAAATTCAAATAGAATATTTACAATTTATTATTTTTTATTTTTGGTAGTAGTATGTAAGATTTTCTTTTCGGAACTCAAAATTTTTACAATACCAAATTTGCTGTTTCATAAAAAATATTATAAATAATTGTAATCTTTTTTATAACAATAAATATTGTTAATCGAGAAGGGCCTTAAATTTTTCAATATCACTTTGCCCATAAGAAGAAATCAAAAAATCAAAATAAAATAGATTGTGTATTTAAAAACTTTTCTGCAGAAAAAATACAGATTATAATATTTTTTTTAATACTTCCCTTAATAAAGGTCAAAATATCAGACTGCTACTCTTTACTGTACTCGAGAAAAAAATAAAATCTAATACCTAAAAAACCCTATTGAATATACAAGGTGATTCATCCCAATTCAACGCACACAACAACCTCTGTCCCAATCAACAATTACAACAACAAAAAACAATTGCAATTAAAAATCGAAAAAAAAATATTTTCAAATCATAAATCACCAATTTTTCGCTTTATGCAAAAACTTTTGATTAAAATTTTTGTTGCTTCTTAATCTACGCATCATTACGTATTATACGAGATGTCACTCGATATACTTATAACGCTTTTTAATTATTTTGAAACACCCTGTATAACAGATTTTTGCACTATTTTTAATCTATAATAATAGCAATTAAAACAATTTGATTAAAAAAAAACCATTTTAATTAATTCCGTATTAATGTTTTTTAACATCCTGTATATCAATACAGGGTGATTCAGACCACCCGTGCCACCCATTTATCTCGAGAACGCGTCATCGTACATGGCCCAAATAAAAAATTTTATTACCAAAGTGAACCTAAAGAATCCATTGGTGTACTTATTTTCTTCCGGAACAACCCGGAAGTGCCCGGAACCGGAGGTAACTTTGATTTTTTAAATAGTAACATAGGTCAAGTTTGGTATGGTTTGATAGGCCTTTTAAAAACAAATAACTTTTATTAAAATATTTTTTTAATATTTTCCATAGTTATAATTTATTCGAAAAACAAAAAAAATTGTTAAAAAAAGTAAATAAAAATTATTGAATATTTTGAAGAATTTTATAAATTATAAACTCTTTCTACAAATTCTAATGTTTTACCAACTTTAAATATCATACTTGTCCATATTTCAACAAAATTCTTCAAAATATGCAATAATTATTAATTACTTTTTTTTACATTTTTTTTGTTTTTCTAAAAAATTCTAAAGTACGAAAAATATTAAAAAAATATTTTAATAAAAGTTGTTTATTTTGAAAAGACCTATCAAACCACATCAAACTCGACCCATGTTGCAATTTAAAAAATCAAAGTGATATCCGGTTCCGGATAGTTCCGGGTTGTTCCGGAAAAATATAAGTATGGTTTGATAGGTCTTTTAAAAACAAACAACTTTTATAAAAATATTTTTTTAATATTTTCCATAGTTTAGAATTTATTCGAAAAACAAAAAAAATTGTTAATAAAGGTAAATAAAAATTATTGCATATTTTGAAGAATTTTATAAATTTATAACCTCTTTCTACAAATTCTAATATTTTACCAACTTTAAATATCATACTTGTCCATATTTAAACAAAATTCTTCAAAATATGCAATAATTTTTATTTACTTTTTTTAACAATTTTTTTTTGTTTATTGAATAAATTCTGAACTATGGAAAATATTAAAAAAATATTTTAATAAAAGTTATTTGTTTTTGAAAGACCTATCAAACCATACCAAACTCGACCTATGTTGGCATTTAAAAAATCAAAATTACCTCCGGTTTCGGATAGTTTCGGGTTGTTCCGGAAAAAAATAAGTTCACCAATGGATTCTTTAGGTTCACTTTGGAAATAAAATTTTTTATTTTGGCCATGTACGATGACGCGTTCTCGAGATAAATAAGTGGCACGGCTGGTTTGAATCACCCTGTATACAGAGAGGTGCACAAAAAACGGCCAACGATGTAGCTTCGTTATTTCTTATCCGATTTTAATAAGTGATATGTCATATTAAATGGTTTGAAAAATACCACTATCAGATAATAAAAGATTAATTTTATTTTTGAAAACAACAGAAGAGGAGGGGGCAACTTTTCTTTTTTAAATGGCAACATATTTTTTTCGATTAAAAAAAATCATTAACAAAAATAATCTAAACCAATTATACCAATAATTTTTTTTTAAATTAATTTAATTTTTTTTTTTAATTTTTTTATTATTTTTTTTTAATTTAGGTAAATCAATTTTTTTTTTGTTTTTTTGTTTTTGAGTTTTCAGTTTTTTATTTCTTTAAGTTTTTTTTTTAATTTATTATTAATAAATTAAAAATTTATTAATAAATTAAAAATTATTAAGAATTAATTAAAAAACAAAACTTTAAATTAAAAAATTAATAAAAAAAATTTAAAAAATTAATTTAAAAAAAAAATATTGGTATAATTGGTTTAGATTATTTTTGTTAATAATTGTTTTCAATCGAAAAAAATATGCTGCCATTTGAAAAAGAAAAGTTGCCCCCTCCTCCTCTGTTGTTTTCAAAAATAAAATTAATCTTTTATTATCTGATAGTAGTATTCTTCAAACCATTTAATTTGACATATCACTTACTAAAATCGAACAAGAAATAACGAAGCTACATCGTTGGCCGTTTTTTCTGCACCCCTCTGTATATAAAAGTGTTGTTATTTCGAAATTTATTTTTGCTTTTTTTAGTCCTATTGGCTTTTCATGCAGCTGAATGCAGAATTTATGTGGTGACGTCAGAAGTAGGTTAGTTGTCATACAGGGAATTCAATTAGGATTGTTACCGCAACTATGCAACCAAACATACCTACTCTGTAGTGAGTTTAGACTTGCTAGGTTTGTATACCTGTTGCCATTCTTTCAAAATTAAATCTGACCTGTCATTTTAACCTAAGCAGTTTTTCTACGGGTATTATTTTTACAAATGAATTCTCAAGCAAATTTTATAAAAAACAGGGTTTTTCAAAACTAAAATCAACCAAGTACAGTTAAAATTCTTTCGATGAAGCATGAACTTTTGACCCTACTTTATTTTGCTTAAAAATGCTACCGAATTATATTAGGTTTTCTACCATGCAAGTCATCAGTAACATTCATTTTATGAAGATGACCCTTTAGTTGCCACGCGTCTACCCTAAAAGGCCGACATGGACAAAAGGCCGAATAGGACAAAACGTCGAAGGAGAAAATGCCGAATAGCAAAACGTCGACATGGACAAAAGGTCGACTTGAACAAAAAGACGAAGCGGACAAGAAGCCGAACGAAAAAAGGCCGAATTAAACAAATGGCTGACGCAGACTAAAAGCTGAAAGAAAAAAGACCGACCTGGACAAAAGGCAGAACGATAAAAGGCCGAAAGAAAAATGTACGACAAAAATAAAAGGCTAAAAGACGCTTATACGCAGATTTTATTTAGTCCGGATCTTTTGCTGAGTTAATTACTCGGCCTTTTATAGTTCGGTCTTTTCTCCTTCGGGCTTTTACCAAATCGGTCTTTTATCGTTCGGCCTTTTGTCCCGCTTCCAGTTACCACATAACTTTCAGTTGTCACCGTGGTTACTAAACTAACCTACTTGTGACGTAATTTCATCACCAATCCTACTACGACCAGTAGTTTAAACGTTACAGCTATTTTTACACTAAAAAGGAAAACTTACCACTATTTTTAGCTGAAGAAGCTCCACTAAGATCACTAAGTGAACTACCGATACTCTCCATATTTTTACTCCCAGAAGTACTTTGCAGATTAGTCCTGGTATTAGTTCGCACTTTTCTTCTAAAAAATAATGAAAATAAAACTAGCAATTTTAATTTGAATTTAACTTACGTCATTTTCGGTGCAGCAACGGTTTTCTTAACGTTCTCCTTGTTTCTACTAGCGTAACTAGGAATGCCGCTGAAAACCTTCGATTTGACCTCCTTTAATTTTTTGGGATCCTGTGGACTAGAAATTTTGGTCATGACTGCATCCCACCTTCCTGGAGGTTTTTTGGGTTCCACTTTCTTTTCGTTTTCCTTGTTGTTGGGTTCAATCATGGCTTTGACTTTGGAAGCGACGTTGCGTTTGGGCATTTTGTGCTTTTTGGTGGCGGAATTGCAGTCGTCTTTGGATTTAGCGACGAGGCGTGGGGATTTGGTGTAGCCTGGGCTTGAGGCTACTGTGGATACAGAGGCTGGGGTTGAAGCGCGGTCGTCGGGTTTCATGTTTTCCGTTACGTAGGTTTTGTTGGGGTTTTGGGAGTCGTCGGAGATGGTTTTCGTGGAGGAATCTGTTGGGGATAGTTCGAATTGTTTGTTATCCGAGTTTTCGCGTTCGATATCGGTGAAAATTCCGCTGGAATCCATGTTTTCCCGGTTGTTGACGTAGATATCTGCAGCGGCTTGGGGATCAACTCCATAAAGAGTTCCATCGATGACTTGAGCATGGCGATCACCTCGTAGCGGGTGTTCTTCGTGATTATCGGCATCGCTTTCGGTGTAAAAATCGGAATCGGTCATAGGGTCTGGACGTCTTGAAGGTACTCTAGGTTGGGGTCGTCTTGTTGAAGGCGAATTATCAGCGCCACGACTTCCAGGTCGCGACATCTCACCATCACCTTGATAACCTGTATCCAAGCTAGTAATACTAGTAATGCTTGTAATAAAACTATTGGAAGGTTTTTTATTCTCGACTTTAAGTACAGGGGTGGGATCCAATGGAAGTTCTTCAGGTGACGGGGTTTGTTCTATCCGCGTTAACTTAATATCCTTAAAATCCAGACATAGATTCATGTCATCAGTTTTCATGGTTTGAGCTGAAATTAAACCCAAACTAAAATCCCCTTGGGATAACTCGTCGTGAGGCAACAACCGGATATTATCTGAGCTTGGAGTGGGTGATCCCACCAGGGCTGACACATCAATCATTTGATCCGGCGTTAGGATACCCAAAGATTCATCAAAATCCAAAGAATCCCTTTTGTTAGCATCATCTTCCACTTGCGAAGGCGATAATCGGGCCTAAAATTTATAAAAATAATTTTTTTTTACTTTATTTTAAGTAAAATACCAACCTTTCTAGGTGATCCTTCCAAATCCAGAATGAAGTTATCTTTAATTATCGTTTTATTGATTTTTTCCTCCAAATCAAGTTCCTCAATCGATTTGGTGAATGTAGTGTCCACAATTTTACTGTAGGTCACATCTAGGGAATTAATATTATCGTTATCAATGCCGAATAAAATACTGTACGGTCCTGAAGGATCTTCAACCTCCTCAACGAAACTAATTTTTGAAGATGGTACCATTAACCCGCATTTTGCTGGACAGCTGAAATATCTCACACCACAAACTTGCCCGTCGTTTTTTCCTCCACCTTCGGAAACTTCCACCCCGCACCAGGTCCCGGGGGCGAAATGCACTTCACCTGAAAACCGAAGTACTCCTTCTTTCTCCCCGCTGATGGAGACTCTACGACCTAAACTTATCCTCGAGATGATTTGAAGCTCGAAGGATTCTTTAGGATTATGGGCACCAGGCAGAGGAATCCGGGACCCGAATTTTGGGATCCTGGTACTCGCCTTTTTCTGAAAATTTAAACAAAAAATTAGGTAATTTAAATTGATTGACGTTAAGTTAGGCAACCAACTGTGATGTAAATTGAGTAGCGTTGCGCGCACGTTTGGTTGCCTATATTAAATTAACAATAATACTTTAGAAAGTTTGTTGTTAAACAATTGATTGATTTAATTTATCGACTTTTGTTTAAAAACGAGTCGTTGCATGTTAATTAATGACGTTTGACCTTGTCTGCGTTGCTTCGCCCATATTAATATTAAATTCGTGTTTTATTATTTACAAATTACCACAAAATTATTTTTAGAATACATTAGTTAATAATAAGAAGTATCATATTTATTTATATTACCACTTGACACAATTTTGCAACCAAAACAATTATTACACCTTTTTACAAAATACAAAAAAAATAATAATTTTAGTGAATTTAATAATTTTTTCTTTTGTTACAATTATTTTACAGTGGGGTGCAAGATTGTTAATTTTTTTTTGGAAAATTTCAATGGAAACTTCATAATTAGTATTATAATCATTATTTATCGAATTTGAGTTACAAAATTGTTAATAACTTTTTTGTTTTTATAAATATTTTTACAAAATTTTGTATATTTGTTTATGATACTCCAATTTACCAGTAGTAAAATTTTGGTCAAAAAATTCCTACAGAAACCTGCAAAACCGTTGATTTTATGAGTTATTTCTTATTTTTTAACGACTCGAGTTATAAAATTTTGAATAACTTTTTTATTCTTATTAATATTTATACCAAATTTTGCCAGTATATTCATGATACTACTATTTAATCACCGTAAAATTATTGTCGGAAAATTCCAATGGAAACATGGGAAAATTCACGATTTTCTAAATTATTTCGTATTACAGTCATTTAAATTTTTGGAACTTACAAAATTGTTAATAACTTTTTTATTGTTGCTAATATTTCTCCAAAATTTTGTACATAAATTAATGATACCACTATTTAATAATGGTTAATTTTTTGTTGGAAAATTCCAATGGAAACTTGAGAAAATCCATGATTTTACAAGTAATTTCGTATTTTAGTCCGTTAGTGGAACTTGAGTTACAAAATTGTTAATAACTTTTTTATTGTTGCAGATTTTTTTACAAAATTTTGTACATGTATTCACAATACTACAACTTAATAATGGTAAAATTTTTGTTGGAAAATTCTAATGAAAACATGGGAAAATTCAAATGGAAATTTTAGAGTGATTTTGAGGTCAAAAATTAGCTATTTTAGTTGACACGTCAATTTAATGTTAGTAATTTGCGGATGTATAGTATAAAATTACAGCAAAAATTGAGGTATTGTTAAGGTAGTTGACGTGATTCTTCTTCACGGTATTGAAGCACCACGAGGAAGTTACAAAAAGAAGTTGAAAACCGAAATAAACCAAAGAACGAAGTGAAAACGCGAGAAATTCAACACCAGTTTCATTTTCTTCGCGATTATAATAATTACTTAATTAGTTTCATAATTTAATTACATAAAAAAACTTGATAATTTTAATAAATTAAACCATAATTACAGCTTTTAATAATAATTAATTATCAGAGATAAACAGTGATCTTAAAAAAAAACGAAAGTAGAATTGATTAAAAAAACGCAATCTTCACGATTATTTTTTTAAGTGTTTTGAAAATTAAAAAAAGTTGTTCTATTAGGTTTTAATTTTTGCGTAGGTTTGTGAGTGAAAATCGTGACGTTGGAGGTTGGGGAAAGTCAAATCAAGAATGCGTTTGAAGTTCAAGATTTTCCCACTAAATTAATTGCACGAAAATAAAATAAAACACGGGGCCAAAAAGGTCATGCGATTCTGCAATTATTTTATTGACAAATAAATAGTATTTTTTAAATGAAAAACTCAACTGTTATTGTTATTCCCGGTGTTGTTTCAACGATAAAATAATTAATATTTACTCAAGTCTACTTTGGTGTGTAATTATCTTTAAAACAAACATTTCGTAATTTTAAAGCGTTACGTCCTGAGGTAGTTTAAATAATAAAGTTTGATTAGATTAGAAATTTTTTGATTGCATTTAAAGACCAAAAAGGTCAATTAACATGAATTTCTAATTGGCGCGCATGCGTAGCAATGTGTAGCCCTGACGACAGTTGGCACTCGTGGAATTGTTAACGATTAACGAGCGTATTACGGGATTTGATTTTTCCGTTGATCATGAATAAAATGAGTAAAGACGTCAAGAACGACGCAAGTTTAATTGAGCGCGTCGACCCAAATCGTCTTTATTGCATGCTTAATAAGCTATTAATTTATATACTAATGCAATCATTGCTGCCAACACAAATGCGAGTTCAAACGAAAATTCCCAACGCTTATTGTTACCACAGACATTACTTATTTAATTAATATAAAGAGGTAACGACAGACTACCAGGATGTTAAGTGCAAATTGCGTGATTGATTGTTGATAATTTTTAACGACAATAAGGAATTTATTGATTAAATACCGTAAACTTGCAATTGTGTTAGCTGTGTTCTAAATAAAGTCACGCGCCTAACAACCAATCACGAGCAATCACTTCTAGGCCATCATTTTTATCAAAATTATAATCCATTTTTTTATTTAACCATAAAAATATATCTTTTGAATTTTTTGTTTGGCCTTTACAAAATTCTGAAAATGCAGCGAAAAAGCGAGAAAAAGTCATCAAAAAAGAGAAAAAAAATATAAACTTCACTTTTTAACGTAAAATCGCTACATTATATTTAATAAACAAAATAAGCAAAGAAATAAATTTTTGGTATTTTTATTTGGCCGTTACAACGCTTTAAAGTTAAAAATCCTGAAAATGCAGCGAAGAGATCCGAAAAAAAAATCATAAAAAATTAAAAAAATGTACAAACTTCATTTTTTTTGGAAAATCCTTACAAATATAACTAATAAACAAAATGAGCCTAGAAATATGTTTTTGGTAGTTTTTATTTGGCCGTTACAACGCTTTAAAGTTAGAAATCCTAAAAATGCAGCGAAGAGGTTCGAAAAAAAAATCATAAAAAATTAAAAAAATATACTAACTTTATTTTTTTATGCAAAATCCTTACAAATATAACTAATAAACAAAATGAGCCAAGAAATATGTTTTGGTATTTTTTATTTGGCCGTTACAACACTTCAAAGTTAAAAATTCAGCGAAGAGATCCGAAAAAAAATCATAAAAAATTAAAAAAATGTACAAACTTCATTTTTTTTGTAAAATCCTTACAAATATAACTAATAAACAAAATGAGCCTAGAAATATGTTCTTGGTAGTTTTTGTTTGTTCGTTACAACGCTTCGAAATTAAAAATGCAGCGAAGAGATCCGAAAAAAAATCATAAAAAATTAAAAAAATGTACAAACTTCATTTTTTTTGTAAAATCCTTACAAATATAACTAATAAACAAAATGAGCCTAGAAATATGTATTTGGTAGTTTTTGTTTGTTCGTTACAACGCTTCGAAGTTAAAAATGCAGCGAAGAGATCCGAAAAAAAATCATAAAAAATTAAAAAAATATACAAATTTAATTTTTTTATGTAAAATCCTTACAAATATAACTAATAAACAAAATGAGCCAAGAAATATGTTTTTGGTATTTTTTATTTGGCCGTTACAACGCTTCAAAGTTAAAAATTCAGCGAAGAGATCCGAAAAAAAATCATAAAAAATTAAAAAAATATACAAATTTTATTTTTTTATGTAAAATCCTTACAAATATAACTAATAAACAAAATGAGCCAAGAAATATGTTTTTGGTATTTTTTATTTGGCCGTTACAACGCTTCAAAGTTAAAAATTCAGCGAAGAGATCCGAAAAAAAATCATAAAAAATTAAAAAAATGTACAAACTTAATTTTTTTTGTAAAATCCTTACAAATATAACTAATAAACAAAATGAGCCTAGAAATATGTTTTTGGTAGTTTTTGTTTGTTCGTTACAACGCTTCGAATTTAAAAATGCAGCGAAGAGATCCGAAAAAAAATCATAAAAAATTTAAAAAATATACAAACTTCATTTTTTTATGTAAAATCCTTACAAATATAACTAATAAAGAAAATGAGCCAAAAAATATGTTTTTGGTATTTTTTATTTGGCCGTTACAACGCTTCAAAGTTAAAAATACAGCGAAGAGATCCGAAAAAAAAATCATAAAAAATTAAAAAAATGTACAAACTTCATTTTTTTTGTAAAATCCTTAAAAATATAACTAATAAACAAAATGAGCCTAGAAATATGTTTTTGGTAGTTTTTGTTTGTCCGTTACAACGCTTCAAAGTTAAAAATGCAGCGAGGAGATCCGAAAAAAAATCATAAAAAATGAAAAAAATATACAAACTTTATTTTTTTATGCAAAATCCTTACAAATATAACTAATAAACAAAATGAGCCAAGAAATATGTTTTGGTATTTTTTATTTGGCCGTTACAACACTTCAAAGTTAAAAATTCAGCGAAGAGATCCGAAAAAAAATCATAAAAAATTAAAAAAATGTACAAACTTCATTTTTTTTGTAAAATCCTTACAAATATAACTAATAAACAAAATGAGCCTAGAAATATGTTCTTGGTAGTTTTTGTTTATTCGTTACAACGCTTCGAAATTAAAAATGCAGCGAAGAGATCCGAAAAAAAATCATAAAAAATTAAAAAAATGTACAAACTTCATTTTTTTTGTAAAATCCTTACAAATATAACTAATAAACAAAATGAGCCTAGAAATATGTATTTGGTAGTTTTTGTTTGTTCGTTACAACGCTTCGAAGTTAAAAATGCAGCGAAGAGATCCGAAAAAAAATCATAAAAAATTAAAAAAATATACAAATTTTATTTTTTTATGTAAAATCCTTACAAATATAACTAATAAACAAAATGAGCCAAGAAATATGTTTTTGGTATTTTTTATTTGGCCGTTACAACGCTTCAAAGTTAAAAATTCAGCGAAGAGATCCGAAAAAAAATCATAAAAAATTAAAAAAATGTACAAACTTAATTTTTTTTGTAAAATCCTTACAAATATAACTAATAAACAAAATGAGCCTAGAAATATGTTTTTGGTAGTTTTTGTTTGTTCGTTACAACGCTTCGAATTTAAAAATGCAGCGAAGAGATCCGAAAAAAAATCATAAAAAATTTAAAAAATATACAAATTTTAATTTTTTATGTAAAATCCTTACAAATATAACTAATAAACAAAATGAGCCAAGAAATATGTTTTTGGTATTTTTTATTTGGCCGTTACAACGCTTCAAAGTTAAAAATTCAGCGAAGAGATCCGAAAAAAAATTATAAAAAATTAAAAAAATGTACAAACTTCATTTTTTTTTGTAAAATCCTTACAAATATAACTAATAAACAAAATGAGCCTAGAAATATGTTTTTGGTAGTTTTTGTTTGTCCGTTACAACGCTTCAAAGTTAAAAATGCAGCGAAGAGATCCGAAAAAAAAATCATAAAAAATTAAAAAAATATACAAACTTCATTTTCTTATGTAAAATCCTTACAAATATAACTAATAAACAAAATGAGCCAAGAAATATGTTTTTGGTATTTTTTATTTGGCCGTTACAACTCTTCAAAGTTAAAAATCCTGAAAATGTAGCAAAGAGATCCGACAAAAAAATCATAAAAAATTAAAAAAATATACAAACTTCATTTTTTTATGTAAAATCTTTACAAATATAACTAATAAATAAAATGAGCCAAGAAATATGTTTTTGGTATTTTTTATTTGACCGTTACAACGCTTCAAAGTTAAAAATCCTGAAAATGCAGCCATGACATCCGTAAAAAAATATAGAAACTTCATTTTTTTATCCAAAATCCTTACAAATATAACTAATAAACAAAATGAGCAAAGAAATATGTTTTTGGAATTTTTTATTTGGCCGTTACAACGCTTCAAAGTTAAAAATACTGAAAATGCAGCGAAGAGATCCGAAAAAAAAATTAAAAAAATGTACTAACTTCATTTTTTTATGTAACATCCTTACAAATATAACAAATAAACAAAATGAGCAAAGAAATATGTTTTTGGTAGTTTTTGTTTGTCCGTTACAACGCTTCAAAGTTAAAAATCCTGAAAATGCAGCGAAGAGATCCGAAAAAAAAATCATAAAAAATTTAAAAAAATATACTAACTTCATTTTTTTGTGTTAAATCTTTAGAAATGTAACAATAAACAAAATGAGCCAAGAAATATATTTATGGTATTTTTTATTTGGCCGTTACAACTCTTCAAAGTTAAAAATCCTGAAAATGTAGCAAAGAGATCCGACAAAAAAATCATAAAAAATTTAAAAAATATACAAACTTCATTTTTTTATGTAAAATCTTTACAAATATAACTAATAAATAAAATGAGTAAAGAAATATGTTTTTGGTATATTTTATTTGGCTGTTACAACACTTCAAACTTAAAAATCTTAAAAATGCAGCGAAGACATCCGAAAAAAAAATCATAAAAAATTAAAAAATATATACTAACTTCATTTTTTTATGTAAAATCCTTACAAATATAACTAATAAACAAAATGAGCCAAAAAATTTGGTTTTGGTATTTTTTATTTGGCAGTTACAAGGCTTCAAAGTTAAAAGTCCTGAAAATGCAGCGAAGAGATCCGAAAAAAAAATCATAAAAAATTAAAAAATTATACAAACTTCATTTTTTTATGTAAAATCCCTACGATTATACCTAATAAACAAAATGAGTATAGAAATATATTTTTGGTATTTTTTGTTTGGCCGTTACAACACTTCAAACTTAAAAATTCTTGAAAATGCAGCAAAACGATTAGAAAAAATCATAAAAAATGAAAAAAAAAACATACATTTTTTTTTAATTTCAATAATTTTAAAACTACCTGATTTATTATAATCGTAAGGTGTGGTGTTATTTCCCAGAAATTTAATAACATTTTAATACCCTCAATTTACAATTTTGGGATTTTTAAAATCCCGATACTTGAATTGCAAACTTTAAAACCTTTTCAAACTAATCCTCAATCCTAGTTATTGAATATGCATATTAAAATTAAGTAGATATGAGCAATTAAGATCTAGGTAAGAAGATGACCATCAATCCTACTACAATGGTCCTACAAGTCCCAAAAATGGAATATCATCACCACTACTTCACCCTTTTTTCAAGATTATCACCACTTCACGAATTATTTGACCAATAAAAGTACCATATCTGGCACCCTCATAAAATTGGTGTCACAAGTAATCATTTTGGATTTAAAACCTGGAGTAGTTTAACTTTAACCCTGGAAGAAGAACATAATAAGAAGAGTACTGCACTAAATTTTGTCTAACTAATTCGGAAGTATCACTGAAGAAGAAGAAGCTTCTGACCAAATCACATCTTCAAAAAACGTGAGTACACGTTTTTATATTTTTTTTAAATACTAAATCTTAAATATAAATTCTGATAAAAAACGTATCTCAATGGTACTTTTAGTAATGTTCTCATCTTCTGTAATGAATAACACTTGTTTTAATATTTTTTTATTTCTAAAGTGAGCACTTACTGTTTTATTTCATTATTTACAAGTGCTGAGCTGATAATCCTACATTCGTCCCACTGAAGTAATAAAAATTATAATTTTAAGAATGAGGAATCATTTGAGATTAAAAACGGCAATTAATTATAATTATAATTAAGGCGCGAGCGCGCGCACGTCCGCTACAAACACCGCTCACTTCAAAACTGAATCCTGAATCCGCTAAAGCGCTGAATACTGAATAATTACGAGTAAAACAAACGTAAAACGTGCTTCACCATCCGAAACATTCAGACTTCGTGTGTGTCAAAAACACATTAAAAACAAGAACAAAAAAAAATAATTGAAAACAACCAAATTATTACATAATATGTACATAAGTTAAATCACCACTAAAATTAAATTTTTATAATTTTTATTTCATTTTTTTAAATAAAATTATTTTTACGCGCATTACAATTGATAATAAATTTATGCAACCAAATATACGATTTCACACGCGTGGTGTAAATTTGGTTGCATAAACTCTACGCGTCCATTTTAAATTTAATAATAAACTTGCGTTACAGTTAAATTTTATAATTTTTGTATTGGTCAGGGATCGGCGTGCCCTAATTTTCGTTTTATTTTTATTTTTCGGGAGCGTTTCCGCGTGCTCAAATCGCTTGCCAATTTATTCCCGACAGCCTGCTACGCTTCCCGCTCATTTACAAAGATTCAGGACGAAATTAGAACGAAACAATTGCGCAAAAATTAGGTAAACAAATCGATCAAACTCCAGAGGACAATAACCCAGCAAATATTTCAATACTTGCACATTTTTAACCCATATTTTCCAAAAAAAACAAGAGAAAGTCTCCAAAAATAAATCACTAAAAATTTGGGCTGAAATGACCAGGAGTCAAAATTCAAAAAAATATATTCAGTCATTTTTTTCAGATTTTATTTTGGATAATCGAAAATTAGTGAATTTTGGGCGAACCAATTGGCCCATCAAAATGTTTGATGGCTTAAAATTTGTGGGATTTTTTACATTTTCAAAAAATAAAACAGCGGCCTTGATCGTATGGAAAATACCTCTCCAGGGCCGGAATTGTACTAAAAAAATTCGAAATATTATTTTTTTATCAAAATTGTTGTAATTTCAAAAAAATAGCTGTAACTTCTAGAATAGTGCTCGTAGCCAAAAAATTCTTGCACCACTGAATTCAGGATGAACAACCCTATAAGTTACCTTTTTTCAATTTAAAAAAATACGATTATTATAATTTTTCAATTTTTGAATTTTTCAAAAACAGGCGTAACTTCTAAAATACTGGTCGTAACACAAAAATTCTTGCACCACTGAATTCAGGAGGAAAAACTTTATAAGTATACCTTTTTTCAATATTAAAAATACGAATATAATAATTTTTCGATTTTTCAAAAACAGGTGTAACTTCTAAAATACTCGTCGCAATATAAACATTCTTGCACCACTGAATTTAGGAGAAAAAACCCTGTACACATGCCTTTTTTAATTTTCAAAAATACGAAGATTATACTTTTTCGATTTTTGAATTTTTCAAAAACAGGTGTACTTCTAAAATACTGGTCGCAATATAAAAATTCTTGCACCACTGAATTCAGAAGAAAAAAGCCTATACGTATGCCTTTTTTAATTTAAAAATACGAATATTGTAATTTTTCGATTTTTGAATTTTTCAAAAACAGGTGTAACTTCTAAAATACTGGTCGCAATATCAAAATTCATAGACCACTGAATTCAGGAGAAAAAACCTTATACGTATGCCTTTTTTAATTTAAAAAATACGAATATTAAAATTTTTCGATTTTTGAATTTTTCAAAAACAGCTGTAACTTCTAAAATACTTGTCGTAATATAAAAATTCTTGCACCACTAAATTCAGGAGAAAAAACCCTATATTTATGCCTTTTTAATTTAAAAAATACGAATATTGTAATTTTTCGATTTTTGAATTTTTCAAAAACAGGTGTAACTTCTAAAATACTAGTCACAATATAAAAATTCTTGCACCACTGAATTCAGGAGAAAAAACCCTATACGTATGCCTTTTTTAATTTAAAAAATACGAATATTGTAATTTTTCGATTTTTGATTTTTTCAAAAACAGCTGTAACTTCTAAAATACTGGTCGCAATATAAAAATTCTTGCACCACCGAATTCAGAAGAAAAAACCCTATACGTATGCCTTTTTTAATTTAAAAAAACACGAATATTGTAATTTTTCGATTTTTTAATTTTTCAAAAACAGGTGTAAGTTCTAAAATACTGGTCGCAATATAAAAATTCTTGCACCACTGAATTCAGGAGAAAAAACCATATACGTATGCCATTTTTAATTTAAAAAATACGAATATTATAATTTTTCGATTTTGGAATTTTCCAAAAACAGGTGTAACTTCTAAAATACTGGTCGCAATATAAAAATTCTTCAATCACTGAATTCAGAAGAAAAAAACCCTATACTTATGCCTTTTTTAATTTAAAAAATACGAATATCATAATTTTTCGATTTTTGAATTTTTCAAAAACAACTGTAACTTCTAAAATACTGGTCGCAATATAAAAATTCTTGCACCACTGAATTCAGGAGGAAAAACCCTATACGTATGCTTTTTTAATTTAAAAACATGCGAATATTATAATTTTTCGATTTTTGAATTTTTCAAAAGTAGGTGTAACTTCTAAAATACTGGTCGCAATATAAAAATTCTTGCACCACTGAATTCAGGAGAAAAAACCCTAAGCGTATGCCTTTTTTAATTTTTAAAAATATGAATATTATAATTTTTCGATTTTTGAATTTTTCAAAAACAGGTGTAACTTCTAAAATACTGGTCGCAACACAAAAATTCTTGCACCACTGAATTCAGGAGGAAAAACCTTATAAGTATACATTTCTTCAATTTAAAAAATACGAATATTATAATATTTCGATTTTTGAATATTTCAAAAACAGGCGTAACTTCTAAAATACTGGTCGTAACACAAAAATTCTTGAACCACTGAATTCAGGAAGAAAAACCTTATAAGTGTACCTTTTTTCAATTAAAAAAATACGAATATTATAATTTTTCGATTTTTTAATTTTTCAAAAACAGGTGTAACTTCTAAAATACTAGTCACAATATAAAAATTCTTGCACCACTGAATTCAGGAGAAAAAACACTATACGTATGCCTTTTTAATTAAAAAAATACGAATATTGTAATTTTTCGATTTTTGAATTTTTCAAAAACAGCTGTAACTTCTAAAATACTGGTCGCAATATCAAAATTCTAGCACCACTGAATTCAGGAGAAAAAACCCTATACGTATGCCTTTTTTATTTATAAAAAAATACGAATATTATAATTTTTCGATTTTTTAATTTTTCGAAAACAGGTGTAACTTCTAAAATACTGGTCGCAATATAAAAATTCTTGCACCACTGAATTCAGAAGAAAAAACCCTAAACGTATGCCTTTTTAATTTTTAAAAATATGAATATTATAATTTTTCGATTTTTGAATTTTTCAAAAACAGGTATAACTTCTAAAATACCGGTCGTAACACAAAAATTCTTGCACCATCAAATTCAGGAGAAAAAACCCTATTAATACAGCTTTTCTAATTTAAAAATACGAGTATTAAATGTTTACTATATTTATTTTTTATCCCAATAACAAAATTTAGAAACTAATTTTGACGACAAAATACTTATTTTGGGTTACTGCTGGCAATTCATGCAATTTAGTTGGATTAAACTTTCAAAACTGATTATACAAGCTTAGTGGTAAGAAAATTTTGTAACTATGAGGTAATTAACCACTTCTAGGGCATAACCAAGCGTAACTCTAATTGATTACCCATAATTAGCAATGTAAAATTAATACAGCCATGTCGTGCACTATTTGCAATCAATTCCCGACTTCTCATCCCGTCTAGGTTTTCAAATCGGCTTTGGATTTACAGTGCAACTCGATCCGATTGTGAAATGCGGTTTTCTGCGAAAAGAAGCCTTTAAAGCGTTGCGCAATTTTTATTCAAATCAAAAGTTCACACGGTGAGAGGAGCTAAAACATTTTTACTCCCCACTGTCCTTGCCACAATCCTTTACTAATAATTTATTATTATTGTTTTATTGATATTATCCAACCGCACCGTTAATAAGTCACGAAATCACCATTAGAATTTATTGAAAACACTTGAGATTAACTAAAACATTACAGCATACAAATAAAAAAACCGAAATACCAATATATTGAAATGTTGGAATGTTGAAATTTTGAAGTATTGAAATACGAAAATATGGAAATATGGAAATATTGAAATATTGAAATATTGAAATATTGAAATATTGAAATATTGAAATATTGAAATATTGAAATATTGAAATATTGAAATATTGAAAAAATGAAATGTTGAAATATTGAAATGTTTGTATTTTTTAAGTACCTTGTTTCAAAAAATGTCATAATATACTGGGTGTTTCATTTTTATAAAATTTTTGGAATGGCATATTATTGAAATATTGTTACTTCCTCGCAGCGCTGGGACATTCATTCTATTTTAAAGCCTTGTGGTATTAAAATATTTGCAGGTAAAAAACGCAACTCGTTATTTTTTAGTTGTTTTTCAACCGCAATCTACCTGCAAGATAAAAGTGCAAAAAAAAGAGACAAGCCTGAAACCTGCCATCGCATAACAATTCGCCGGAAATTAAATTTCGCGTTGAAAAAAATCGTTTATTCATTTGTATTCATTGAATAGATTTTCCCTAAATAATTGCAACGCATATACAAGTTTATTCATAAAATATAAATGAATTTTTATCAAGATATTTAAATATTTTATTTGTAAAAAAAGTAGTAATTAACGTCATGAAAACTATTAAAATATTAATAGCTGAAACCATCATCAGTAATTCAATTATTTATTGAAACGCTTTTCTTTATTATCTTTCCATTGCAGGAAGGCCATTAATTATTATAGACAGGCCACACTTATTTATTTATTTATTTATAACCCTGCAGTGTTAATTAATTAAAAATACCGCAGTTTCCTACACTTTCTAATTCCTTCATTATTTTTAAGCCACAAAAATTTCTTAAAAAAAAATAATTTTATTTTGGGACACCCTGTATGTAAAAATACTTGAATGCATTTGGGCCAACGACCAACGACCCATTTCTAATCAATATGCAAAATCGGCTTTAGAAATATGCGGGCGAAAGGGTCGCCTAATCACATGTTATCACCAGACATGCATACCTGCACTCACATGAATCGTGATAAGAATTAAGCAGGTGGTGAGTGGTTTGTGGTTTGAAACCCCCAAAATCACTCACCGGCGATTTTTAATTCAAAATTACTCACCGACATTACGGCGAAGAATCCACTACGGCTTGCTACACTTGCGAGTAACTCTAATAACAAACTAAACAATAATTTTTATTATTACAAATGCGTTTTTTAATTTTTGTGCCCTAAGAACACACGCGATCAATACTGTGCTCGTTTTTCATTTTCATCAAATCGAAATCGGTTTTTTCCGCCAAACGAGCTTACACGAACGAATTCAAAATAAAAAAACAGCGACCTCTAGTGGCTAATGCTCGAAACTTCAATGACAAGAGTGTCTTTAGTTGCATATCCAGTAATTTGCGCATATCCTTGTTTGGTGTTAGCTTCTGCTTCGAAAATGAAGGTCATAGTGTAAACATTTGTTTTAAAATTCAAGAGCTAATTCTACATTTTTTATTTGCAAAAACAAAAAACCTAATAACTTAGTATATTTGTTTAGAATTCTTGATTTGTTATGATTACTATATTAGTTTTGAAAAAAAATATTTGCTACGCCACTGCTTTACTAGAAGGTTTTCTTTTTAAATTAATTTTACTCACCCAGTATAAGGAAAATTCATAATAAAAAATCAGCGACCTCTCGTAGCGACCGTTCCAAGCTTCAATCGAACGCGTATATTTGGTTGCATAACATACGATTTAATTAAATACCGTAATTAGATAAATTATATTCAATCACGTAATATAGAAATAAGTTTAATGAAGAATTAATTAATAATTTAAATCAGAGAAAAATATAGATTCCTGTATATTTTTTTAATAAAAGAAAAACAGCGACCTCTCCTGGTAACCGCTCGAAACTTAAATCGCACGAGTATATTTGGTTGCATAACAACGATTTATTTAAACACCGTAATTACATAAATTATTTTCAATCAATATAAATATAATTACTAATTATTATAACAATGTAATATAGAAATAAGTTAAATAATGAATTAATTAGTAATTTAATTTAGAAAAAAAATGCAGATTCCTGTAATTTTTTTAAAAGGTAAAATCGGTAAAATAGCGTGACATAATTTTATTAATTTATGGTATTTATGGCTTAATTCACTTATAATTTAAAATAGTAATTTTCGGTTGGAAGAGCAAGAGCAAATTTTTTTGTGATTTTTTTAAATTTGGTGCTTGAGTAAAGATGGCGTTGGGACGAGTGCAGTTACGGCAGTCACAGTATACAGGGTGTCCCAATTTGCGTTGCATTACATGGATATATTCGTTATTAATAAAGTTACAGATTCGGTTAAAAGAGCATATATTGTAATACATTGTTGAAAGCAGAAAAAAATGTAATTTATTTGTGGAATAATCGAATATGATGCCCATTTAAAATAAGAAAGTTGTTGTGATTCACAATGTTGATTTTTAGGAGAAACGCTATGGAAACCGACGAGGCAGAATCAACCAGTAGTGGCCCCATGTCCAGCCTGAGCAGCCTCTTCTCTTTTACGAGCCCGGCTGTTAAAAAACTCCTCGGGTGGAAGCAAGGGGACGAGGAAGAAAAGTGGGCTGAAAAAGCTGTCGATAGCCTCGTCAAGAAACTAAAGAAACGAAAAGGCGCTATCGAGGAACTTGAACGAGCACTTTCCTACCCTGGAACACCCAGCAAATGTGTAACAATTCCTCGATCGCTTGATGGACGATTGCAAGTATCCCATCGTAAAGGTTTACCACACGTAATTTACTGCCGTGTCTGGCGTTGGCCCGACCTTCAAACCCACCACGAATTAAAACCCATAGAACATTGCCAATTCCCATTCTCAGCCAAACAAAAAGAAGTCTGTATTAACCCGTACCACTACAAACGAGTAGAAAGTTCTGTCTTACCCCCCGTTTTAGTGCCCAGACATAACGATTTCGTCCCGGGACATTCCTTACTTCCCTTCCAACAAATAGTTGACTCGAACATGCCGCGAAACGTTAGCTACTCTAATTCAGGCTTCAACAGCAATCATCTCAGCCCTAGTTCTCCACTCTCAAATGTACCAAGCCCGGGGAGTGTTAGCAGCAGTAATAACCCACAATCACCTTACACGAGTCAACCCGAATCACCTCCACCTGCTTACAGCCTCACCGATGTAATTGCACCTGCAACCAGAAGCCCAAAACCGAATTTGGTGGTCGCTTATCAAGAACAACCGTCATGGGCTTCAATTGCTTATTATGAACTCAACTGTAGAGTCGGTGAAGTTTTTCATTGCCAATCCAAATCTGTTGCCGTTGACGGATTTACTAATCCCAGCAACAAAAATGACCGATTTTGTCTGGGACAATTAAGCAATGTTAACAGGAATTCAACGATTGAAAACACACGCCGACACATTGGTAAATTCATACGAAAGTTGAAATTCACTTGATATTTGCGGTTTTCGTTATATTTTTTTTTCCACTTGAGCTTTTTTAAAATTGCTTTTTTGGTACACAGAAGAGTCTTGTGGCATGAGCAAAACCGCAAATATCAAACGAATTTCAAAATCAAGCGCTCAAATTCTCCGATTATCCTCTTAATAAAGTTTATATAATTTATTGAATTTTAGGTAAAGGAGTTCATCTTCATTACGTAAATGGAGAGGTTTACGCCGAATGTCGTAGCGATTCAGCGATTTTCGTGCAATCACGTAATTGCAACCACCATCACGGTTTTAATCCTTCCACCGTGTGTAAAATCAACTCCGGTTGCTCCTTAAAAATATTCAATAACGCTGAATTTGCGCATCTACTAGCGCAATGTGTGAATCATGGATTTGAAGCGGTTTACGATTTAACCAAGATGTGCACAATTCGTATGAGCTTCGTGAAAGGATGGGGGGCTGACTATCATCGACAAGACGTAACCAGCACCCCATGTTGGATTGAAGTGCACCTCGATGGTCCTCTGCAGTGGTTGGATAAGGTGCTCTTTGAAATGGGGACCTCGCACAACGCCATTAGCTCAGTATCCTAATTTTAAGTTGAATTTCGTTGGTGATATGACAATCTGCATGACAGAAGATTTTACAGAGGAAGCAAAAAAATGTGCAATGAACACTAAAGCCCACGACCGCAAAATTTTCCCGTTTCACTAGCTCAAAACGTCACCATTCAACAAACGACCACAGAAAGCCACGAATAAATACGGTCGTTGTGAGCTTCTTACGATCGCCATTGATGACGTTTTTATGCACGAAAGAAACAACCGCGGTCTTATGTGGAACGACTTTGCGATCGTTGTGGGCATTACGAGTCTTTAGTGGAACGCGCCCTATGATTAGTAGTGAGTCAATTGTGACCATTGTTTTAGATTTAAAATTATTTTAATCTTGAATAGTTAGTTAGGGAATAATTTGTATAGTTACATCTTTTAGTGGAATTAAACAACATTTTTGTCACATAGAAAAAATTGCAATAAATAAATTAAACCATAAAAAAATCGTAGAAAGTAGATTTTCAAAATATCGTTAATTCGTAATTCTATTATAGTTCACAAACTATTCGCTTATTTTTTTTGCAGGAAAAATAAGCTGCCACTTTTACGAGACGTCAGTAAAAGTGGTTGCCTATTTTTGAAAATGATTCCCACTTTGGGTTGCTGCCTCGGTTCCTGTCAGGTTTGGGGTTGTAGCACATTTTTTTATAAATTTGCTTAACACTCTTCATCGTTTGGCACAATTATTGAGCTATGTTTTATGAGGGACAAACAGTTCAACAAGGAGGAACAGGAAGTGGTCATTATTAAATACTTCGATCAAGTTTCTGCATATAAAAAAGATGGCACACTATTGAGTACATAAAAAACTACCGATTCAACAAAAAACCCCACTATATTCTATGAGGGAGACTTTAGTGCGTTCGGTTTTCCTACTTTAATTAAATAGTTGAAATTCAAAATAAAAAATCAGCGACCTCTCGTGGCGACCGTTCCAAGCTTCAATCGTACGCGTATATTTGGTTGCATAATATACGATTTATTTAAATACCTTAATTAGATAAATCATTTTAAGTCAATATTAATATAATTACTAATTATTATAACAAAGCAATAGAGAAATAAGTTTAATTATGAATTAATTATTAATTTAAATCAGAGAAAAATATAGGTTTCTGTATATTTTTTTAATAAAAGAAAAACAGCGACCTCTCCTGGTGACTACTCGAAACTTCAATCGTACGAGTATATTTGGTTGCATAACATACGATTTATTTAAACACCGTTATTACATAAATCATTTTTAATCAATATAAATATAAAAATAATTTCTAATTATTAAAATAACGAAATATAGAAAAAAAGTTTAATTATGAATTGATTAGTAATTTAATTTTTAAAAAATGCAGATTCCTGTAATTTTTTTTTAATAAATAGCGTGAGATAATTTTATTAATTACTAATTAATAATGTAATTAAATCGTTGTTAATATAAGGGAAACTAGTTTTTTTAATAAAGTATTAATAAATAATTCAAAAAGTGTCGTTACATTTCATTCAAGATTAATGGTGCAATAAAAAAAGTTTTAGCTTTACGACGAAATAATTTACACACTATCGTTTCTATGACTTAATGCAGTTATAATTTAGAATAGTAATTTGCGGTTGGAATAGCAGTTCGAACAGGTTGAGCTGGTTTTATTTTTTTTTGTGATTTTTTTAAATTTGGCGCTAGAGTAAAGATGGCGTTGGGGGGAGTGCAGTGGCGCCTACCGTGTCAGAATGTGAGACGCATAAATGAGGAACTATTCGTCTGGCGTCTTCAAGTCGCCTCTTTATTGCAAGCCGTTTTTGCTGTAATCGCGTTTAATTCCGACACTATCGTCGGTGTGCATCGTAAATAAATAGAGCCTCACCTCTGCACCCTCGGGCTCTGAATAAGGTAAGAGATTTGCACGTTTCCTGAAAGTTCTCGAGCAGTGCTCCGCACTCCTACCGCGAGTACATTTGTTTTGCTTATTACAGCAGGTTTGGCCTCTTCTTTTTTTGCAAATTAAATCTAAGAACCTGATATTACGTTAGGTGCAGTTAGCGGGGTCATTATTCCCGGGTGCTCCGCGACCTGGAAAACATCAATAGCGCGTACGAGTGCGTGCGTGACTCATTTCAAGTGCTGTGATTCACTATGTTGCTTTTTAGGGGAAACGCCATGGATACCGACGAGGCAGAATCAACCAGTAGTGGCCCCATGTCCAGCCTAAACAGCCTCTTCTCTTTTACGAGCCCGGCTGTTAAAAAACTCCTCGGGTGGAAGCAAGGGGACGAGGAAGAAAAGTGGGCTGAAAAAGCTGTCGATAGCCTTGTCAAGAAACTAAAGAAACGGAAAGGTGCTATCGAGGAACTTGAACGAGCACTCTCCTGCCCTGGAACACCCAGCAAATGTGTAACAATTCCTCGATCGCTTGATGGCCGATTGCAAGTATCCCATCGTAAAGGTTTACCACACGTAATATACTGCCGTGTCTGGCGTTGGCCTGACCTCCAAAGCCACCACGAATTAAAACCCCTAGAACATTGCCAATTCCCATTCTCAGCCAAACAAAAAGAAGTCTGTATTAACCCTTACCACTACAAACGAGTAGAAAGTCCTGTCTTACCCCCCGTTTTAGTGCCCAGACATAACGATTTCGTCCCGGGACATTCCTTACTTCCCTTCCAACAAATGGTCGACTCAAACATGCCGCAAAACGTTAGCTACTCTAATTCAGGCTTCAACAGCAATCATCTCAGCCCTAGTTCTCCACTCTCAAATGTACCAAGCCCGGGGAGTATTAGCAGCAGTAGTAATAACCCACAATCACCCTACACAAATCTCGCCGAAACACCTCCACCCGCCTACAGCCCCACTGATGATACACCTGCAAACAACAACATAAGCACAGAACCGAATTTGGTGGATGTCCAACCCGTTGCTTATCAAGAACAACCGTCATGGGCTTCAATTGCTTATTATGAACTCAACTGTAGAGTGGGTGAAGTTTTTCATTGCCAATCCACATCGGTTATCGTTGATGGATTTACTAATCCCAGCAACAATAGTGACCGATTTTGCCTGGGACAATTAAGCAATGTCAACAGGAATTCAACAATTGAAAACACACGCCGACACATTGGTAAATTCATATTAATTAAATTTAAAGCGACAGTTGAAATTCACTTGATATTTGCGGTTTTCGTTTTTCCTCTGGAGCTTTTTTAAACTTTATTTTTTCGGTATACAGAAGAGTCTTGTGGCTACCAATTTCTTTGTTTTTTATTTTTGTAAGTCAAAAAATCATGAGTAAAACCACAAATATCAAACGAATTTCAAAATGAACCAACTTCCTCTTAATAAATTTTACATAATGTATTAATTTTTAGGTAAAGGAGTTCATCTTTATTACGTAAGTGGAGAGGTTTACGCCGAATGTCTTAGCGATTCAGCGATTTTCGTGCAATCACGTAATTGCAACCACCATCACGGTTTTCATCCTTCCACCGTGTGTAAAATCCCCGCCGGTTGCTCCTTAAAAATATTCAATAATGCTGAATTTGCGCAATTACTCTCGCAATGTGTGAATCATGGATTTGAAGCGGTTTATGAATTAACGAAGATGTGCACAATTCGTATGAGCTTTGTGAAAGGATGGGGGGCTGAATATCATCGACAAGACGTAACTAGCACCCCATGTTGGATTGAAGTTCACCTCGACGGTCCTCTGCAGTGGTTGGATAAGGTGCTCATTCAAATGGGGGCCCCGCACAACGCCATTAGCTCAGTATCCTAAATTTAAGTTGAATTCGTTGATTGGCTCTAATTGTTAATAACGTGAACATGTGGCTTAATTGTGAACGTGACTATAATTATGTGCATTA
The DNA here is from genome assembly GCA_963971135.1 of Stenus bimaculatus. NCBI lineage: Eukaryota > Metazoa > Arthropoda > Insecta > Coleoptera > Staphylinidae > Stenus > Stenus bimaculatus. Next base: position 14,508,563 of record OZ020186.1, on the reverse strand, counting down.
TTTACATTTAGCTTTAAGGAAAATATTTTTAGATGACGAGATGAAATTTATTCATGAACAAAATTGATGTGCGCTGCAGCGATCTCTACAAAATTAAAGAATATTTTGATCTCGTTTAAATATATGTTGAAGAGGGGCGTGCATCAATGTTGCCATAATTTAGATCTTAAGATGTTTCAAATTCTCCCCTGATTTTTATCAAGTTGCACAATTTTTTAAAGTTTAAGATTATTTCACGTGGCGATGAGCTCAAGAAATGCCATATATGTGTTGATTTTACCAGATTATATTTAAATAATAATAATATGTTTAACAATAGAGATTTTGATACGGTACGCAATATTTTACGTATTACTCAAGAATTTATTCCCATTATTATTATTGCATATTTGTGGATGTACGTGTGGTACTTGGGTTAATATTAATCTTCATTATTAATATTTTAATTACTTCTCATTTTTGTACCAAAATCGGCACGCTCGTTACTTTTAAATTGTGTTTAGTACGGACGGCTGTTATTTTTGCAATAAGTTATTTTAAAATCGCAATATTTGTTATTTTATTTTAATGTTTTATATATGATTTTTTTTCTTATTTGGAGTTCATTTTAAATACATAAATAAATTATATTATAAATAATTAAACTTTTATTTGTATAATACTAAAACCGTAAGAAACGGGGAAGGTGTTTTTTTTTTGTAGAGAGATGAAATTTTGTAGGTGGAAGGAGGAGAAAATCTTAAGAAAAATGTTTGAATGTCCCTTTTCGATCGGACCACCCCGAAAAAAGTTATTCCACCCCGAACGAAAAATCGAGTTCATCCCCTAAGTGTCCGAAATTCACCCCGAATCGCACCAAATTTTAGTATGTTATGGGGGACCGGATTCTGAAGATGGCGGTTTTGACCCGCCGGATTTATCTATTAAGGGAGCAGAGATATGACCCCTTTTGTATTTTTACCCCGAGATCAGACGTTTTTTGCGAGGAGCAGCCGAAAGGGTGGTTTTTTTCATCGGATTTAAAAAATTCCGGTTCCGATATAAAGAGGGATGTTGTTTCCAAGTGTGGTTCGAATTTTAAATATTTTGGACCTCCCCGACATTTTTAAAAAAATTCCCGAAAATTGGCGATTTTTCTCGCTTTTTTTCGGGTTTTCGGCGGCGTTAACTTTGAAAAATCGCAACTCCGTCGGATTCTAAAGGAAAGCGACGAAATTAGGCTCCTTTTATTCTAACATCCTGGGGATTACCGTGACCGATTTTTAAGCCTCCCACAGCAAAGGTGTGACGTCACGGCCCCGAGACGCAAACTGTATAATTCAACTGTTTTTTCGGACGGCAAAAGTACCAAAACTCTTTGGCTTCGATTAGAAGTTCGGCAGGAGGAAAAAAATGGCGGTTACTTTATTCCTCATCTAAACTCCACGTTTTTTTTGATCCGTTTATTCTTTATGTCATTTTGGTGCCCCCAAAGTGAAGCTTTTTTTCGCGCTATTTTGACGCGGACTTTGAAAATTCGTAACTTTTCATCGGAACAACCTGTAATACTAGAATATTTTTTATTTTACTTATTTGGTATTTACTTATGAGAAAAAAAATCGGCACCTTGAAATTTGTATCCTGGACCTTGGAAAAAAAATCAAACGTAAAATGTTAAAAAAATCGGGTAAAACGCGGTCCAACCTGGGCCCATCTGGCTCCCGCAGTTTTCAAAATTTTTGCAATTTTCTTTCGCCACTTTAAAAAGGAATATTTTTTACAGTGTATAGGCTACTCAGATTTTTTATATTTGGTAGGGTTGGGAAATTACGTACAAATTAACTCGAAATTTTGATTTTAGGGGTGACTGGCTCCCGCCGGGTCATTTTTTAACGGATTTTCAATTTTAGAAACACTTTAGAATCTACTCTTTGAACCGAAAGCTCCCACGCATAAGGTATTTTAAATTTCGAAAAAATAACGAAAAAACAAATTTTTTTATATCGCATTTTTTAAAGTCGTATTTATGGGTCAAATTCACCCTTCAAATTACATTTTAACCCTACTTTACGCACCTTTCCTAAAAGCTCTTTAGGTCCACTTTACGTCAAAAAAAGAATCACTTCGCTATCTCTTTCCGTTTTCGAGTTATCACCGAAAATGTAGCTAAACTAAGCAAAATCTCCGTTTGAAGCCAAAATTTCGGTCTGAAATTTTTCACAAAATAATTAATATCTTCGAAACTATTAGCACCACCGAGACGTTTAACAGCTTAAAATTCGTACAGTCACCTCCTCCACCCAATTCCGTGAAAGTTTTAATTTTCGGTTTAAAATTGCGCCGCCCAGAACCGTATTTGTACCAACATTTTGCCAAAACTTTGCGAATTTTTTCCAAAAAAACTATTTAACCGATTTTAACCAAATATTTTTTAAAACGCGTCTATCCACGGTGTTTACTTTTGGTAAAAATTTGAAACCGGTAACTTTTATAGTTTTTGAGAAAAAAAATAAAAACCGATTTCCATTAAAATCAAAAATATATCAAAAATTTTTTTTTCGAATTTTTTCAAAATCGACCCCGCAAATGAAAGATAATAAAAAATGGATGAAATGTAGAGGTTCACCTGCCCTCTACACACCCCTAAAAAAATTTTACTCCCCAGAAACTCAAAAAAATCAATAATTTTTTAGGTAATGTAGGTATCTCAAAAAATAATTAAATTTAAAAAAATGTAATTTATCTGTACGAATTTTTGTTTCTTAATTTTAGTTATTAAGGAAATATTAATTTTTCAAAATACACCTTTACTCATTTACCAGAATGTCATATTTTCTATAAAAATTCATAACTTTTCAAAGAAACATCGTAGAGACTTGAATTTTTTATTTATTTTCTACTTTCATTATACTGTAAATATAAATTATTAACTTTCAAGTTTTTTATTTGAAACGAAACACTCTCTACATTTAAATTTAAAAAAAAATTGTTAGTATGTACAGTTAATCCCAGTCAGAAGTAGGACACAGAAGAATCATATGAGTAAAACTCATATTTAAACTAACTCTTTTGTTGAGTTTGGGAGGAACTTTATGTACAATCTGCTTTCGTGCGACCTGAAATATCCCTTAGTCCCGCTCATAACAGTGGGGCGCGATTTGGGAATGTTCCATTTCTTTTTGGTGAAGCAGATTGTACTTGGGTTTAGAAAAAAATCAAAATAATAATTTGAACCCTATATTTAAGATGCACAACAAATAAATTAATAACTATAATAAAATCATTCTTTACTGAAGAGTTAGTTGATCAATGTAGGAAATAAGTTCAGAAGGATCAGCGACCATATTACCCTGATCAACTGGTAAACTGTACTTCCATGGGGCTTGAGCTAAGTTCTCGTACTTGGTATCCAAACAGGCAAAAGTCCTATACAAATCCCTTTGAATTCCAGCTACAATCCTAACAAAATTCTGCTGTAAAATATCACATAAATCATCGAATTGTTCCTGGATGTCATCAGTAACATCAAAGTTAGTAGTAGCAACTACATCGCCCAAAGCTACACCCAAAAGATCTACAAGAGGAATGGTCTTCTCGAGGGTTGATCGAATTATATTCGTGACAAGTTCAATGGAATTATCAACTGGTTCATCTAAGTATGGAATCGTTGCAAAAATATTATTCAAAACATTACTGCTATCGTCTACTGGATGCAAAACTTTACGAAGAGCTGTGTAAGTGTGGGAGATGTACGCAAAGATTTGTGAGGTTGAAGGCCGTTTAAGCAGCACAGGAGTCACGGTGGTGTTAGTAATATTTGCAAGGGGGATGCTTGGAAGGATGAGCGGTTCAGGTTGGAAAGTTTCATCAGTTTCGATGGCGTTTATTATAAGTGATAAATCTGCGTTTTGTGGGAATGGTGCTGCTAAGAATTCTTCGACAATTTCTGAAGCTTCATTAAATTGTCTTTCTGCAGCTTGATTCCTATTTTGTCTTGCTTGATTCTGATTTTGTCCTGCTTGATTCTGATTTTGTCTTGCTTGATTCTGATTTTGTCCTGCTTGATTCTGATTTTGTCTTGCTTGATTCTGATTTTGCCCTGCTTGATTCTGATTTTGTCTTGCTTGATTCTGATTTTGTCCTGCTTGATTCTGATTTTGTCCTGCTTGATTCTGATCTAGACTTCCTAGAACTTGATCCCAATTTTGTAGTAGAGCTTGATTCCAAATTTGTGATAGCATTTGCATTGAAGGTAACTCAGGTATCAATTGAGGTCTGATTGGTATAACATGAGGATTTACAGGTATTCCTTGTGGGTTCACCAGTACACTTGAAGGTATAGCTTGGCCGAATGCAGGAATTTGTTGAGGTTGCATGTGGAGTTGAGCCGTTTGTGAATCTACAGGAACACTGTAGGGTATCGATACTTGTTCAAAGATATTCAATGAATAACTTTCGGGTACGCCAGCAGTTCTCAAGTAATGGGAAAGGAAGGGATGTACAAATTCCCATAAATTAAGTGTATTATCAAGGTCAATTCTTGTGTGTGGAGTAAGCTGCTTCATTTGTTGCAGGGTGATTCTTGCAACCTCCGCTTCGGAGAAAAGAGTTACATTGAAGATCACTGAAGGTTTGATGCATTGAAGGAGGTATTCACTGATCTTTGGCTCAGCTTCACGAACTTCAGCAATGCTGCTGAAATTTGTGTGTGAGATTATTCTCGAGTAGATCCAATCATAGTACAGCACTAAATTATCAATATGATCAGGTACGTATTTATACAGTTCTGCGATTGTTCCTGTCTTCCAGTTCAAGTGACCTCGCTTACATTCTGACAAAAATGTCGTAGATGCCTAGGTATACAAAAATCAAAAAAAATATAAAATTATTTTTACAAATAAATTGATCTTACCTGTTGTGCTGCAAAAAGGAGTGCGCCGGCTACTACGAATAACTTAAACTGCATGATTGCAGATGTTTTGCATCAATTGTCGTACCAATTAGTGTTATTTATACTGAAATTTTGGCCCAAAACGTGCTTAATCACTGCATTTTAATTGGCGAAAAAAATTATAGCTTTATCACGTTTTTAAGTAACAAAATAATAATTAATTTGTTTAAATATTTAAATTACCCGCAAAAACAAATTATGTTTTTTATAATCGCGACGAATTTTAAATTTCTTTGGGGAAAACGTGGTTTATCTTTTATTAACAATCTAAAATTACACCATGTAAAATTTGACATATGTATAAATTCAAACCCTGGATTTTTTTCCTGCATTCGTGTTGTTTTAACCATGCGTACTTACTTGTTGCTGTTTTCGCTTGCTGCATATTTGCAGGTAAAATTCTTATTTTTACAAAAATCCTTGTATTAAATTTTTTATATTTTTAGTACTCGAGTTCAAATTCGATAGGGTATGGTGTTACCCATACTGAACAAACGACATCGATTAATATTACACAATCAACAACAATGTATAAAATTAACTGTGATTTTAGAGCAGACTGTGAGATGGGTAAAGTAAATTTTGGGCAAGTGGTGATGTTGAAAATGCAGACGTATATGTCTCAAGTAACAGCAATGACTTCGCAATACGTTGATGCGGTTTGCTCCCATGTTGTTAAAAAATGTGGCGTGCAAGATTTGAATAAACTTAATTTATTGCGAGACCGACTCGTGGTGTATTTAAGTAAATGTACAGGCGCTTGCAGTTTCGGTAAAAGAATCGAAACCACTACAACTTCGGTTAAAGAAGTTTTTGGTAAAATCGAAACTCATTGTACTAAATGTGAAGCGGCTGGAGCTGCTTGCGATATGACTTCTGGATTGTTAGCATCAGTTACGGATCAAACAAGCACTTCAGGTTTAGCTGAAGGCGATTTATTAACCGGGCTTTTAGCAGCTGTAGGTGGTTTGCTTAAAGGTTTAGGCTTGGATGGGGTCCTCGGAAATTTGGGGCTTTTACCTAATGTTGGAGGAACAATCCAAGGAGGTAATGCAGTTGGAGGATTACTTTCAGGATTAACCGGGGGTTCAAGTGGTCCAGTGGGTGGTGTTGCAGGAACGGTGGGTGGTGTAACAGGTACTGTAGGTGGTACAACAGGTACAGTAAGTAGTACAACAGGTACAGTAAGTAGTACAACAGGAACCGTAACTAGTGCAACAAGTGGTTTACCAGTACCAGTTCAATCACTCCCTGTACTCAATGGAGTCTTAGGTAGAAAAAAACGAAATATAATACCAGAAACACCTGATGTCGCCCAAGTTGCACAAGTGGCTCAAGTAGCTCAAGTAGCCCAAGTCTCTCAAGTAACCGACACACTAAATTTATCACAAAACACCCACAGTGCCAGTTTTCAAGTAACTGGCCAAGCAGAATGCACCAAAAAAGCTACAGCGATTCTAGAAAAAAAATATGGATTAAGTGAAATCGTTGCAAATCTTTTAAGTAGCATTTTAAGCGTAGTATCGCAATTACTCCATGGTTTATTAGGAGCTTTACTTCAACATTCCGAAGCAGAAATTAAAGGACAGTTGAAGGAATATTACGGACCACTAACTTGCGGAAGTGGAGGAGAACACATGCTTTCTTACTGCGAGAAATTAGCTATCGATTCAGATAAAATTTTCTATGAATTCACTGTTACTTTCAAGGAATTCCAGGAGTGCCTTAAAATTAGATACCAGGAATTATGCAAGTATTATTCGTATGAAGAAATTTATGAACACCTTTTGGTGAATTAATCTACAATATACTTAGAATAACCAACTATTGAATAAAATTAATCTTTGGTTTCTTGAAAATATTTCCATAATGTCTTAAGAGAAGCAACAAACATTTCCACGATATGTCTGAAATAAAAACAGTTATAAAACGAAAAAATAATGGTTTTAATATTAACTCCTCATTCTCATCTTCAATGAATTTCTTTCGGATGTAAATCAAATCGCTGCAAATATAAAAAACCTTCGCTTTAACAATTATAGCCATTAAAACGGGTAACACATCCTTATCGTTTACAATTGGAATCGTTTCTTCATTCGTTTCAGCTATTTTTTCACTCAAATAAGATTTGATCTCCGCATACATTAAATCGTAAGTATTTATAAGGCATTGCAATTTTTTATTGAAACTCCAATAAGCGCTAAGCTGCGATAATTCAACAACCTAAATCGAAATTCACATAAATTTAAAAAAAAAACTTGAAAAAACTTATTTTTACAGCACTCATCGGGGTGTTAATTTCATAAACTGCGCCAAAATATTTTGGTGTAGCTATTTTTTGTATCGTATTTAATAATTCAGCAAAAATGTTATCCTCGCATTCATTTTCGAGGTGTATTTTATAAATAACTTTATATTCCATCATTTTATTAAATTTCTACCAATGTTTGTATCCAAAAAGTTGCCTAGCAATCATGTTTAATGATTACTCATAGAAGTATATCAAAATAAACAAGAGAGTTAAGAGTGATTTAACTAGTTTTGGTAAAAATTTGAGTTGTGAACGTTGAAAAATTCAGAAGCGGTTTGAAATTACCAGAAATAATGGATTGGAAGGATAAAGTAATAACGGTTACGGATAAAATAGTTCCAGGGATTAACAATGATAGCAATAAAATAGTTGGTGAGTAAAATAATAACGCAATCACCTTAAAATATTGAAAAAACAAATTTTTTAGAAAATGAAGTTATGTCAAATTTACCTCTACAGATGGCGTTGTACTTTAATGTAATAATTTTCCCATTTTGGTTAATCATAATTATTATTTTAATCTACGATAAGGTAATTATTTAATAACTCTTCAATTATAAATAAATTTATAATAATTTTAGTATCATTGCTACAGCGAGTTAACAAAATTTGTCTTCCTCACCACGATTATAATCCTAATAACCGTTGAAGTGCTACGATTATATTTAGGCTACGAAGGAAATTTAAGAGACAAAGTAAGTACTTAGTGAATTTGACCCATAAATACGACTTTAAAAAATGCGATATAAAAAAATTTGTTTTTTCGTTATTTTTTCGAAATTTAAAATACCTTATGCGTGGGAGCTTTCGGTTCAAAGAGTAGATTCTAAAGTGTTTCTAAAATTGAAAATCCGTTAAAAAATGACCCGGCGGGAGCCAGTCACCCCTAAAATCAAAATTTCGAGTTAATTTGTACGTAATTTCCCAACCCTACCAAATATAAAAAATCTGAGTAGCCTATACACTGTAAAAAATATTCCTTTTTAAAGTGGCGAAAGAAAATTGCAAAAATTTTGAAAACTGCGGGAGCCAGATGGGCCCAGGTTGGACCGCGTTTTACCCGATTTTTTTAACATTTTACGTTTGATTTTTTTTCCAAGGTCCAGGATACAAATTTCAAGGTGCCGATTTTTTTTCTCATAAGTAAATACCAAATAAGTAAAATAAAAAATATTCTAGTATTACAGGTTGTTCCGATGAAAAGTTACGAATTTTCAAAGTCCGCGTCAAAATAGCGCGAAAAAAAGCTTCACTTTGGGGGCACCAAAATGACATAAAGAATAAACGGATCAAAAAAAACGTGGAGTTTAGATGAGGAATAAAGTAACCGCCATTTTTTTCCTCCTGCCGAACTTCTAATCGAAGCCAAAGAGTTTTGGTACTTTTGCCGTCCGAAAAAACAGTTGAATTATACAGTTTGCGTCTCGGGGCCGTGACGTCACACCTTTGCTGTGGGAGGCTTAAAAATCGGTCACGGTAATCCCCAGGATGTTAGAATAAAAGGAGCCTAATTTCGTCGCTTTCCTTTAGAATCCGACGGAGTTGCGATTTTTCAAAGTTAACGCCGCCGAAAACCCGAAAAAAAGCGAGAAAAATCGCCAATTTTCGGGAATTTTTTTAAAAATGTCGGGGAGGTCCAAAATATTTAAAATTCGAACCACACTTGGAAACAACATCCCTCTTTATATCGGAACCGGAATTTTTTAAATCCGATGAAAAAAACCACCCTTTCGGCTGCTCCTCGCAAAAAACGTCTGATCTCGGGGTAAAAATACAAAAGGGGTCATATCTCTGCTCCCTTAATAGATAAATCCGGCGGGTCAAAACCGCCATCTTCAGAATCCGGTCCCCCATAACATACTAAAATTTGGTGCGATTCGGGGTGAATTTCGGACACTTAGGGGATGAACTCGATTTTTCGTTCGGGGTGGAATAACTTTTTTCGGGGTGGTCCGATCGAAAAGGGACATTCAAACATTTTTCTTAAGATTTTCTCCTCCTTCCACCTACAAAATTTCATCTCTCTACAAAAAAAAAACACCTTCCCCGTTTCTTACGGTTTTAGTATTATACAAATAAAAGTTTAATTATTTATAATATAATTTATTTATGTATTTAAAATGAACTCCAAATAAGAAAAAAAATCATATATAAAACATTAAAATAAAATAACAAATATTGCGATTTTAAAATAACTTATTGCAAAAATAACAGCCGTCCGTACTAAACACAATTTAAAAGTAACGAGCGTGCCGATTTTGGTACAAAAATGAGAAGTAATTAAAATATTAATAATGAAGATTAATATTAACCCAAGTACCACACGTACATCCACAAATATGCAATAATAATAATGGGAATAAATTCTTGAGTAATACGTAAAATATTGCGTACCGTATCAAAATCTCTATTGTTAAACATATTATTATTATTTAAATATAATCTGGTAAAATCAACACATATATGGCATTTCTTGAGCTCATCGCCACGTGAAATAATCTTAAACTTTAAAAAATTGTGCAACTTGATAAAAATCAGGGGAGAATTTGAAACATCTTAAGATCTAAATTATGGCAACATTGATGCACGCCCCTCTTCAACATATATTTAAACGAGATCAAAATATTCTTTAATTTTGTAGAGATCGCTGCAGCGCACATCAATTTTGTTCATGAATAAATTTCATCTCGTCATCTAAAAATATTTTCCTTAAAGCTAAATGTAAATAATGCACATAATTATAGTCACGTTCACAATTAAGCCACATGTTCACGTTATTAACAATTAGAGCCAATCAACGAATTCAACTTAAATTTAGGATACTGAGCTAATGGCGTTGTGCGGGGCCCCCATTTGAATGAGCACCTTATCCAACCACTGCAGAGGACCGTCGAGGTGAACTTCAATCCAACATGGGGTGCTAGTTACGTCTTGTCGATGATATTCAGCCCCCCATCCTTTCACAAAGCTCATACGAATTGTGCACATCTTCGTTAATTCATAAACCGCTTCAAATCCATGATTCACACATTGCGAGAGTAATTGCGCAAATTCAGCATTATTGAATATTTTTAAGGAGCAACCGGCGGGGATTTTACACACGGTGGAAGGATGAAAACCGTGATGGTGGTTGCAATTACGTGATTGCACGAAAATCGCTGAATCGCTAAGACATTCGGCGTAAACCTCTCCACTTACGTAATAAAGATGAACTCCTTTACCTAAAAATTAATACATTATGTAAAATTTATTAAGAGGAAGTTGGTTCATTTTGAAATTCGTTTGATATTTGTGGTTTTACTCATGATTTTTTGACTTACAAAAATAAAAAACAAAGAAATTGGTAGCCACAAGACTCTTCTGTATACCGAAAAAATAAAGTTTAAAAAAGCTCCAGAGGAAAAACGAAAACCGCAAATATCAAGTGAATTTCAACTGTCGCTTTAAATTTAATTAATATGAATTTACCAATGTGTCGGCGTGTGTTTTCAATTGTTGAATTCCTGTTGACATTGCTTAATTGTCCCAGGCAAAATCGGTCACTATTGTTGCTGGGATTAGTAAATCCATCAACGATAACCGATGTGGATTGGCAATGAAAAACTTCACCCACTCTACAGTTGAGTTCATAATAAGCAATTGAAGCCCATGACGGTTGTTCTTGATAAGCAACGGGTTGGACATCCACCAAATTCGGTTCTGTGCTTATGTTGTTGTTTGCAGGTGTATCATCAGTGGGGCTGTAGGCGGGTGGAGGTGTTTCGGCGAGATTTGTGTAGGGTGATTGTGGGTTATTACTACTGCTGCTAATACTCCCCGGGCTTGGTACATTTGAGAGTGGAGAACTAGGGCTGAGATGATTGCTGTTGAAGCCTGAATTAGAGTAGCTAACGTTTTGCGGCATGTTTGAGTCGACCATTTGTTGGAAGGGAAGTAAGGAATGTCCCGGGACGAAATCGTTATGTCTGGGCACTAAAACGGGGGGTAAGACAGGACTTTCTACTCGTTTGTAGTGGTAAGGGTTAATACAGACTTCTTTTTGTTTGGCTGAGAATGGGAATTGGCAATGTTCTAGGGGTTTTAATTCGTGGTGGCTTTGGAGGTCAGGCCAACGCCAGACACGGCAGTATATTACGTGTGGTAAACCTTTACGATGGGATACTTGCAATCGGCCATCAAGCGATCGAGGAATTGTTACACATTTGCTGGGTGTTCCAGGGCAGGAGAGTGCTCGTTCAAGTTCCTCGATAGCACCTTTCCGTTTCTTTAGTTTCTTGACAAGGCTATCGACAGCTTTTTCAGCCCACTTTTCTTCCTCGTCCCCTTGCTTCCACCCGAGGAGTTTTTTAACAGCCGGGCTCGTAAAAGAGAAGAGGCTGTTTAGGCTGGACATGGGGCCACTACTGGTTGATTCTGCCTCGTCGGTATCCATGGCGTTTCCCCTAAAAAGCAACATAGTGAATCACAGCACTTGAAATGAGTCACGCACGCACTCGTACGCGCTATTGATGTTTTCCAGGTCGCGGAGCACCCGGGAATAATGACCCCGCTAACTGCACCTAACGTAATATCAGGTTCTTAGATTTAATTTGCAAAAAAAGAAGAGGCCAAACCTGCTGTAATAAGCAAAACAAATGTACTCGCGGTAGGAGTGCGGAGCACTGCTCGAGAACTTTCAGGAAACGTGCAAATCTCTTACCTTATTCAGAGCCCGAGGGTGCAGAGGTGAGGCTCTATTTATTTACGATGCACACCGACGATAGTGTCGGAATTAAACGCGATTACAGCAAAAACGGCTTGCAATAAAGAGGCGACTTGAAGACGCCAGACGAATAGTTCCTCATTTATGCGTCTCACATTCTGACACGGTAGGCGCCACTGCACTCCCCCCAACGCCATCTTTACTCTAGCGCCAAATTTAAAAAAATCACAAAAAAAAATAAAACCAGCTCAACCTGTTCGAACTGCTATTCCAACCGCAAATTACTATTCTAAATTATAACTGCATTAAGTCATAGAAACGATAGTGTGTAAATTATTTCGTCGTAAAGCTAAAACTTTTTTTATTGCACCATTAATCTTGAATGAAATGTAACGACACTTTTTGAATTATTTATTAATACTTTATTAAAAAAACTAGTTTCCCTTATATTAACAACGATTTAATTACATTATTAATTAGTAATTAATAAAATTATCTCACGCTATTTATTAAAAAAAAATTACAGGAATCTGCATTTTTTAAAAATTAAATTACTAATCAATTCATAATTAAACTTTTTTTCTATATTTCGTTATTTTAATAATTAGAAATTATTTTTATATTTATATTGATTAAAAATGATTTATGTAATAACGGTGTTTAAATAAATCGTATGTTATGCAACCAAATATACTCGTACGATTGAAGTTTCGAGTAGTCACCAGGAGAGGTCGCTGTTTTTCTTTTATTAAAAAAATATACAGAAACCTATATTTTTCTCTGATTTAAATTAATAATTAATTCATAATTAAACTTATTTCTCTATTGCTTTGTTATAATAATTAGTAATTATATTAATATTGACTTAAAATGATTTATCTAATTAAGGTATTTAAATAAATCGTATATTATGCAACCAAATATACGCGTACGATTGAAGCTTGGAACGGTCGCCACGAGAGGTCGCTGATTTTTTATTTTGAATTTCAACTATTTAATTAAAGTAGGAAAACCGAACGCACTAAAGTCTCCCTCATAGAATATAGTGGGGTTTTTTGTTGAATCGGTAGTTTTTTATGTACTCAATAGTGTGCCATCTTTTTTATATGCAGAAACTTGATCGAAGTATTTAATAATGACCACTTCCTGTTCCTCCTTGTTGAACTGTTTGTCCCTCATAAAACATAGCTCAATAATTGTGCCAAACGATGAAGAGTGTTAAGCAAATTTATAAAAAAATGTGCTACAACCCCAAACCTGACAGGAACCGAGGCAGCAACCCAAAGTGGGAATCATTTTCAAAAATAGGCAACCACTTTTACTGACGTCTCGTAAAAGTGGCAGCTTATTTTTCCTGCAAAAAAAATAAGCGAATAGTTTGTGAACTATAATAGAATTACGAATTAACGATATTTTGAAAATCTACTTTCTACGATTTTTTTATGGTTTAATTTATTTATTGCAATTTTTTCTATGTGACAAAAATGTTGTTTAATTCCACTAAAAGATGTAACTATACAAATTATTCCCTAACTAACTATTCAAGATTAAAATAATTTTAAATCTAAAACAATGGTCACAATTGACTCACTACTAATCATAGGGCGCGTTCCACTAAAGACTCGTAATGCCCACAACGATCGCAAAGTCGTTCCACATAAGACCGCGGTTGTTTCTTTCGTGCATAAAAACGTCATCAATGGCGATCGTAAGAAGCTCACAACGACCGTATTTATTCGTGGCTTTCTGTGGTCGTTTGTTGAATGGTGACGTTTTGAGCTAGTGAAACGGGAAAATTTTGCGGTCGTGGGCTTTAGTGTTCATTGCACATTTTTTTGCTTCCTCTGTAAAATCTTCTGTCATGCAGATTGTCATATCACCAACGAAATTCAACTTAAAATTAGGATACTGAGCTAATGGCGTTGTGCGAGGTCCCCATTTCAAAGAGCACCTTATCCAACCACTGCAGAGGACCATCGAGGTGCACTTCAATCCAACATGGGGTGCTGGTTACGTCTTGTCGATGATAGTCAGCCCCCCATCCTTTCACGAAGCTCATACGAATTGTGCACATCTTGGTTAAATCGTAAACCGCTTCAAATCCATGATTCACACATTGCGCTAGTAGATGCGCAAATTCAGCGTTATTGAATATTTTTAAGGAGCAACCGGAGTTGATTTTACACACGGTGGAAGGATTAAAACCGTGATGGTGGTTGCAATTACGTGATTGCACGAAAATCGCTGAATCGCTACGACATTCGGCGTAAACCTCTCCATTTACGTAATGAAGATGAACTCCTTTACCTAAAATTCAATAAATTATATAAACTTTATTAAGAGGATAATCGGAGAATTTGAGCGCTTGATTTTGAAATTCGTTTGATATTTGCGGTTTTGCTCATGCCACAAGACTCTTCTGTGTACCAAAAAAGCAATTTTAAAAAAGCTCAAGTGGAAAAAAAAATATAACGAAAACCGCAAATATCAAGTGAATTTCAACTTTCGTATGAATTTACCAATGTGTCGGCGTGTGTTTTCAATCGTTGAATTCCTGTTAACATTGCTTAATTGTCCCAGACAAAATCGGTCATTTTTGTTGCTGGGATTAGTAAATCCGTCAACGGCAACAGATTTGGATTGGCAATGAAAAACTTCACCGACTCTACAGTTGAGTTCATAATAAGCAATTGAAGCCCATGACGGTTGTTCTTGATAAGCGACCACCAAATTCGGTTTTGGGCTTCTGGTTGCAGGTGCAATTACATCGGTGAGGCTGTAAGCAGGTGGAGGTGATTCGGGTTGACTCGTGTAAGGTGATTGTGGGTTATTACTGCTGCTAACACTCCCCGGGCTTGGTACATTTGAGAGTGGAGAACTAGGGCTGAGATGATTGCTGTTGAAGCCTGAATTAGAGTAGCTAACGTTTCGCGGCATGTTCGAGTCAACTATTTGTTGGAAGGGAAGTAAGGAATGTCCCGGGACGAAATCGTTATGTCTGGGCACTAAAACGGGGGGTAAGACAGAACTTTCTACTCGTTTGTAGTGGTACGGGTTAATACAGACTTCTTTTTGTTTGGCTGAGAATGGGAATTGGCAATGTTCTATGGGTTTTAATTCGTGGTGGGTTTGAAGGTCGGGCCAACGCCAGACACGGCAGTAAATTACGTGTGGTAAACCTTTACGATGGGATACTTGCAATCGTCCATCAAGCGATCGAGGAATTGTTACACATTTGCTGGGTGTTCCAGGGTAGGAAAGTGCTCGTTCAAGTTCCTCGATAGCGCCTTTTCGTTTCTTTAGTTTCTTGACGAGGCTATCGACAGCTTTTTCAGCCCACTTTTCTTCCTCGTCCCCTTGCTTCCACCCGAGGAGTTTTTTAACAGCCGGGCTCGTAAAAGAGAAGAGGCTGCTCAGGCTGGACATGGGGCCACTACTGGTTGATTCTGCCTCGTCGGTTTCCATAGCGTTTCTCCTAAAAATCAACATTGTGAATCACAACAACTTTCTTATTTTAAATGGGCATCATATTCGATTATTCCACAAATAAATTACATTTTTTTCTGCTTTCAACAATGTATTACAATATATGCTCTTTTAACCGAATCTGTAACTTTATTAATAACGAATATATCCATGTAATGCAACGCAAATTGGGACACCCTGTATACTGTGACTGCCGTAACTGCACTCGTCCCAACGCCATCTTTACTCAAGCACCAAATTTAAAAAAATCACAAAAAAATTTGCTCTTGCTCTTCCAACCGAAAATTACTATTTTAAATTATAAGTGAATTAAGCCATAAATACCATAAATTAATAAAATTATGTCACGCTATTTTACCGATTTTACCTTTTAAAAAAATTACAGGAATCTGCATTTTTTTTCTAAATTAAATTACTAATTAATTCATTATTTAACTTATTTCTATATTACATTGTTATAATAATTAGTAATTATATTTATATTGATTGAAAATAATTTATGTAATTACGGTGTTTAAATAAATCGTTGTTATGCAACCAAATATACTCGTGCGATTTAAGTTTCGAGCGGTTACCAGGAGAGGTCGCTGTTTTTCTTTTATTAAAAAAATATACAGGAATCTATATTTTTCTCTGATTTAAATTATTAATTAATTCTTCATTAAACTTATTTCTATATTACGTGATTGAATATAATTTATCTAATTACGGTATTTAATTAAATCGTATGTTATGCAACCAAATATACGCGTTCGATTGAAGCTTGGAACGGTCGCTACGAGAGGTCGCTGATTTTTTATTATGAATTTTCCTTATACTGGGTGAGTAAAATTAATTTAAAAAGAAAACCTTCTAGTAAAGCAGTGGCGTAGCAAATATTTTTTTTCAAAACTAATATAGTAATCATAACAAATCAAGAATTCTAAACAAATATACTAAGTTATTAGGTTTTTTGTTTTTGCAAATAAAAAATGTAGAATTAGCTCTTGAATTTTAAAACAAATGTTTACACTATGACCTTCATTTTCGAAGCAGAAGCTAACACCAAACAAGGATATGCGCAAATTACTGGATATGCAACTAAAGACACTCTTGTCATTGAAGTTTCGAGCATTAGCCACTAGAGGTCGCTGTTTTTTTATTTTGAATTCGTTCGTGTAAGCTCGTTTGGCGGAAAAAACCGATTTCGATTTGATGAAAATGAAAAACGAGCACAGTATTGATCGCGTGTGTTCTTAGGGCACAAAAATTAAAAAACGCATTTGTAATAATAAAAATTATTGTTTAGTTTGTTATTAGAGTTACTCGCAAGTGTAGCAAGCCGTAGTGGATTCTTCGCCGTAATGTCGGTGAGTAATTTTGAATTAAAAATCGCCGGTGAGTGATTTTGGGGGTTTCAAACCACAAACCACTCACCACCTGCTTAATTCTTATCACGATTCATGTGAGTGCAGGTATGCATGTCTGGTGATAACATGTGATTAGGCGACCCTTTCGCCCGCATATTTCTAAAGCCGATTTTGCATATTGATTAGAAATGGGTCGTTGGTCGTTGGCCCAAATGCATTCAAGTATTTTTACATACAGGGTGTCCCAAAATAAAATTATTTTTTTTTAAGAAATTTTTGTGGCTTAAAAATAATGAAGGAATTAGAAAGTGTAGGAAACTGCGGTATTTTTAATTAATTAACACTGCAGGGTTATAAATAAATAAATAAATAAGTGTGGCCTGTCTATAATAATTAATGGCCTTCCTGCAATGGAAAGATAATAAAGAAAAGCGTTTCAATAAATAATTGAATTACTGATGATGGTTTCAGCTATTAATATTTTAATAGTTTTCATGACGTTAATTACTACTTTTTTTACAAATAAAATATTTAAATATCTTGATAAAAATTCATTTATATTTTATGAATAAACTTGTATATGCGTTGCAATTATTTAGGGAAAATCTATTCAATGAATACAAATGAATAAACGATTTTTTTCAACGCGAAATTTAATTTCCGGCGAATTGTTATGCGATGGCAGGTTTCAGGCTTGTCTCTTTTTTTTGCACTTTTATCTTGCAGGTAGATTGCGGTTGAAAAACAACTAAAAAATAACGAGTTGCGTTTTTTACCTGCAAATATTTTAATACCACAAGGCTTTAAAATAGAATGAATGTCCCAGCGCTGCGAGGAAGTAACAATATTTCAATAATATGCCATTCCAAAAATTTTATAAAAATGAAACACCCAGTATATTATGACATTTTTTGAAACAAGGTACTTAAAAAATACAAACATTTCAATATTTCAACATTTCATTTTTTCAATATTTCAATATTTCAATATTTCAATATTTCAATATTTCAATATTTCAATATTTCAATATTTCAATATTTCAATATTTCAATATTTCCATATTTCCATATTTTCGTATTTCAATACTTCAAAATTTCAACATTCCAACATTTCAATATATTGGTATTTCGGTTTTTTTATTTGTATGCTGTAATGTTTTAGTTAATCTCAAGTGTTTTCAATAAATTCTAATGGTGATTTCGTGACTTATTAACGGTGCGGTTGGATAATATCAATAAAACAATAATAATAAATTATTAGTAAAGGATTGTGGCAAGGACAGTGGGGAGTAAAAATGTTTTAGCTCCTCTCACCGTGTGAACTTTTGATTTGAATAAAAATTGCGCAACGCTTTAAAGGCTTCTTTTCGCAGAAAACCGCATTTCACAATCGGATCGAGTTGCACTGTAAATCCAAAGCCGATTTGAAAACCTAGACGGGATGAGAAGTCGGGAATTGATTGCAAATAGTGCACGACATGGCTGTATTAATTTTACATTGCTAATTATGGGTAATCAATTAGAGTTACGCTTGGTTATGCCCTAGAAGTGGTTAATTACCTCATAGTTACAAAATTTTCTTACCACTAAGCTTGTATAATCAGTTTTGAAAGTTTAATCCAACTAAATTGCATGAATTGCCAGCAGTAACCCAAAATAAGTATTTTGTCGTCAAAATTAGTTTCTAAATTTTGTTATTGGGATAAAAAATAAATATAGTAAACATTTAATACTCGTATTTTTAAATTAGAAAAGCTGTATTAATAGGGTTTTTTCTCCTGAATTTGATGGTGCAAGAATTTTTGTGTTACGACCGGTATTTTAGAAGTTATACCTGTTTTTGAAAAATTCAAAAATCGAAAAATTATAATATTCATATTTTTAAAAATTAAAAAGGCATACGTTTAGGGTTTTTTCTTCTGAATTCAGTGGTGCAAGAATTTTTATATTGCGACCAGTATTTTAGAAGTTACACCTGTTTTCGAAAAATTAAAAAATCGAAAAATTATAATATTCGTAT
This sequence comes from Stenus bimaculatus, assembly GCA_963971135.1. Lineage (NCBI taxonomy): Eukaryota > Metazoa > Arthropoda > Insecta > Coleoptera > Staphylinidae > Stenus > Stenus bimaculatus. The sequence continues at coordinate 14,489,766 of OZ020186.1, read as the reverse complement.
TTTTTTATAAATAAAAAAGGCATACGTATAGGGTTTTTTCTCCTGAATTCAGTGGTGCTAGAATTTTGATATTGCGACCAGTATTTTAGAAGTTACAGCTGTTTTTGAAAAATTCAAAAATCGAAAAATTACAATATTCGTATTTTTTTAATTAAAAAGGCATACGTATAGTGTTTTTTCTCCTGAATTCAGTGGTGCAAGAATTTTTATATTGTGACTAGTATTTTAGAAGTTACACCTGTTTTTGAAAAATTAAAAAATCGAAAAATTATAATATTCGTATTTTTTTAATTGAAAAAAGGTACACTTATAAGGTTTTTCTTCCTGAATTCAGTGGTTCAAGAATTTTTGTGTTACGACCAGTATTTTAGAAGTTACGCCTGTTTTTGAAATATTCAAAAATCGAAATATTATAATATTCGTATTTTTTAAATTGAAGAAATGTATACTTATAAGGTTTTTCCTCCTGAATTCAGTGGTGCAAGAATTTTTGTGTTGCGACCAGTATTTTAGAAGTTACACCTGTTTTTGAAAAATTCAAAAATCGAAAAATTATAATATTCATATTTTTAAAAATTAAAAAAGGCATACGCTTAGGGTTTTTTCTCCTGAATTCAGTGGTGCAAGAATTTTTATATTGCGACCAGTATTTTAGAAGTTACACCTACTTTTGAAAAATTCAAAAATCGAAAAATTATAATATTCGCATGTTTTTAAATTAAAAAAGCATACGTATAGGGTTTTTCCTCCTGAATTCAGTGGTGCAAGAATTTTTATATTGCGACCAGTATTTTAGAAGTTACAGTTGTTTTTGAAAAATTCAAAAATCGAAAAATTATGATATTCGTATTTTTTAAATTAAAAAAGGCATAAGTATAGGGTTTTTTTCTTCTGAATTCAGTGATTGAAGAATTTTTATATTGCGACCAGTATTTTAGAAGTTACACCTGTTTTTGGAAAATTCCAAAATCGAAAAATTATAATATTCGTATTTTTTAAATTAAAAATGGCATACGTATATGGTTTTTTCTCCTGAATTCAGTGGTGCAAGAATTTTTATATTGCGACCAGTATTTTAGAACTTACACCTGTTTTTGAAAAATTAAAAAATCGAAAAATTACAATATTCGTGTTTTTTTAAATTAAAAAAGGCATACGTATAGGGTTTTTTCTTCTGAATTCGGTGGTGCAAGAATTTTTATATTGCGACCAGTATTTTAGAAGTTACAGCTGTTTTTGAAAAAATCAAAAATCGAAAAATTACAATATTCGTATTTTTTAAATTAAAAAAGGCATACGTATAGGGTTTTTTCTCCTGAATTCAGTGGTGCAAGAATTTTTATATTGTGACTAGTATTTTAGAAGTTACACCTGTTTTTGAAAAATTCAAAAATCGAAAAATTACAATATTCGTATTTTTTAAATTAAAAAGGCATAAATATAGGGTTTTTTCTCCTGAATTTAGTGGTGCAAGAATTTTTATATTACGACAAGTATTTTAGAAGTTACAGCTGTTTTTGAAAAATTCAAAAATCGAAAAATTTTAATATTCGTATTTTTTAAATTAAAAAAGGCATACGTATAAGGTTTTTTCTCCTGAATTCAGTGGTCTATGAATTTTGATATTGCGACCAGTATTTTAGAAGTTACACCTGTTTTTGAAAAATTCAAAAATCGAAAAATTACAATATTCGTATTTTTAAATTAAAAAAGGCATACGTATAGGCTTTTTTCTTCTGAATTCAGTGGTGCAAGAATTTTTATATTGCGACCAGTATTTTAGAAGTACACCTGTTTTTGAAAAATTCAAAAATCGAAAAAGTATAATCTTCGTATTTTTGAAAATTAAAAAAGGCATGTGTACAGGGTTTTTTCTCCTAAATTCAGTGGTGCAAGAATGTTTATATTGCGACGAGTATTTTAGAAGTTACACCTGTTTTTGAAAAATCGAAAAATTATTATATTCGTATTTTTAATATTGAAAAAAGGTATACTTATAAAGTTTTTCCTCCTGAATTCAGTGGTGCAAGAATTTTTGTGTTACGACCAGTATTTTAGAAGTTACGCCTGTTTTTGAAAAATTCAAAAATTGAAAAATTATAATAATCGTATTTTTTTAAATTGAAAAAAGGTAACTTATAGGGTTGTTCATCCTGAATTCAGTGGTGCAAGAATTTTTTGGCTACGAGCACTATTCTAGAAGTTACAGCTATTTTTTTGAAATTACAACAATTTTGATAAAAAAATAATATTTCGAATTTTTTTAGTACAATTCCGGCCCTGGAGAGGTATTTTCCATACGATCAAGGCCGCTGTTTTATTTTTTGAAAATGTAAAAAATCCCACAAATTTTAAGCCATCAAACATTTTGATGGGCCAATTGGTTCGCCCAAAATTCACTAATTTTCGATTATCCAAAATAAAATCTGAAAAAAATGACTGAATATATTTTTTTGAATTTTGACTCCTGGTCATTTCAGCCCAAATTTTTAGTGATTTATTTTTGGAGACTTTCTCTTGTTTTTTTTGGAAAATATGGGTTAAAAATGTGCAAGTATTGAAATATTTGCTGGGTTATTGTCCTCTGGAGTTTGATCGATTTGTTTACCTAATTTTTGCGCAATTGTTTCGTTCTAATTTCGTCCTGAATCTTTGTAAATGAGCGGGAAGCGTAGCAGGCTGTCGGGAATAAATTGGCAAGCGATTTGAGCACGCGGAAACGCTCCCGAAAAATAAAAATAAAACGAAAATTAGGGCACGCCGATCCCTGACCAATACAAAAATTATAAAATTTAACTGTAACGCAAGTTTATTATTAAATTTAAAATGGACGCGTAGAGTTTATGCAACCAAATTTACACCACGCGTGTGAAATCGTATATTTGGTTGCATAAATTTATTATCAATTGTAATGCGCGTAAAAATAATTTTATTTAAAAAAATGAAATAAAAATTATAAAAATTTAATTTTAGTGGTGATTTAACTTATGTACATATTATGTAATAATTTGGTTGTTTTCAATTATTTTTTTTTGTTCTTGTTTTTAATGTGTTTTTGACACACACGAAGTCTGAATGTTTCGGATGGTGAAGCACGTTTTACGTTTGTTTTACTCGTAATTATTCAGTATTCAGCGCTTTAGCGGATTCAGGATTCAGTTTTGAAGTGAGCGGTGTTTGTAGCGGACGTGCGCGCGCTCGCGCCTTAATTATAATTATAATTAATTGCCGTTTTTAATCTCAAATGATTCCTCATTCTTAAAATTATAATTTTTATTACTTCAGTGGGACGAATGTAGGATTATCAGCTCAGCACTTGTAAATAATGAAATAAAACAGTAAGTGCTCACTTTAGAAATAAAAAAATATTAAAACAAGTGTTATTCATTACAGAAGATGAGAACATTACTAAAAGTACCATTGAGATACGTTTTTTATCAGAATTTATATTTAAGATTTAGTATTTAAAAAAAATATAAAAACGTGTACTCACGTTTTTTGAAGATGTGATTTGGTCAGAAGCTTCTTCTTCTTCAGTGATACTTCCGAATTAGTTAGACAAAATTTAGTGCAGTACTCTTCTTATTATGTTCTTCTTCCAGGGTTAAAGTTAAACTACTCCAGGTTTTAAATCCAAAATGATTACTTGTGACACCAATTTTATGAGGGTGCCAGATATGGTACTTTTATTGGTCAAATAATTCGTGAAGTGGTGATAATCTTGAAAAAAGGGTGAAGTAGTGGTGATGATATTCCATTTTTGGGACTTGTAGGACCATTGTAGTAGGATTGATGGTCATCTTCTTACCTAGATCTTAATTGCTCATATCTACTTAATTTTAATATGCATATTCAATAACTAGGATTGAGGATTAGTTTGAAAAGGTTTTAAAGTTTGCAATTCAAGTATCGGGATTTTAAAAATCCCAAAATTGTAAATTGAGGGTATTAAAATGTTATTAAATTTCTGGGAAATAACACCACACCTTACGATTATAATAAATCAGGTAGTTTTAAAATTATTGAAATTAAAAAAAAATGTATGTTTTTTTTTTCATTTTTTATGATTTTTTCTAATCGTTTTGCTGCATTTTCAAGAATTTTTAAGTTTGAAGTGTTGTAACGGCCAAACAAAAAATACCAAAAATATATTTCTATACTCATTTTGTTTATTAGGTATAATCGTAGGGATTTTACATAAAAAAATGAAGTTTGTATAATTTTTTAATTTTTTATGATTTTTTTTTCGGATCTCTTCGCTGCATTTTCAGGACTTTTAACTTTGAAGCCTTGTAACTGCCAAATAAAAAATACCAAAACCAAATTTTTTGGCTCATTTTGTTTATTAGTTATATTTGTAAGGATTTTACATAAAAAAATGAAGTTAGTATATATTTTTTAATTTTTTATGATTTTTTTTTCGGATGTCTTCGCTGCATTTTTAAGATTTTTAAGTTTGAAGTGTTGTAACAGCCAAATAAAATATACCAAAAACATATTTCTTTACTCATTTTATTTATTAGTTATATTTGTAAAGATTTTACATAAAAAAATGAAGTTTGTATATTTTTTAAATTTTTTATGATTTTTTTGTCGGATCTCTTTGCTACATTTTCAGGATTTTTAACTTTGAAGAGTTGTAACGGCCAAATAAAAAATACCATAAATATATTTCTTGGCTCATTTTGTTTATTGTTACATTTCTAAAGATTTAACACAAAAAAATGAAGTTAGTATATTTTTTTAAATTTTTTATGATTTTTTTTTCGGATCTCTTCGCTGCATTTTCAGGATTTTTAACTTTGAAGCGTTGTAACGGACAAACAAAAACTACCAAAAACATATTTCTTTGCTCATTTTGTTTATTTGTTATATTTGTAAGGATGTTACATAAAAAAATGAAGTTAGTACATTTTTTTAATTTTTTTTTCGGATCTCTTCGCTGCATTTTCAGTATTTTTAACTTTGAAGCGTTGTAACGGCCAAATAAAAAATTCCAAAAACATATTTCTTTGCTCATTTTGTTTATTAGTTATATTTGTAAGGATTTTGGATAAAAAAATGAAGTTTCTATATTTTTTTACGGATGTCATGGCTGCATTTTCAGGATTTTTAACTTTGAAGCGTTGTAACGGTCAAATAAAAAATACCAAAAACATATTTCTTGGCTCATTTTATTTATTAGTTATATTTGTAAAGATTTTACATAAAAAAATGAAGTTTGTATATTTTTTTAATTTTTTATGATTTTTTTGTCGGATCTCTTTGCTACATTTTCAGGATTTTTAACTTTGAAGAGTTGTAACGGCCAAATAAAAAATACCAAAAACATATTTCTTGGCTCATTTTGTTTATTAGTTATATTTGTAAGGATTTTACATAAGAAAATGAAGTTTGTATATTTTTTTAATTTTTTATGATTTTTTTTTCGGATCTCTTCGCTGCATTTTTAACTTTGAAGCGTTGTAACGGACAAACAAAAACTACCAAAAACATATTTCTAGGCTCATTTTGTTTATTAGTTATATTTGTAAGGATTTTACAAAAAAAAATGAAGTTTGTACATTTTTTTAATTTTTTATAATTTTTTTTCGGATCTCTTCGCTGAATTTTTAACTTTGAAGCGTTGTAACGGCCAAATAAAAAATACCAAAAACATATTTCTTGGCTCATTTTGTTTATTAGTTATATTTGTAAGGATTTTACATAAAAAATTAAAATTTGTATATTTTTTAAATTTTTTATGATTTTTTTTCGGATCTCTTCGCTGCATTTTTAAATTCGAAGCGTTGTAACGAACAAACAAAAACTACCAAAAACATATTTCTAGGCTCATTTTGTTTATTAGTTATATTTGTAAGGATTTTACAAAAAAAATTAAGTTTGTACATTTTTTTAATTTTTTATGATTTTTTTTCGGATCTCTTCGCTGAATTTTTAACTTTGAAGCGTTGTAACGGCCAAATAAAAAATACCAAAAACATATTTCTTGGCTCATTTTGTTTATTAGTTATATTTGTAAGGATTTTACATAAAAAAATAAAATTTGTATATTTTTTTAATTTTTTATGATTTTTTTTCGGATCTCTTCGCTGCATTTTTAACTTCGAAGCGTTGTAACGAACAAACAAAAACTACCAAATACATATTTCTAGGCTCATTTTGTTTATTAGTTATATTTGTAAGGATTTTACAAAAAAAATGAAGTTTGTACATTTTTTTAATTTTTTATGATTTTTTTTCGGATCTCTTCGCTGCATTTTTAATTTCGAAGCGTTGTAACGAACAAACAAAAACTACCAAGAACATATTTCTAGGCTCATTTTGTTTATTAGTTATATTTGTAAGGATTTTACAAAAAAAATGAAGTTTGTACATTTTTTTAATTTTTTATGATTTTTTTTCGGATCTCTTCGCTGAATTTTTAACTTTGAAGTGTTGTAACGGCCAAATAAAAAATACCAAAACATATTTCTTGGCTCATTTTGTTTATTAGTTATATTTGTAAGGATTTTGCATAAAAAAATAAAGTTAGTATATTTTTTTAATTTTTTATGATTTTTTTTTCGAACCTCTTCGCTGCATTTTTAGGATTTCTAACTTTAAAGCGTTGTAACGGCCAAATAAAAACTACCAAAAACATATTTCTAGGCTCATTTTGTTTATTAGTTATATTTGTAAGGATTTTCCAAAAAAAATGAAGTTTGTACATTTTTTTAATTTTTTATGATTTTTTTTTCGGATCTCTTCGCTGCATTTTCAGGATTTTTAACTTTAAAGCGTTGTAACGGCCAAATAAAAATACCAAAAATTTATTTCTTTGCTTATTTTGTTTATTAAATATAATGTAGCGATTTTACGTTAAAAAGTGAAGTTTATATTTTTTTTCTCTTTTTTGATGACTTTTTCTCGCTTTTTCGCTGCATTTTCAGAATTTTGTAAAGGCCAAACAAAAAATTCAAAAGATATATTTTTATGGTTAAATAAAAAAATGGATTATAATTTTGATAAAAATGATGGCCTAGAAGTGATTGCTCGTGATTGGTTGTTAGGCGCGTGACTTTATTTAGAACACAGCTAACACAATTGCAAGTTTACGGTATTTAATCAATAAATTCCTTATTGTCGTTAAAAATTATCAACAATCAATCACGCAATTTGCACTTAACATCCTGGTAGTCTGTCGTTACCTCTTTATATTAATTAAATAAGTAATGTCTGTGGTAACAATAAGCGTTGGGAATTTTCGTTTGAACTCGCATTTGTGTTGGCAGCAATGATTGCATTAGTATATAAATTAATAGCTTATTAAGCATGCAATAAAGACGATTTGGGTCGACGCGCTCAATTAAACTTGCGTCGTTCTTGACGTCTTTACTCATTTTATTCATGATCAACGGAAAAATCAAATCCCGTAATACGCTCGTTAATCGTTAACAATTCCACGAGTGCCAACTGTCGTCAGGGCTACACATTGCTACGCATGCGCGCCAATTAGAAATTCATGTTAATTGACCTTTTTGGTCTTTAAATGCAATCAAAAAATTTCTAATCTAATCAAACTTTATTATTTAAACTACCTCAGGACGTAACGCTTTAAAATTACGAAATGTTTGTTTTAAAGATAATTACACACCAAAGTAGACTTGAGTAAATATTAATTATTTTATCGTTGAAACAACACCGGGAATAACAATAACAGTTGAGTTTTTCATTTAAAAAATACTATTTATTTGTCAATAAAATAATTGCAGAATCGCATGACCTTTTTGGCCCCGTGTTTTATTTTATTTTCGTGCAATTAATTTAGTGGGAAAATCTTGAACTTCAAACGCATTCTTGATTTGACTTTCCCCAACCTCCAACGTCACGATTTTCACTCACAAACCTACGCAAAAATTAAAACCTAATAGAACAACTTTTTTTAATTTTCAAAACACTTAAAAAAATAATCGTGAAGATTGCGTTTTTTTAATCAATTCTACTTTCGTTTTTTTTTAAGATCACTGTTTATCTCTGATAATTAATTATTATTAAAAGCTGTAATTATGGTTTAATTTATTAAAATTATCAAGTTTTTTTATGTAATTAAATTATGAAACTAATTAAGTAATTATTATAATCGCGAAGAAAATGAAACTGGTGTTGAATTTCTCGCGTTTTCACTTCGTTCTTTGGTTTATTTCGGTTTTCAACTTCTTTTTGTAACTTCCTCGTGGTGCTTCAATACCGTGAAGAAGAATCACGTCAACTACCTTAACAATACCTCAATTTTTGCTGTAATTTTATACTATACATCCGCAAATTACTAACATTAAATTGACGTGTCAACTAAAATAGCTAATTTTTGACCTCAAAATCACTCTAAAATTTCCATTTGAATTTTCCCATGTTTTCATTAGAATTTTCCAACAAAAATTTTACCATTATTAAGTTGTAGTATTGTGAATACATGTACAAAATTTTGTAAAAAAATCTGCAACAATAAAAAAGTTATTAACAATTTTGTAACTCAAGTTCCACTAACGGACTAAAATACGAAATTACTTGTAAAATCATGGATTTTCTCAAGTTTCCATTGGAATTTTCCAACAAAAAATTAACCATTATTAAATAGTGGTATCATTAATTTATGTACAAAATTTTGGAGAAATATTAGCAACAATAAAAAAGTTATTAACAATTTTGTAAGTTCCAAAAATTTAAATGACTGTAATACGAAATAATTTAGAAAATCGTGAATTTTCCCATGTTTCCATTGGAATTTTCCGACAATAATTTTACGGTGATTAAATAGTAGTATCATGAATATACTGGCAAAATTTGGTATAAATATTAATAAGAATAAAAAAGTTATTCAAAATTTTATAACTCGAGTCGTTAAAAAATAAGAAATAACTCATAAAATCAACGGTTTTGCAGGTTTCTGTAGGAATTTTTTGACCAAAATTTTACTACTGGTAAATTGGAGTATCATAAACAAATATACAAAATTTTGTAAAAATATTTATAAAAACAAAAAAGTTATTAACAATTTTGTAACTCAAATTCGATAAATAATGATTATAATACTAATTATGAAGTTTCCATTGAAATTTTCCAAAAAAAAATTAACAATCTTGCACCCCACTGTAAAATAATTGTAACAAAAGAAAAAATTATTAAATTCACTAAAATTATTATTTTTTTTGTATTTTGTAAAAAGGTGTAATAATTGTTTTGGTTGCAAAATTGTGTCAAGTGGTAATATAAATAAATATGATACTTCTTATTATTAACTAATGTATTCTAAAAATAATTTTGTGGTAATTTGTAAATAATAAAACACGAATTTAATATTAATATGGGCGAAGCAACGCAGACAAGGTCAAACGTCATTAATTAACATGCAACGACTCGTTTTTAAACAAAAGTCGATAAATTAAATCAATCAATTGTTTAACAACAAACTTTCTAAAGTATTATTGTTAATTTAATATAGGCAACCAAACGTGCGCGCAACGCTACTCAATTTACATCACAGTTGGTTGCCTAACTTAACGTCAATCAATTTAAATTACCTAATTTTTTGTTTAAATTTTCAGAAAAAGGCGAGTACCAGGATCCCAAAATTCGGGTCCCGGATTCCTCTGCCTGGTGCCCATAATCCTAAAGAATCCTTCGAGCTTCAAATCATCTCGAGGATAAGTTTAGGTCGTAGAGTCTCCATCAGCGGGGAGAAAGAAGGAGTACTTCGGTTTTCAGGTGAAGTGCATTTCGCCCCCGGGACCTGGTGCGGGGTGGAAGTTTCCGAAGGTGGAGGAAAAAACGACGGGCAAGTTTGTGGTGTGAGATATTTCAGCTGTCCAGCAAAATGCGGGTTAATGGTACCATCTTCAAAAATTAGTTTCGTTGAGGAGGTTGAAGATCCTTCAGGACCGTACAGTATTTTATTCGGCATTGATAACGATAATATTAATTCCCTAGATGTGACCTACAGTAAAATTGTGGACACTACATTCACCAAATCGATTGAGGAACTTGATTTGGAGGAAAAAATCAATAAAACGATAATTAAAGATAACTTCATTCTGGATTTGGAAGGATCACCTAGAAAGGTTGGTATTTTACTTAAAATAAAGTAAAAAAAAATTATTTTTATAAATTTTAGGCCCGATTATCGCCTTCGCAAGTGGAAGATGATGCTAACAAAAGGGATTCTTTGGATTTTGATGAATCTTTGGGTATCCTAACGCCGGATCAAATGATTGATGTGTCAGCCCTGGTGGGATCACCCACTCCAAGCTCAGATAATATCCGGTTGTTGCCTCACGACGAGTTATCCCAAGGGGATTTTAGTTTGGGTTTAATTTCAGCTCAAACCATGAAAACTGATGACATGAATCTATGTCTGGATTTTAAGGATATTAAGTTAACGCGGATAGAACAAACCCCGTCACCTGAAGAACTTCCATTGGATCCCACCCCTGTACTTAAAGTCGAGAATAAAAAACCTTCCAATAGTTTTATTACAAGCATTACTAGTATTACTAGCTTGGATACAGGTTATCAAGGTGATGGTGAGATGTCGCGACCTGGAAGTCGTGGCGCTGATAATTCGCCTTCAACAAGACGACCCCAACCTAGAGTACCTTCAAGACGTCCAGACCCTATGACCGATTCCGATTTTTACACCGAAAGCGATGCCGATAATCACGAAGAACACCCGCTACGAGGTGATCGCCATGCTCAAGTCATCGATGGAACTCTTTATGGAGTTGATCCCCAAGCCGCTGCAGATATCTACGTCAACAACCGGGAAAACATGGATTCCAGCGGAATTTTCACCGATATCGAACGCGAAAACTCGGATAACAAACAATTCGAACTATCCCCAACAGATTCCTCCACGAAAACCATCTCCGACGACTCCCAAAACCCCAACAAAACCTACGTAACGGAAAACATGAAACCCGACGACCGCGCTTCAACCCCAGCCTCTGTATCCACAGTAGCCTCAAGCCCAGGCTACACCAAATCCCCACGCCTCGTCGCTAAATCCAAAGACGACTGCAATTCCGCCACCAAAAAGCACAAAATGCCCAAACGCAACGTCGCTTCCAAAGTCAAAGCCATGATTGAACCCAACAACAAGGAAAACGAAAAGAAAGTGGAACCCAAAAAACCTCCAGGAAGGTGGGATGCAGTCATGACCAAAATTTCTAGTCCACAGGATCCCAAAAAATTAAAGGAGGTCAAATCGAAGGTTTTCAGCGGCATTCCTAGTTACGCTAGTAGAAACAAGGAGAACGTTAAGAAAACCGTTGCTGCACCGAAAATGACGTAAGTTAAATTCAAATTAAAATTGCTAGTTTTATTTTCATTATTTTTTAGAAGAAAAGTGCGAACTAATACCAGGACTAATCTGCAAAGTACTTCTGGGAGTAAAAATATGGAGAGTATCGGTAGTTCACTTAGTGATCTTAGTGGAGCTTCTTCAGCTAAAAATAGTGGTAAGTTTTCCTTTTTAGTGTAAAAATAGCTGTAACGTTTAAACTACTGGTCGTAGTAGGATTGGTGATGAAATTACGTCACAAGTAGGTTAGTTTAGTAACCACGGTGACAACTGAAAGTTATGTGGTAACTGGAAGCGGGACAAAAGGCCGAACGATAAAAGACCGATTTGGTAAAAGCCCGAAGGAGAAAAGACCGAACTATAAAAGGCCGAGTAATTAACTCAGCAAAAGATCCGGACTAAATAAAATCTGCGTATAAGCGTCTTTTAGCCTTTTATTTTTGTCGTACATTTTTCTTTCGGCCTTTTATCGTTCTGCCTTTTGTCCAGGTCGGTCTTTTTTCTTTCAGCTTTTAGTCTGCGTCAGCCATTTGTTTAATTCGGCCTTTTTTCGTTCGGCTTCTTGTCCGCTTCGTCTTTTTGTTCAAGTCGACCTTTTGTCCATGTCGACGTTTTGCTATTCGGCATTTTCTCCTTCGACGTTTTGTCCTATTCGGCCTTTTGTCCATGTCGGCCTTTTAGGGTAGACGCGTGGCAACTAAAGGGTCATCTTCATAAAATGAATGTTACTGATGACTTGCATGGTAGAAAACCTAATATAATTCGGTAGCATTTTTAAGCAAAATAAAGTAGGGTCAAAAGTTCATGCTTCATCGAAAGAATTTTAACTGTACTTGGTTGATTTTAGTTTTGAAAAACCCTGTTTTTTATAAAATTTGCTTGAGAATTCATTTGTAAAAATAATACCCGTAGAAAAACTGCTTAGGTTAAAATGACAGGTCAGATTTAATTTTGAAAGAATGGCAACAGGTATACAAACCTAGCAAGTCTAAACTCACTACAGAGTAGGTATGTTTGGTTGCATAGTTGCGGTAACAATCCTAATTGAATTCCCTGTATGACAACTAACCTACTTCTGACGTCACCACATAAATTCTGCATTCAGCTGCATGAAAAGCCAATAGGACTAAAAAAAGCAAAAATAAATTTCGAAATAACAACACTTTTATATACAGAGGGGTGCAGAAAAAACGGCCAACGATGTAGCTTCGTTATTTCTTGTTCGATTTTAGTAAGTGATATGTCAAATTAAATGGTTTGAAGAATACTACTATCAGATAATAAAAGATTAATTTTATTTTTGAAAACAACAGAGGAGGAGGGGGCAACTTTTCTTTTTCAAATGGCAGCATATTTTTTTCGATTGAAAACAATTATTAACAAAAATAATCTAAACCAATTATACCAATATTTTTTTTTTAAATTAATTTTTTAAATTTTTTTTATTAATTTTTTAATTTAAAGTTTTGTTTTTTAATTAATTCTTAATAATTTTTAATTTATTAATAAATTTTTAATTTATTAATAATAAATTAAAAAAAAAACTTAAAGAAATAAAAAACTGAAAACTCAAAAACAAAAAAACAAAAAAAAAATTGATTTACCTAAATTAAAAAAAAATAATAAAAAAATTAAAAAAAAAAATTAAATTAATTTAAAAAAAAATTATTGGTATAATTGGTTTAGATTATTTTTGTTAATGATTTTTTTTAATCGAAAAAAATATGTTGCCATTTAAAAAAGAAAAGTTGCCCCCTCCTCTTCTGTTGTTTTCAAAAATAAAATTAATCTTTTATTATCTGATAGTGGTATTTTTCAAACCATTTAATATGACATATCACTTATTAAAATCGGATAAGAAATAACGAAGCTACATCGTTGGCCGTTTTTTGTGCACCTCTCTGTATACAGGGTGATTCAAACCAGCCGTGCCACTTATTTATCTCGAGAACGCGTCATCGTACATGGCCAAAATAAAAAATTTTATTTCCAAAGTGAACCTAAAGAATCCATTGGTGAACTTATTTTTTTCCGGAACAACCCGAAACTATCCGAAACCGGAGGTAATTTTGATTTTTTAAATGCCAACATAGGTCGAGTTTGGTATGGTTTGATAGGTCTTTCAAAAACAAATAACTTTTATTAAAATATTTTTTTAATATTTTCCATAGTTCAGAATTTATTCAATAAACAAAAAAAAATTGTTAAAAAAAGTAAATAAAAATTATTGCATATTTTGAAGAATTTTGTTTAAATATGGACAAGTATGATATTTAAAGTTGGTAAAATATTAGAATTTGTAGAAAGAGGTTATAAATTTATAAAATTCTTCAAAATATGCAATAATTTTTATTTACCTTTATTAACAATTTTTTTTGTTTTTCGAATAAATTCTAAACTATGGAAAATATTAAAAAAATATTTTTATAAAAGTTGTTTGTTTTTAAAAGACCTATCAAACCATACTTATATTTTTCCGGAACAACCCGGAACTATCCGGAACCGGATATCACTTTGATTTTTTAAATTGCAACATGGGTCGAGTTTGATGTGGTTTGATAGGTCTTTTCAAAATAAACAACTTTTATTAAAATATTTTTTTAATATTTTTCGTACTTTAGAATTTTTTAGAAAAACAAAAAAAATGTAAAAAAAAGTAATTAATAATTATTGCATATTTTGAAGAATTTTGTTGAAATATGGACAAGTATGATATTTAAAGTTGGTAAAACATTAGAATTTGTAGAAAGAGTTTATAATTTATAAAATTCTTCAAAATATTCAATAATTTTTATTTACTTTTTTTAACAATTTTTTTTGTTTTTCGAATAAATTATAACTATGGAAAATATTAAAAAAATATTTTAATAAAAGTTATTTGTTTTTAAAAGGCCTATCAAACCATACCAAACTTGACCTATGTTACTATTTAAAAAATCAAAGTTACCTCCGGTTCCGGGCACTTCCGGGTTGTTCCGGAAGAAAATAAGTACACCAATGGATTCTTTAGGTTCACTTTGGTAATAAAATTTTTTATTTGGGCCATGTACGATGACGCGTTCTCGAGATAAATGGGTGGCACGGGTGGTCTGAATCACCCTGTATTGATATACAGGATGTTAAAAAACATTAATACGGAATTAATTAAAATGGTTTTTTTTTAATCAAATTGTTTTAATTGCTATTATTATAGATTAAAAATAGTGCAAAAATCTGTTATACAGGGTGTTTCAAAATAATTAAAAAGCGTTATAAGTATATCGAGTGACATCTCGTATAATACGTAATGATGCGTAGATTAAGAAGCAACAAAAATTTTAATCAAAAGTTTTTGCATAAAGCGAAAAATTGGTGATTTATGATTTGAAAATATTTTTTTTTCGATTTTTAATTGCAATTGTTTTTTGTTGTTGTAATTGTTGATTGGGACAGAGGTTGTTGTGTGCGTTGAATTGGGATGAATCACCTTGTATATTCAATAGGGTTTTTTAGGTATTAGATTTTATTTTTTTCTCGAGTACAGTAAAGAGTAGCAGTCTGATATTTTGACCTTTATTAAGGGAAGTATTAAAAAAAATATTATAATCTGTATTTTTTCTGCAGAAAAGTTTTTAAATACACAATCTATTTTATTTTGATTTTTTGATTTCTTCTTATGGGCAAAGTGATATTGAAAAATTTAAGGCCCTTCTCGATTAACAATATTTATTGTTATAAAAAAGATTACAATTATTTATAATATTTTTTATGAAACAGCAAATTTGGTATTGTAAAAATTTTGAGTTCCGAAAAGAAAATCTTACATACTACTACCAAAAATAAAAAATAATAAATTGTAAATATTCTATTTGAATTTAGAATGATCATTGCGCAAATTTTAAGCGGTCTAACGTTTCTGTACCCCAAATAGTACCCGAGAAAATCAACCTTATTTAAATACGGGAGTTTTCGTACACGGGACCAGAAAATAATTTTACATAAGTAAACTTTTTTGAGTTCGGAAAAACCGTTTCATCGACACTACGTTGCATCGACAAATCTTTTCTTCGACAAAGACGTTTCATCGACAACCGTTTAATCGGCACTACCTTTTCATCGACATTACCAATTCTTCGACAATGTCGTTTTAACGACTACAAGTGATATTGGCGATGTAACATACCTTCAAAATTTTCTAAATTTTCAAAACTTGGTCTAAAATCTTTTCTGTGGGACCGATTTTCTTAATTTTTTTTTAAATACGCCTAATTCATGAAATTTTTTGTTGATTTAGTCCGTTGTAGTGTACATTTTTTTATACCTAAAAAACAACAAAAATATACAGTCAATTTTTCTATTTTTATAAGACTCGTGTAGGGAAATTGAAAAATTAATCTGTGATTAGATTATTGGTATAATTATAAATCGATAGTTGAGGAAGCATTTTCGACCTTGCATTTATCCAATTTCATTAGAAAATTGAGCGTTTTGAGCTGGTTAAGACACGCCCTGTTCCTGAAGAGATATTAACCCAATTTAGATCACAAAAATAGAAGCGACGCAATAATTTGAAAACGTGGTCATAATTTCTAGCTGCATCGAAAATAAAACTCGAGTAAAAATTGAAACCGCCAGGATTTATGCGTTTTCGTTTGAAAATAAATCGTGTTAACTTGCTAACTAATTGTTTATTACTTAACATAAATTAAGAGCCAATTATCTTGGAGTGAAGTTTGGTGTTTGAGAGATTTACAGCGCATTGTTTTATTATTTAAGTTTATTGCACTTATTAAGGGTGCTCAATTAGAAGATGAAAAATTGGAAAATCCAGGAAGTTATAAATAGTGATCTAGTGATGAAAGGCCGTTTCCTAGCGTTTGCTGGAGATGAATAATTGGTTTCGTCAAGTGAGATTTGAGATTCGCTTCGGCGATATCATCAAGAGTGGAGCTGGTGGAAGTAGTGATGTGACTTGAGTAGTCCACCAACTCCAACTCCATCATGCTCCAACAGTCCAGTTGGTCGTGCGCTAGCGCCGCAGAATGGCGTTGTCTAGCTGCAAAAACTGCCGACGTCGCGACGCTTATTGAACGAAATATCCTGGCATAACCTACTTGTGTGTAATGACCCAATCGTTTTCAAAAAACCAGTGATAAGTGATGACTTTTAATAAAACTAAAAATGAATTAGTTTAAATTTGATAATACGGTAAAATTGAAAGGCCTTAAATTTTCATATTTTAAATTATTTTTTGAGTGCCTTTAAGTACGTAATTATAATTTTGCCCGTTTTTCTTACCATTGAACTGAAAATTCAATTCAATGCTAATTACTTTAAGTTACAACAACTTAAGAGCTTAAACACGAATTGTTTGATTACTTTTTAAAAGCAACGACCTTTAAACGTTTGTTTTTTTACTTTAAATAATTAATTAATCCCAGCGAAATTTTTGATGGGAATAAATACTAACACGTTTTTTTTTTCTCGACTTAAAACCTCAACGGTGGTTTTTAAATGGCGCCAGCCTTGAACTTAACGCGATTTATACCTCATTTTATTAACAATTAATAACATTATTAAATCCTTTTTTTTTTTAGAAATTTAAACGCATACAATTCTAAAACATCTAACAATATTATGTTAAAACGTGATTAGAACATCATTTTTTAATTTTTTTAAATTTAATATTTGAAAAAAAAAATTGAAAAATATACCACTCCTTAATAAATTCAATTCTTAACACGTTCATATTTTTATTTTTTTATTTCGTTGAAGTTGGCCTATCTATATTGTCGTTTAAAAATCCTAAATTTTTGATTTCTTCACCAATTTTTTATTTATATTTTAAAAATATTTACTGTACGATGGTAGGGTGAAGTGCCATGAACAACATATTAAAAATCCTGATCGTTGCAGGATGAACGGAAGCACCACCCTTCGTTTTAAGGTAACTTTTTTATGTTGCGCCTAAATAACTCGTAAACCGTTGTCTCTATCGAAAAAATGTATTTATGCAAAATTAAACTACATGAAATTTTCTACAAAAAAGGTCATATTAATTTTTTCTCTAGGATGCATAGTTTGAAAAATAAATGGGGTGAAAAAAACGGAGGATTATTATAAATATGTGTTCGCAGCTTTTCAAATCTCTGTATCTCGCAAACTATTCATCCTAGAGAAAAAATTAATATGAGCTTTTTTGTAGTAAATTTCATGTAGTTTAATTTTGTACATAAGAACTTTTTTGCTATACGTAGCGGTTTTCGAGTTATTTACGAAAAACATGAAAAAGTGATCTTTAAACGAGTGAACATAAAAGGGTGATTTAGCGCAGACATTTTTTTTGCAAAAATATACCATCCCATAAAGAGTTCAATTCTTTACAACGTAATATTTATATTTTTTAATTTCGTTGAAGTTGGCCTATCTATATTGTCGTTTAAAAATCCAAAATTTTTGATTTCTTCACCAATTTATTTATATTTTAAAAATATTTACTGTACTATAGTAGGGTGAAGTGGCATGAGCAACATATTAAAAATCCTGATCGCTGCAGGATTAACGGAAGGGAGGTGGCCGTTTTAAGGCAACCTTTTCACGTTGCACCTAAATAACTCCTAAACCGTTGTCTCTATCGAAAAAGTATTTTTATGTAAAATTAAACTACATGAAATTTTCTACAAAAAAGGTCATATTCATTTTTTCTCTAGGATGAATAGTTTGTAAAATAAAAGGGGTGGAAAAAACTGCGGATTATAATAAATAATGTTCGCAGATTTTCAATCTCTGTATCTCGCAAACTATTCATCCTAGAGAAAAAATTAATATAACCTTTTTTGTAGGGAATTTCATGTAGTTTAATTTTGCACATAAGTACTTTTTTGCTATAGGTAACGGTTTTCGAATTATTTACGAAAAACATGAAAAAGTGATCTTTAAACGAGTGATCATAAAAGGGTGATTTAGTGCAGACATTTTTTTTGCAAAAATATACCATCCCATAAAGAGTTCAATTCTTTACAACGTAATATTTATATTTTTTAATTTCGTTGAAGTTGGCCTATCTATATTGTCGTTTAAAAATCCAAAAATTTTGATTTCTTCACCAATTTATTTATATTTTAAAAATATTTATTGTACGATGGTAGGGTGAAGTGCCATGAGCAACATATTAAAAATCCTGATCGCTGCAGGATTAACGGAAGGGTGGTGGCCGTTTTAAGGCAACCTTTTCACGTTGCGCCTAAATAACTCCTAAACCGTTGTCTCTATCGAAAAAGTATCTTTATGTAAAATTAAACTACATGAAATTTTCTACAAAAAAGGTCATATTCATTTTTTCTCTAGGGTGAATAGTTTGTGAAATAAAAGGGGTGGAAAAAACTGCGGATTAAAATGAATAATGTTCGCAGATTTTCAAATCTCTGTATCTCGCAAACTATTCATCCTAGAGAAATAATGAATATAACCTTTTTTATAGAAAATTTCATGTAGTTTAATTTTGTACATAAGTACTTTTTTGCTATACATGGCGGTTTTCGAGTTATTTACGAAAAACATGAAAAAGTGATTTTTAAACGAGTGATCATAATAGGGTGATTTAGTGCAGAAATTTTTTTTTCAAAAATATACCATCCCATAAAGAGTTCCATTCTTTACAACGTAATATTTATATTTTTTAATTTCGTTGAAGTTGGCCTATCTATATTGTCGTTTCAAAATCCAAAATTTTTAATTTCTTCACCAATTTATTTATATTTTAATAGTTATTTATGCACCAAGGGAGTAAAGTGAGTAATTTAATCCTGAGTGTGGAAATTGTTGCCCGAGACGTAGTCGAGGGCAACAATCACACGAAGGATTAAATGCACTTTGCTCCAGCGGTGCATATTAAATTTTTTGCACTTCCAATTAATTATTTGAACAAACGTTTTCAATTTTGGGACAATGGTTATTTCGAATGCAAATAACTCTACTGAGCCAGACATAACCGTCATCTTATTTAAAAAAATAATTGAACTAGTTGTACCTCCCTTATTTGGTATAACAAATTGTATTGATTGTAATGTTAGAGTAAACGTACATATTTATATTTACTAATTTGAAAATGTACATATCTATTAATAAATTTGTGTTGTTTTCACCAATCTTGTATAATTTTGAAGCACATCGGAAACCTAAAATCAATTGATCGGTTAATTTATGATAAATTAAATATTGTTAAAACTTTAAGTACCTATACCATGATTCAGTACGGATCATTCTGCATGAACTCCCGAGTGATGATGAAACATTTTATCATTTATCTTCTAGAAACTTAAACAATTAACAAAAATCTTTTGAATTGTATAAATATAAGCATTTAGCATACTACTGTTGTGGTCTTCAAGATAAAACAAACGTAATTTTACTAAATTACTTTATTTAACAAAAACTAGTGTTGGATGTTAGCTTTAAAAGATTTCAATTACAATCAAGTTGTTCTCAATGTGGATTAAGGCGTACTGACGCTTGGTTCTTAAGATCTAGACACTTTTTGGGGCTTTTGCTAAGTCCGCACTTTTAGCTACACCATGGGAACGGATGTGGACGCAGCACTATTCAACACGCACAGACTCTTTTGAAGAAAAATATGATAGTGACAAAGTAACAATCTTATAACACTTACATAATATAATATCTTATACTTGGGTGGTCTACAACACCCCTCTTCTTAATTGAAAAAGATTGAACAACCACAAGTTGTGAAATCTTTTAAAACAATTTATTGTAACATATCAAATCAAACATGATCTAAAATCTAAAACAATTTTAAGATTAACATACCTACATAAAAAATAAAGAACTAAAACTAAAATCCTTATTCATTTTACAATTGATTTTCTACCTCTAATAGGCCTACTTAACTCTATAGGTTTTGTCATGCTAGTCTCTAGAGTCGTCATCGGATGAGCATCACTTAACTGGTTATCAAATTGGTTATCAATAAAAGAAGTTTCACTCTGTTGTATTTTAGATTCAAAATTATTTTTTACAGTTACACAAATTCCTCTTAAACAATTTCCGCAATTATTACCTCTATTACAACGCATTTTACAACAATAGCAATAACAACACAAACAGCTTAAGGTTAACGTTAATATTAATACAGTGTAAAACAAAAAACCATAATTTTCTGAAAGAGAAGAAGGTGACCAATTAAACTTATTTAAATTACTTTCAAGTTCTTCTAGTTTACTACTAGCTAAATTTAAATCGTGTAAATGTACATTAGTCTGTCTAAAATTTGGGTTTAAATTTAAACTTGAAATATTTAAAGACTTTTTCTTTGAGTTTTCATCACAACAATCATCTATTAAACTAACAGCAGGTAAAAATTGATTTGCAAAAATGGAACTAGAAAATGACCTTTCTGGAATTAACATTGCATTCTGACTATAAGCTATACAATTTTCTGAAATAGATAAAGTTCCTACTCCATGTAAAATTTCATCATATAAATTATTATCACACTTAAATGTAACCTTCTCAGCATTGGTCAAAACAAAAATCCATGAATTTGATGATTTTAATTGATGCCAAACGTTTAATTTTAAATTAACAATTCTCTTGTCACAATCTTCAGGTATTGTTTTAACTGAATGAAATAAATTTACTTCACAAATATTATTTGTATGCGTTATAAATATAGGTTGAACTTGCTTACACAAAAATTGTAACTTTAAATATTCTATACAATTTTTAAAATTATCATTATTCATAAGAAAATATTTCTGTCTCAAATCATTTATAGCCAAGTAAGATTTTGAAGGTTGAATAAAAACGAATTTATTTTCAGTAACATGTACAGGTAAAGGTATCATTTCGTATATACTATACTCTTGATTGTTTGTTAATGGTACGTTAATAATGTAAATTAAATTTCCCTCTTTAAAATAAACATCAATATCAATTATCTTTAAAAATATATGAGCATTTTCCAAAATTGGCATAATAGGAAGGTTTAAAGTAGTATTTTTTAAAATATTTTGAAGTTCTAAAACTAATTTTTCTGGCGTTAAGATAAATGGATGAAGTTGTCCCCTCTTAGCATTTAATACCGATTCGATTATATTCTGCGTTTCGATTTGATATTGAAAACAAAGCATAGTAAACAATGAAAAATGTTCGTTAATATTTAGTTTGATCTCTAATAAATTTACGTCATCCGTTACATTTACCAAATATCGGCTTAACTTTTTGAGGTTATTCGCTAATATTCCCTCATTTATGTTTAAACTCCCTATAGTGTCGTTAAAATTTGAAATAGTAGTTTTTATTACATGACTTTGATCTTTAATTGTTTCAATTAATTTTTGTTCATTATTTGTAAATTGATTAATTTTCTTACTATAAAATTCTGCATCGTCTTCATCTAGATTTCCGAATAAAAACTTAGTTACTTTTCCTACAGCATTTATTAATCCTCTTTTAACCCGTAAGTGATTATCGTTTCCCAATAGATTATCGACCATATGTCGTTCTTTTTCTAATTTATTTATCAACGCCTTTGTTACTCTTATAAAATTTTCGCAATCTTCCTTAACTCTATTAATACCTACTTGTAAACATAATTTTACCGTTTGCGAGTAATGAATCTGGAGTTGTTTAAATTTTGCGGTGTGTTCAAACATATCGATGTATGTAATTAAAGTCCATTTATCGCTAAACATTTTCAAATTTCCCAATTTTTCATAGTATATCCCGGCGGATTTCTCCAAATTTTGAACCGTATGACCATCAATTTTATCAGATATTATTATTCTTCCAAGGAGTGTTAAAATTAACCTAAAAAAACAAAGTGCATTAATCGTGAAATAATTTTAGTCGATTTTTGTGAACAACCACTTCTTTTCGATTTTGTAAAATAGTATAGTTTACATCTGAATTAACATCAATAATTTCGAAAGGACCGATAAATCTAGAATAGAGTTTTTTACTTCTATTCGCTCTAGTAGCATTATCCAATAATAAAACCTTATCTCCTATATTAAACTTGAATTCAGTTGTACCTTTATCATAATTTTCCTTACTAGTGTGCTTGCGTTTTATTAAATTTTCTCTAGCCTCTTGTCTACTAACTTGCATTTTTAACTTTAAATCTGTTAGAAAGTCGTCATATGTATAAGAAAATTTAGGCTGACTAACAATTGCTGAAGGAAGTTCAGCTTGTCTTCCATATATTAACTCATAAGGTGTAAAATTTGTAGTTGTATGTGGAGTGGTATTATAAGTAAATTTCGCGTAAGGTATCCAATCACACCAATCGGTCTTGCTTTTGTTAACAAAACTTCTTAAATATTCCGCAAGAGTTCTATGACTTCGCTCTACCATATTAGATTGCGGATGATAAGCGCTACAGTTTATTTGTTTTATTTTCAAAAGTTTACAACATTGTTTAAAGACGTCTGACATAAAATTCGACCCTTGGTCAGTTACAATTGATTTCATAATACCATGTCTACAAATTACTTCTGTAACTAATTTATTTGCAACAGTTATTGCTTCCATATTTTGAATTGGAATTGCTTCTAAAAATTTCGTAAGTGCGTCTTGACAAGTTAGAATATACCGATTTCCATTTTCGGATATTGGTAAAGGACCTACTATATCCATATAGCATTTTTCGAACGCTTGTTCCGGAGTATCCGTAATTTGCAAAGGGGCTTTTAAGGGTTTATTTGTACCTTTATTTGTTTGGCATAGTCGACAACTTTTAACATATTTTTTTATATCGTTTTTTAAACCATTCCAATTGTATTTTAATTTTATCCTTTTTAACATGCGATTTATGCCCGGATGTCCTCCCGTTGGAAGTTCGTGATATTCCTTTAGAATTTCGAGTTTTTGTTCTTCAGTTATTTCTTTACTATCTTCATTATCATAAACATAAATTAGAACGTCGGAATTTTGAAAAATAAACCTTAACATTATACGAACCTTTTCGTATTTTAATTTGTCCAATCCACAACAGATTTTGGGCATTGCTAATTTTTTTATATTATTTTTTACACAGAATGTCTTGAGTGATAACAGTGTTTTATATAAATCCTCATAAGTTGGTTTATCATAGAAATTTTGTTTGACTAACAAATAAAATATAAATCTTTGTTGTTCAGGAACATAGTTTATTGAATGTAATTTCTGTTCTTGTAATTTTAATCTATCAACATGATCAAAATGTTCTCTAAAAGTAAGTGCAATGCCTTTTCCCATTTTTAGGTCTACACTAACTGCCTGAACTAAGGAAAAATCAGATGGCGCTAAAAATAAGTCACCAGGTTTATCAACTACGTTATTATTTATTATTATTTTACTAGATACATGCTGTAGATATTCACCAAATGTTTTATCTTTTAAGGAATTTATTGTGCAAATGCGCGAAAGTGCATCGGCGTTAACGTTTAACTTTCCGGGTTTGTAAATGGGCTCAAAGTCATATTCCATTAATTTTAATCTAAAGCGCGTAAGTCTTGAACTAGGATCGGTAATGTTATTCAACCAAACTAAAGCTTTATGATCAGTCACTACAAAAAACTTTCGACCAAATAAATATGGCCTAAAATGATTACAACACCAAACTATTGCCAGTAATTCCTTTTCTGTAGTACTATAATTAATTTCTGCAGTATTTAATGTACGTGAAGCGTAAGCAATAGGTAAGTCTTCACCTATTTTTCCTTGACTGAGTATACCACCGATCGCGTATCCTGATGCGTCTACAGTTAAAACGAAGGGTTTTTCAAAATCAGGATATTGCAACAAAGGGGGGTTAATCAATTTAATTTTTAATTCATCAAAGGCAATTTGACACCTATCCGTCCACACAAAACTCTTATCTTTCTTTAATAATTCCGTTAGAGGTCTAGCAATTTTCGAAAAATTCTCAATAAATCTTCTATAGTATGAAGCTAATCCTAGAAATGACTTTACTTGTTTTTGGGTTTTCGGCATGGGGAAATCTCGCACGGCAGAGATTTTGGTATCGTCCGGTTGCATACCTTTATTCGTAATTTTATGACCTAGATATACTACTTCTTGACGTAAAAATTCACATTTTGTCGGATTTAATTTTAGATTATACTTCCGCAGTCGATCAAAGACTTCCTGAAGCTTAATTTTATGACTTTTCAGATTAGAACTATATATGCAAATATCATCAAGGTACACAAAAGCTTTAATTCCTTGTAAACCTAACATTACGGTATTCATTAATTGTTGAAATGTACTAGGAGCTGTTTTTAATCCGAAAGGTAGGCGTACATATTCTAGGTGTTTATAACCGGTGCTGAAAGCAGTTATATGCCTATCATCTGGATGTAACTCAATTTGATGATATCCACTCGAGAGATCTAAAGTGCTAAAATATTTTGAATGACCTAACTGGTCAAGAATGTCTATAATATTTGGCAGAGGAAAAGAAAAACCTATTGTATTTTCGTTAACTTTTCTATAGTCTACAACTATCCGAAATTTACGTTCTCCGTTCGCGTCTGGCTTTTTTGGTACAACGAGTAGTGGTGAATTATACGGACTTTTACTTTCTTGTATTATTCCATCTTTTAACATTTGTTCTGTTTGTTTTTGAATTTCCTCTCGTTGGGAAATAGGTAGTCTATACGGCTTGATATTCACAGGTGGTAAATCTGATTGTAATGGAATTCTATGTTGCACAGCGTTTGTACAAGTAAGTTTTTCATTAGGCAAATGAAAAATGTCCGAGTATTCAAAAATCAGATCCTTTATGATTTTACTTTCCTCTAAATTTAGATGTTCTAATCGCGTTAATTCAAGTATATCTTCTGACCTATCACTAGTTTCCTTAAGATTAAACACATTTGTACATATATTATTCTCATTTAAATCTACAATTTCCAAAGAAACTTCTGGAATTTCTAACCTAAAATTTTCTTCTAAAGTATTTACTATGCTAACTAAACAGGTATTATCTTCGCGTCTAATATTTGTTAAACAATTTCCTAAGAATATTCCTTTACTTATTTCTTTTGCTTCACAAATAAAACTTTGATTCTGACGAGATACATTCGGTTTACATTTTACTCTAACTATTTGCTCACATCTTTGTGGCAATTCAATATATAGCAAGTCACTTTTATTTTTATCTGCATTTCTCAATTCCTTACCATTTTCAACAAAATTCAAATCGTTATTAAAGTCATCTCGCTTTAATTCATTATATCTATTGACACAAAATTTATTTGTATCCTGATTCATACAACTAACTTCATTTTCATTTAAATTCTCATCAATTTCACTATTAACTTCAAAATTTCCTTCACAATAGAAATTTATCTCTTCATTATTTACGTAAACCTTACAATCTCTATAATCTATTAGACATTTAAAATTTTCAAAGAATTCATTTCCAATTATTCCTTCAGAATTTATTGGGAAATTATCACTAACTACATGAAAAACTATATCTACATTTTTGTAAATTAAATTTACTGTACCCAAAGTACTCAAAACTGTGTCTGATATCCCTTTAATTTTGATGCTTTTTTGTGAATTTACTAAAATAGGGTTTTCGATTTTGGAAAATTTTACTATGTTGATAGCCGATCCAGTATCCATCAAAAATATCGCCATATTATTTTTTAAACCTTTTAACTTTAATTTTAAATACTTTAATTTACTTTTAGATGCCTCAAAATGAAATACATTTTCTATATTATTTTGATTTATTATTTCTAAATTCAAATTTGATGTTGCTTTTTCAAAAGGTCTCGTTACTGATTCGTACGGGTGAAATTTGGACGGGAATTGTTTCGTGCGTCCGACTGTTGTGCGTAGTTGTTCGCTTGCGTTGACGTGCTTGGTCCGTAAGTTTGGGGAGCCGCCGGCGCTGGACCATTTTGCGACGGTCTCATTCCGTTTCCCTGATTGAAATTTTTATTTCGTGCCCTACAATCTGCAATTTTGTGCCCTATCTTACCGCAGAAGAAACATTTGAATTCCGATTTCGAGACATGAAAATTTCGTTCGACTTTTATATTTTGAGGATGAAACTCTTGCTTGCCCATTTTGCTAAAACAATTTGCCGCTTTATGTCCTAATTTATGGCAATTGTGGCATTTCAATCCTTGAGGATTCATTTTAAAATTTGAATAATCTCTATGGCTATTATTACTGAACACCGAATTTTTTAAGTGTTTATTTGAATAAAGTTCTTGTTCTTCGGCCCTAGCTAATTCAATGGCAATTTCTAAATTGTTTGGATTTCTAGCTTTTAACTGAAATTTTATTGGATCTATAAGTCCTTGAATAAATACGTTTAATGCTTGATTTCTTAAAATATTTGAAATTTCATTGGCTATTTCGCCTTCTTTGCCAATTGTGGAGGCATCTACTAGATTGCTTAAAATTCGCTCAATTTTATTGGAATAAGTTGCTATATCTTCATTTTTATTTTGTCTACAAGAGGTCAACTCCATTTGCCAATAACTTATTGAACCGCTTTCAGAGAAAGTGTCTTCTAAAAATGCTTTAAGAGCATGCCAATTTTCGAACTCTCTATACTTTGTTAAATTGCGAGCTTTTCCAATTAATTTAGTTTTAATAACATTATAAAGCACTTGTCTACATTGAGGTGCTACCGAATTTAACGCCATTTCACAAACATCTATAAAATCATGTACCTTATCGCCCTGTTTAGAACCATCAAATTCGCGTAACAATCTAACTCCTGTATCTAAACTTACGAAAACTGGGGCAGGTTGCTCGTTATCCTGACCGTCAACCATTTTTTATATATATTATATATTTTTTATAATTGATTGATTTAATCTCAATAAATGTGATTAATTTTGAAAATTTACTTTTATTTGGCTATTTATGAAAATTGAAACAAAACTATTTACTTACATAAAACGAAACATTTTATTCCCACGTAGTTGGTTGTATCCCTCTCAGGTATTTTTTCAATTCAGTATCCTTCTAGTGGGGTTGTTGATCCTCCAACTTGTCCAGGTAAGTGTTGAATGTTGATCCAGTATCCTCCAAGTGATATTGAGCGACCCAATTTCTTCCAATATTTTCCAAATGATGTTGAATTTTAGGGATTTTCAGCAGTTTTGTGGTGAGCAGCCAATTTCCACTATCGTTATTTTTTTTCAGATACCCAATTACGTCTTACTTAATAAAAGTTATTTAACTAACCAAACTTTCAGTCGTCGCAGTACTGAATTTTCACGACTTTTGATTGATAATTGTTGCACTAATTTTCTTGAATTAACAACAGTATTTAATTAGTTATACAATGCGTCAGCGGAGGTACGCACATCAATAACTAAAAATTCGGACGTGGTAAACGTGTTACACGGCAAGGGGTGCACTTGGTTTAAACTTAGTCCGCGGGTTACGAAATAATAATCCCGAACGCTGCCACCAAAATATCTTGTTGTGGTCTTCAAGATAAAACAAACGTAATTTTACTAAATTACTTTATTTAACAAAAACTAGTGTTGGATGTTAGCTTTAAAAGATTTCAATTACAATCAAGTTGTTCTCAATGTGGATTAAGGCGTACTGACGCTTGGTTCTTAAGATCTAGACACTTTTTGGGGCTTTTGCTAAGTCCGCACTTTTAGCTACACCATGGGAACGGATGTGGACGCAGCACTATTCAACACGCACAGACTCTTTTGAAGAAAATATGATAGTGACAAAGTAACAATCTTATAACACTTACATAATATAATATCTTATACTTGGGTGGTCTACAACAATAAATTGGAACTCAAAACAAGCAAGGAAGAGGCTTTTTTAATGTTAAACGACAATGTAAATAACATTATAGTATTTTCGTGCCAAAGTAACATTACAGTTTTGGGGGATGTTAACAGAATTTACATAGATGGCACATTTTCGTACTGCATGAAGCATTTTTATCAAATGTTCACCATTCATGGCATTTTATCGGGCCACTACGTTCCATTGAAGTTTTGTGTACTTCCAAATAAACAACGGGAGACATATAGCTTATTAATTAAAAACATTATTAAAATACCTTGGGATTTATTTAAAATAAAAATCTCTCCAAGTGAAATTGTTGTGGATTTCGAATTCGGCATTCATTTGGCTCTACGAGAATCGTTTCCCGAATCAAAAATTATTGGATGTCGTTTCCACCTGCACCAAGCTTGGTTCAGAAAACTCCAAAAGCTAAAATTGGATAAGGATTATTCGAGTAATAATACAGAAATAGGCGTATGGATCAGGATGTTGTTTGGACTGACATATTTAGCTCCAGAAGATGTGGGAGATGTTTTCGTGGATAATCTAATATCATTAATGCCAAAACATGCAAAATTAGAAGAGTTGGCAAATTATATAGTGGAGAATTACATCAACGAGGATGCACGATTTCCACCCATTGTATGGGCTGAAAACTCAGCCTCGTTGGAAAGGACCACCAATAATTGTGAGGCATTTCATTCAAAATTTAATGAAAGTTTTAAAAACAATCATCCAAATTTGTATATTTTTGTATTCAAATTAAAAGAATTTCAAATAGATACCTACATAAAATTACAAAGCACTCACATACCAAAGAAAATTGATACAAAAAACAAATCAAAATATTTATTTATAACCAGAATGATAACATCATTAAAAAACGGAGAAATTAATGCTTATAATTTTTTAAAATGCATTGGAAATCATGATTATATTTAAAATATTTTATTATACCTTTACCCTTATTAATATTTTATTATTATTTTTTTATTATGAATCTAATATTCATATTGTATATTTTTTAAACTTATATTATATTTATTTATATGTAAATAATGTTGATTATGTAAAATTTTATGTTTTTTATAAAAATATTATTCAAATATCTTTATTATATTACGCATATTTTTTACAATATTCAAAATTTTAATGATAAAATCATTAAAAAACAGATACTAATAATGTTGATTATGTAAAATTTTATGTTTTTTTATAAAAATATTATACAAATTCCTTTATTATATTATGCATATTTTTTACAATATTCAAAATTTTAATTTTGTTTAATAAACAAAAATATTTTAAAATTATAATGAATTTTAATTATTTCCTAGGTCCAAAATGTTTGGTGCGCAAATATACTGTCGATTTTATTGGTAACATTTCATCGGTGCGCAAATCTACCCACCTTTTTTGCAATAAAATTTAGTCGGTGCGCTTTTCTTCCATATTATAAAATATTTATTGCTTTTAGTGCGCTATTCTAACCCGACCGAAATGATCATTGCTCATTGCTACAAATTCGAAACGCTTTAGTGAATGAAAACCAATGAATGAGTTCGTTTGCAACTTGCAACGCCCAATATTCTTTGTTGATTCTCTAGGTGCAGGTGTCGTCTGTACGCGCGATAGCGTACAAAGAGATGATATGAATTTTCTTGCTGTTAGAAAGAGATACAAAAATGCAAGCACACGTCCGTCCAAATTCTCGAACGAGGATGTAGAATTATTTGCAATGGTTAGATATTGGAAAATGTCAGCTCCATCTAGCCAAAAGTAGTGTAATAAATAAACGAAGTAGGCAACCACTAAGCCAAGCATATGAATTATTGCAAAAGTACATACATGCGCCATCTATACGTATATCGCATATTTTAGTCAAATATTATCATCTTAATATTGCTTTTGAGAAATTTGCCTTTAGTCCAATGTCAGTAGTAGGAAACATTACTTTACCTCTTTCCCTTGTGGAAGATGCTACACATTATGGAAGGGGAACACCCAGCAATCCTGGGAAGGGTAATCGCCTCTGGTGGGACTTGAGTTCCTGATTGCCTAACCTCTGATGAGATCCCGTATTTATCGATAAGCATACCCATGATTTGGGCAAGCTTAGGATCGGACTTATTGATGATTTTCATAATCGAACTGCCCCTTGCTGCGAATAGTGACAGGAGAAACTGGATGTCAGTTTTCATGGAGGCAGAATGCTAAGGATGGGGCGCAGCACACCTACAAGTGGTGTGCTACGCCCCATCCTTAACATATGGCAATTCTATTTCCATTGCTTTGGAACGAGCAAGGAATTTTTTCTAGTTCTCTCATTAAGATAATTATTCTCATGGGATCGAAGCCTTTGTACGCAAAAGTACTCTTTATTGCTTCTTGGCTCATTAAATATCTTTAAAAAGAGTGAGTTTTTATTTTTTTTTTATTTTAATATTAAATACTAATTAATTAATTTTAGATGGATCTATCACATATTAATTGTTTAAAATATATTCAATCTTTTATTTCATATTATTTTACTTATATAAGGATTGCGTTTATCTCGAAAATTAGAGTCAATTTGGCCCTTTCGATGTATTTTTCGTATTCAGGAGACTAGAATTATCCAAAATCGACTCATAAAGCCCGTTCTGCAAAATCACTGTTGACCAGTCTTATTAAATCACGGTCATTTTCAAATACTATTCAGAAGCCATTTATTTTGAGATTTCTTACCGATAGCAAATTGTAGTTTCGATTTGGCACAGAGAGAATTTCGTTTATAATTATTGTATTTTCTCTTCCATCCACCATACTTGTCAACTGAATTTTCCTGGTTTGGTTGGCCTACAAAAAATTAAACCAGTTTTTGCAACTTTGATTTTTATTGGTAAAGCAAGTTTAATTCAACACCATCATTGATTAAGTGTTCCGTTGCCCCTGAATCGGGTAACCATCTAACTTTGTTGCTTGTTTGGTTACCTTTCAAAGCTGAGAAGCAATAATTATTTGAGTTCCTGTCACTTTCTGGTGCTGTTGCTGTTCTGACTATTTTTCTCTTTGAAATCATAAGCTTTTTTTGCATTCACTCCAACGATGACCTAGTTTTTTGCAGTTAAAAGGGAAGCTCTGTGATGAACAACCGTGTTCTTTGTAATTACCAGTTTTTGAGGAGTTGTTTTTTGTTTGCGTGGCAAAAGCTGCAGAGGAAGAAACTTCTTTGCTGCTGGTTTCTTTCGTGTCGTTCTTTTTGTTTTGACTATGAGCGATCCGCTGGATGATGAGGGATTTGCATCTTCGATCTTTCTTTAAATGGTCTTCCAATTGTAGCTGTTTCATGACTTGTTGTTCATCTTTGTCAGTTTTGAGAAATTTCACTTTTCCTTGTACTCAGTTACGTATGACAATAAATCCTTTTTATCCTTTTGGGTTTCAATTCGGATCTTCCACTTGTCGAAAATTGTGCCGTCAAACAATGGGATTCTGTATTATTCTGCTTCTTCTGCCATTATTCTCTTTTTAGATTATGTTACCAGATTTTTTATTTTTATGAGCAGTCGCAACGGATTTCGTTTTGCTTTTATTTGCAGAGTATTTCTGGGCTCATAACCTGTTCAATTAGGGTGAGGTTGCAAAATATAAACAAATACTTTTATAGAAAAATAATCTTGACATTTTATTAACGACATTACTTTTGTACAAATCCCAACAAACATCAATATAGGAAGCTCATATAAAAAATCATGTGTGTTTAAAACATTTAAGAAATATCAAATATTATTCTCGTACAACCAAAAATATTGAATACACACACCTTTCTTCCTTAGGATGGCAGTATTAAGTATTACTAGAATATAATTATTTCTTTAATCAATATGTGAATGAATTAAAGGAAGAATCAATGATTGAATATCATGTAGCTTTAATTCAATACACATTTTTTTATCTCACTAACTTTAATACTTTCAGTATTTTCAAACATATTTTTTTATTAATCCTATTTGGAATGTTAAAAAATCACATGGCTGATTTAAATACAGGATTAATATGTTACTATTTCGTGATAAATATTCTCCATTGTTTAATTTAATACTTTCGATAAGCACATAAGTAGTATAGTGACACTTTATTCTCATTAGTGATAATGATGTCATTAAGTACTTTCTCTTAATGAGTGTCGTTAAGTGCTTTCTTTTAATGACGGTCGTTAAGTGCTTTCTCTTAATGAC
Organism: Stenus bimaculatus; assembly: GCA_963971135.1. Lineage (NCBI taxonomy): Eukaryota > Metazoa > Arthropoda > Insecta > Coleoptera > Staphylinidae > Stenus > Stenus bimaculatus. Next base: position 14,457,438 of record OZ020186.1, on the reverse strand, counting down.
GATCGTTAAGTGCTTTCTCTTAATGAGGTAATTAATGACATTGACCTTCCTGGAATATTTGTTATTATGTAATAAGATTTTGGGATAAAAAAAAATTTGATTATTTTATAAAAATAAGAAAAATCTTGAAGAAATAATCTGAATCTAGTTCAATACAAATTTTATTTTATTTGATGATTTGTGTCTGTTACAATTATAATATAAAAATACTAGTTCAATAAAAATTTTATTTGATGAATTTGTGTCTGTTATTATTAAAATATAAAAAGAAAAATTTTAATTTTCAAAAATAAGAAAAATCTTGAAGAGATAATCTGAATCTAATTCAATAAAAATTTTATTTTCTTTGAGGATTTGTGTCTGTTATTATTATAATATAAAAATAAAAATAAAACTCTGAAAAAGCTAAGATTTTTATATTATAAAAATTTTATATTCCAAAATTCAAAATCTTGTAGATGATGAGTATATATATTTTGCATAAGTTTAAAATTTAAATAATTATTTGAAAAAATTAAATGAAATGTAAAGGTACTTTTAAAGAAAAAAGAGTTTTTCAAGTAAAAGTATTTAAGATTACAAAAATGTAAAATCTAAAATCATTCAGAAATAAGTATTTTATATTTATTTTAAATATTAAATACATTTTATAAAAATTAAACTCATGAATATGAAAAATTGTTAAGACCTTTGAAGTAATTGTTGGTTTTCAAGGGATTAATACGACAAGGAGATAAATAATAATAAACTTTTAGAAACGGGAATTGAATATTTAGGAAGTATTAAAGAAAACAAAAGGGTTTGATATTTATCTATGAGCCATAATAAAGACCTATGAAGTAATCAAGAAAAAGCAGTTAATAGATTTTACCGGAAAAGATAATTGTTGGTTTTCAAGGGATTAGTACGACAATGAGTTAAATACTACGATTTTTATATTATAAAATTTTATATTTCAAAATTCAAAATCTTGTCAATAATGTGTATATATATTTTGCTTCAGTTTAAAATTTAAAAAATTAAATGAAATGTGAAGGTACTTTTAAAGAAAAGAGTTTTTATTTTCAAGTAAAAGTATGTAAAATTACAAAAATGTAAATCACCTCTAAAATCAATCAGAAATAAGTACTTGCTTTATATTTATTTTAAATACCTTTTATAAAAATTAAACTCATGAATATGAAAGATTGTAAAGATCTATAAAGTTATCAAGAAAAGCAGGTAATAGTTTTTACCGGAAAAGGTAATTGTTGGCTTTCAAGGGATTAGTACGACGGCGACTAAAATTATATGACAATGAGTTAATAATATACTTAAAAAAAGGAATTAAAAAAGAAAAAAGAGTTTTAATTTTCAAGTAAAAGTATGTGATATTACGAAATGTAAATCACCTCTAACATCATTCAGAAATAAGTACCTACTTTTTTATGTTTGTTTTAAATATTAAATACAAATTAATTAACTTCGAAGCACAATTGTTTTTTTAAAAATGATTTTTATTTTTCTCAACAAAATTAACGGTTACAAATTAATAGTTACTGTATAAATTTAACAAATGATTTAACTCTGACAATATGAATAATTGAATGAATAATAATTATAATAATTAAAGCTTATATAACTTTCCTAATCTACAGACTACAATAGAAGAATAGAAAATAAAGATAAATACTAAAAGGGCTGATTAAGCACACACATGCATGAAGCTGCGTAAGATCGGTGATGATCTCCATGTCGTGGGCATGGGGTGAACGGTAGGTAACTCCTCCCCCCTTAGATTCTGGCATCTCTTGGGAGAGACAGAAGTGCTGCTGGACCTGGTGAAGGACTTGATGCTGGTTGTTGTCGTCTTCTAAACCATTGAAGTCCGAAATAACCCAAAATTCCACAGATTACCAAATACAACATAGAAGTCCAAATGCTTGGTACTAGAAGTGTTGAGGTTCTTGGGACAATGGGTAGCTGCTGAACCACAGGAATATCTTCTAAGTTTAATTTTTTAAGATTAATTTCCAAACCATTAAACGTTGAGTTAGTCATTTGAAGAATGCTACTTTCAATTATTGTTGGCGTACCATAAGTGCCTTCTTGGTAATTAATAAATTTATTTCGAAAATATAAGTTGCATTTTCCTTGTTTTACAAGATAGATTCCGATTAAGTGCTTCGTCTGAACTTCCTTCTGGCATTCAAGTTTAACTTCTTCTAACCGAGGAAATACAATTAAGTATTGATTGATTAATTGTAATAACTCCAAATGATTGTCTTTGATATGAACAATAGTGTATTGGCATTTGCTTGCATCTCCGGATAGTAGAATACGTTTTTCACAATCTGCTGGATGGTTTGTAAGCAGATTCGAAGAGCATTGAAAAGATTTAGGGCTCTTTGTACATAATTGATTCAGAGGCAAAACTTCATCTCCTGATTTTAATAAATACCGAATATTTGGGATAATTGTAGCATAATTGAACCCGTGTTTAGTTGGAATAGGAGTTATGTAATAAAGTTCAAAAGTTTTTTCATAATTGATAGGTACCGAAAGAAAGTAAGTAATTTTGTTTGGCTCAACGTTGCAATTTACTTTTATGATTGATTCATAATCCATAATATTTTCAATTTTTAAATCTAATGGTAGTTGATAGTTATAATGAGTCAGAATTTTTACTAGTTCCGAAAATAAATCTTCGGGTTTAATAATATTTGAGAGTATTCCCAGATTACAAAACAATAATGAATTTTCAATAGTCTCGAAAATGTTCAAAATGCCATTGTAAAGGCTAATAAGTTGATAATATAAATCCTTAGCAAATAATACATTCTGAATTTCAATTTGACCTTTTAGTACCACAGATACTTGCATAATTTTAGACCTTAGGACCAATTCATTGTGTTCAATATTTTGTAAAGTTTCATTAAATTTTTTGATTAATTCTGTAGTTACGCTATATCCCATTTGTAATTGATTTCTTATATTATTCTCATTTTCTTGCAAATGATTAAGTATCTTTTTATATTTTTCTCCATCATTTGAATCTAGATTCCCGGTTATCATTTTAATAACAGTTCCAAGACCATCGACCAAACCTCTTTTCATTCTTTTGTTATTTATATGCGCCCGTAAGGATATACTATTAATTTTATCATTAATAGAGTTTTTTTGTATAATTTAATATTTTATTATAATTTCCAAAATCCCTAGTGAATTTTGAAGTATTCTTAACTACATTCATTAAGAATTCAAGAATTCACTTTGCACATTTAATTTCTATATATAAGGGTTCTAAGTTATAATAGTGAACAAGCGTATGTTCAGTTCTTTGCAACTTTGCTGCACCTAAGTTGATCGGAAGAATCCCCAAGTTTTCTGTTAGATTTGTAATTTCCACCGCTTGGGTTACTGCTCCCATGAGGGACCTGAAATGGAGTTATCACTTAAAGGTATTCCTAAATAGATATGAATTGTTACAGCCAAATCATTAAAAAGATAATGGATCATTGATTTTACTATTTCATAATCCAAATTGTCCAGACCACATCCCAATTTTGGAATTGCTAATTTAGTTATATTTTTATTTTTACAAAAGTGTTTTAAATTAATTAGTGTTTTAAATAGATCTTCGTGAGTGGGTTTATCATAATATCTGAGTTTTGTGATTAAATAAATAACATATCTATTCTGATCATGAACAAAACACAAGGAATGTAATGAAGCATTTTGTGCCTTCAAAAGTTCCACCTGTCCAAATCTCTGTTTAAAATCTAGAGCTATGCCTGCACCCATATGCAAATCTTTACTCACGCAGTGAGCGAGTGAAAAATCAGTAGGGGCACAGAATAAATTATCATGAACCTCAGTTATATTTGAGCTAAAAGAAATGTTCGAATTGCCAAGACAAGTTTCAAAATTTTCAAAGTTTAAAGATTTTTTAAGTCCTTTAGTGGGCTTCTTTATTTTTAGATTTTTAACGCGAGGTCTCTTAATATCTGACAAATGGATTTTATCAACAGTATTATGATGTTTAGTAACAATTTGAGCAGTTTTTAAATTGGGATTAATTATTTCCAGATTTTGTTTTTTAAATTTATTTTTTGTTTTAGATTGTTTTTGTTTATTTTGCACGAATATTTCTTGTGGTATTTCTGGCAAGTCTTCTCTAGTTTCGTTCCTTTTATTAATTACATTTTCTTTATTGGTCTGAATTCTTTCATTAATTTCATTGTACATTATTTTTAATTTATCCCTATGATTTATTATATAATTATTTACTAACTGTGCTTGAATATCAACATTAAACGGGTCATTAGATTCACTAAAATGCCCAGAAATTATCTCACATGGTTTTAATTTAGTTACCGAGTGAATTGAATTATTGTATGCAAGGACTGCATAATTTACTTTATTTTCAATTGTTTCTTTTTTAAAGATTTCGCGATTATTAAGTAGTCTAATATGTTCTATAATCGTGGAATGAACTCGTTCGATTGTTCCATTGGAATCCGGATGTTGTGAACTAATGAAATGCAAATTTATTTTGTGTAACTCTAATAATTCCTTAATGACAGAGTTCTTAAATTCTAAGTGATTATCAGCTATTATTTGATTGGGAATCCCATGATGGGAAAAGTACTTAATTAAATTATTAGCGATTTCAATTGCTTGATACGAATTTAATCTATATAACTGGGTATATTTCGAAAATGAGTCAACTAAAGTTAAAAACTTAGCTCCTTCTAAGGCAATACTATCGATAAATAATATTTCGAATGGTTTAGTTGCAGTTGGAGTAATGTTGTATTTTAATTTCAAGGGACGTCTCTCGTATTTACACACCAAACATGTTTCGCATTGATTAATAAAATTTTGAATAGTTCTTCTCATATCAACCCAGTAATACTTTCATTTTAATTCAGCGTCAACTTCATCTATACCTCGATGATTTGTTATTCCTTCGTGATATGATTTAATTATATTAATTACTTCATTATCGTCCTCAATATCTAATAGTTTTTGTGTACAACGTACAAAATTTATATGCGAATTTTTAAAGTGTTTCTGTAAAACTGTACTAAACTTTTCATAAATTGGAGATTCGAAATATAAATGGTACTTTACTTTAGGGACTATATAATCTTTCATAAACTTAATAACTTCATTCTCAAAATTTACTTTCGCAAATTTAACAGTAAACCTCGTTTTCTTACCATTAAACAATTTAATCTCATTCAAATTTAGTCGTGACTTGGATTTTGTGGAAAATTCAATTTCTGATATTACTATTTGGTTATTACCAAAATTAACTGGTTTTTCTAAGATGGGAATTCCAAATATGGGATTCTCTATATTTGAATGAACCGTAATTCCGTCATCATTATTTTCATTAACTTCATTTTCGGCTTCCTGAATTATTTCACCTTGATCGCTTATACATCCGGTCTCAACTATTAAGGATTCACTATATTTTTTTGTATTTTGATTTCCTGATTCTTTTAAAAAGTCATTTAAAAATTCATCTATATCTATTAGATCATTGTGATCGTCGTGAACATTTATATCAATTCGCGATAGAGCATCTGCGTTTTTATTTAAAATCCCTTTTTTATAAACAATTGTATAATTATATTCTGAAAGTTTTAACCGCCATCGAATTAATTTAGAATTAGGTTCTTTAACTGACATAAGCCACTGAAGAGGTTTATGATCAGTTACAATTTGAAAAGTTCTACCAAACAAGTACGGCCTAAAATATTTTACTGCCCAAATTATAGCAAGGAGCTCTTTTTCTATCGTAGAATAATTAGTCTCCGAAGTATTCAAAGTCCTACTCGCATAGGCTATAGGTAGATCTGAACCAACCTTCCCCTGTGATAATACGGAGCCAATTGCAAACTGACTAGCATCCGTTGTTAGAACAAAGGGTCTAGAAAAATCTGGATATTGCAACAAGGGTTCATTAGTTAATAAATTTTTGCATAGATTAAAACAATTAATATATTCTTGATTTTCAATATTTATAACTGCATTTTTTTTCAAACATTTAGTTAGCGGTTTGGTTAGATTAGCAAAATCCTTTATAAATTTACGATAGTAACCTAACAATCCAAGGAATCCTTTGATTTGCTTTGTGGTTTTCGGAATTGGATAATTTTGGATAGCAGTTATCTTGTCGGGATTAGGACGAACACCTTCGGGAGTCACAATATGCCCTAGATAAGCAACCTCTTTTTTTAGAAATTCCGACTTATCTATTTGAATCTTAAAATTTGACTGGCGTAATCTCTTAAAAACTTCCCTTAAATTTTGGATATGCTCTTGCAAGCTTGTGCTTAAAACAATAATATCGTCCATATAAACTAAACACTTATCGTTTTGAATTCCACGCAAGATATTATCCATTACCCTTTGGAAAGTGGCTGGAGCGTTTTTTAAGCCAAAAGGCATACGCAAAAATTCGTAATGACCATTTTGAGTATTGAACGTAGTTTTCTGAGTATCACTTTCATCAATCTCAATTTGATGAAATCCAGATGCAAGATCCAAAGTTGTAAAATAGTGACAGCGACCCAGCTTATCCAACAAATCGGTAATGTTAGGCAATGGATAACGATCCCCCACGGTTTTCTCATTAAGTTTCCGATAATCAATAACAACGCGCCATTTGCGTTTCCCGGACGCATCTAATTTTTTTGGTACCACCCAAATGGGTGAGGACCATGGACTATATGAAGGACGTATGATGTTTTGTTTTAGCATTTCTTGAATTTGATTATTTACTTCGTCCCGATGGACTTCAGGATATCTATAAGTTTTTGTATAAACGGGAATTTCGTCCGTTGTAATTATTTTATGCTTTATTTGATTTGTAAAACTTAAATCATTTCCATTAACATGGAAAATGTCAGCGAATTCCTTTATTAATCGACTAATTACTTCTCGTTCTTCACTGTTCATGTGATCTGAACGGATTTGTGAAAGATCAAATTTATTTAAATTATTAGACATTAAATTAGAACTAGGATATTCCTCAGTAAAATCATCATATTCATTGATTGATTCTACGATAAGCGGTTTTAGTAACCTAACAGAAACATCTTTATCAGTTGGGTTAATTATTGTGCAATATGCTTGATTATTATGTACCGTCGTTAGGCACTCAGGAATTTCTAAACTATTTTCTTTAAGGCATGGTATAATAATATCTCCATTTTTTATATTCTTAATATCTACAGCTATAACTTGTTCAGATCGAGCAGGTAGTACTATGCACTTCGTACCTGTCTCCTGAATTTTACCAAAATTAAGGTTAATTTCGCAATATGGAGTATTTAATATATTTTTATCATAATCAATACAAGCCTTTAATATTTTTAAATTATCGTTCCCTAATAAAATATCAAAATTAGAATGAAAGTTAAACAAGTAAAATTTTAATTTATTTGCAAACTGCGTTTTAAACAATGATTTCAAAGGTATAACGGCACTATGATTGCCATTAGTGTTGCCATGTGCGCTGGCCACACTAAATGGATCATTTCTAATATTTCCTTTAAAATTCTTAATTGCAATTGAAGGATTACAAATGAACGGGAACTTCCAGTATCTATGAGTATCTTAAGATTAAATATTGGTTCAATAATATATGGTAAAGTACTAGAATTATTTATCAGGCTCATAAATTCTATTCCTGATCTGATTGGTTCGTCGGAGATTCTATTCCTAAAAAATTAGCTCTATTAGCTGGCATGTTTTCATCGATAGTAAATAGCTGATTTTGCTGTGGTCTAACTGTATTATTTGTAGAAACCGACATAGGAGTAGGTCGAGGAAGATTATGGTTCTGCTGACCATTCTGATTATTCTGAGTATTATTAAAATTTCTTTGGGAATTGTTTCGAAAATCGTTATTATAATTATTGAATCTTCGACTGAATCCTGATCTATTTCTATTAAAACCTTGATTAAAATTATTAGAGCGCTGATTAAAATTGCTATTTGAATTAAAATTATTATTTGAATTAAAATTATGATTCGAATTATTATTTCGTGGTAATTGTCTTGAAGTACTAGGAGGTTGATAAGGTGCTCTTGGAATTTGCGTTCTATTTTCTATCTGAAAATCGTTAGTCAGCATGTGAAGTGCGGCATTTAAATCTCGTGGGTTTTTTACTCGCATCTGCGATCCAATGGGTTCTTTTAACCCACGCAACAGCACACGTAAAGCGTTATCACGGAAAAAATGGATTAAACTACCGCGTTCAACCGCATTTGCATTATGAGTCGTAATATAAGAAATCTGCAAATTTAGCAATTTTTGTAATTTATTATAAAATTCAAATGGAGACTCATTAAAATTTTGTTTTAGATTTGTTATTTCAAAATTTAAGCTAAAGTGATCTCTTTTATCACCATAAGAAGTTAGAATTGCATTTTTCAAATCGTCCCACGAATTTATTATGTTTGACGAAATATTAACAGCTGCTTGGCCTTTAATTTTTGCAAGTATACTTGACATTAAATACACATTTTGAAAATTTTCTGGTACTCGTGCGTCATAAAAAGTAGTTACTAATTTTTCACATATTTCAATAAATCTAGCAACTAATTCGGATTCACCGTAAAATTCGGGAATCATTTGTAAATATTCCGTTTTAAAAGCCATTTCGTCTTGTCGGGAAATAGGTGAACGTGAACGATCTCTACCACTAAGTGGATTACTAGTACTAGGTTGAGAGTTAATATTTAAATTTCCCGTTAATTCGGTCATCAAGAGAAAAAGCAAAACCTCATAAAACAATTTTTGTACTTACATAAGCATCCAAATCTCCAACGTCATACCAAAGTTTTTTGAATCTCTAAGTGTTTCGATGTTTGGAGAGCTTTGAGTTCCGCCTTGGAATCTTCTTGGAGTACCAAAGTTTTGAATCTCGGAGTGTCTCGATGTTTGGAGAGCTTCGAGTTCCGCCTTGGAATCTTCTTGGATTTCTAACCCCGTTAATCGTAAAAACGAAAAAACCAACAATATTCTCTTGACGGTTTTCAGGGTATCCTACCGACTGCGCCAATTAATTAACTTCGAAGCACAATTGTTTTTTTAAAAATGATTTTTATTTTTCTCAACAAAATTAACGGTTACAAATTAATAGTTACTGTATAAATTTAACAAATGATTTAACTCTGACAATATGAATAATTGAATGAATAATAATTATAATAATTAAAGCTTATATAACTTTCCTAATCTACAGACTACAATAGAAGAATAGAAAATAAAGATAAATACTAAAAGGGCTGATTAAGCACACACATGCATGAAGCTGCGTAAGATCGGCGATGATCTCCATGTCGTGGGCATGGGGTGAACGGTAGGTAACTTACATTTTATAATATATATTCATGAACATGAGGCATTGTAAAGACTATAAACTGATCAAGAAAAAGCAGGTAATACATTGCTCCAGAAAAGGTAATTCTTGGTTTTCAAGTGTTTAGTAGGCCAACTAAAATTATGACTTAATTCTTTTTTAAATATAAAATATTTTAATTTCATAGTTAAATAATTATTTAATGTTAACGTAATCTTAAATCTAAACATTTTCTAAGGAAATGCTGAAGGATTGTAATTATGGTCAATCAAGGGCTTAGTACGATTTCTAATTTATGACGTAACTCATTTTTGCTATATAATAAGTAGTACTTTAGGTAGACCTCACTTAAATATACTGTTTAGTGATTGAAGTGTTCTAACAGAGTATCGAGGTAATAATGGTACCAATAGAAGGGTGTGAATTACTACCATTCATACCACGGGTGATTTACAATAGCGACAGGTATGACGATGTAGGTACATACTTCGAAAGGGGATACCCTATCGAAAATACTGTCAGAACCTACTGTTCTGAGTTTGTGATAGTAGGAGTGCGGATGGCCAATTTCCCTGAGGTATGCAAATATTTTACATGTACAGTTGGTCCCAGTTGGAAGTAGGACAAAAGTAATCACGATCGCGTATTCTTTGTCCTACTTCGAGGTGGGAGCAACTTTACATCGTGTTACTTTAATACGATAATACATCAATTTGAGATGAACCAGATCAACCGATTAACGTTCCATCGTACACATAGGAATGAGATTTACCTATGTATCAAGTGCGGGGACTCATGCCATAGGGAGGTATGCTTCGACGACGATCCTATAACACCTGATAGTGACATAAATACAGTAATAGTAGCCACCGTTGATGGGTGTATATTATATGACATTTAATTTAAAAAATAGTATATTATATAACAAGGTACGATAATAAGGAACGATTAAATATTAATATTTATGTATTTTTATAGTAAATATTTCTATTAGCGTTTTCTGCTTCGACAGTGCAAGTGCGCACTGGTGTGCACCGAGTTCAACCTCTGACGTCATTGCACTTTTACGGGTTTTCGAGTTTGTCAATCGAAGCTGAAAACGAAAGCTCCACTCAGTGCAAGTTTTTTAGGAACCTCTAACGGCAGAATTGTAAACTAACCAACAAACATATTAACATAACCTCACATAACCTCTGCGAACTGTAAGTATGGATTTAGTAGAAATAGAGTTCATAATAAATGGGTTACCGTTTAGCCTGACTTTAGATAAGGAAGTATACTCAATTTTAATGGGTATGAAAATTTTAATTCTATTATATTTAATAATAAAAATAAAACATTACAGTGAATAACAACAGTGCACTTCAATACATTAGGGATCTCATTAATGCAAATGTTATTAATGTTGATAATTTAGAAGACTTACAGCGTGTTGAAGTAGATGGGTAAGTACATGTATAACATCATTTTAATTCATAATTTCTTATTTCTTCTCAACATTTTATAGATCAACTACGATGTTACTGGATTTAGCTGATAAAGAAAACTTGGAACAAGTGGTATCAGCCCCAGGTGAGCATTTTCTAAAGTCTTTTAATATGTATACACATTTTAATATGTACGTATAATAGTATATAATAAAATTAAAAAATATTTCAGATAATGAATGGGGTGTTTCGGAAACTAAATTTCTTCTCGATAAATATGAACAATATTTATCCTTGGTTGGACCAATGAAAAGGTTCAAAACAAAAAAGTTAATGTGGAAGCAAATATCACTGGACATTAAAAATATATTAAATTTAAATAGAAATGAAACGCAGTGCGAAAATAGGTACAAAACAGTATTAAAACGCAAAAAGAAGGCAATTGAAAATAACGGAAAATCTGGTTCCTCTAGGATGGAAGTACAGTATGAAGCCGAAATGGCAAAGATAGCAGGGCAGGATGATAGTATTGAACCAGAAGTTTTAAGAGGACAATCAGCTTGCACATTTAAATCAAATGTTCTTAATAAACCAAGTTCTAGTTTAAGTTCAAGAGAAAAACCCAATCCAATCGATGAAAAAAGGCCCCACCTTGAAAAAGAAAGAACCATGGTAAAAAAAAACTTTTGTGATGTGTACAAGCAGGTACAAAAGGAAAAAGAAGACAATCGTGAGAGACGTCACAGGGAAAAAATGGAACTTATGGAGGCTTTTATAAAAGGTCAATCTAAAGATAATTAAATTTACTTAGAATTTTTGTTTATTTATCTTTACAAATTTTGTTTATTTTATACTTTTGTTAAACTGTTTAATTATACAGGGTGTCCCATTTTAATTAATCCAGCTGAATATCTTGGAAACTAAGCGATTTCATTAAAAATGTTTCAGACAAAAATTGTAGCGGCTCGAGGGGGACATATAATTGAGCCATGGGTTTTTAATTTTTATGGGAGTTTTATGGGGAAATATTTTTTTTCAAATGGGAACCTATAAATTTTATTATTGATTCGCAATTTATGAAAAATAATAAGCAACTTTTGGTTAAACATTTTTCTTAGGAAATTTCAATTATTTATGATATTTGCCAAAATTAACACACATTTTAAGATTTCGATTCAGTTTTTCTAGAAAACTAATTTTTTTTAAGAAAAATCCCAAAAGGCAAAAAGTGCCTAAATTAATGTAAGGATTTAGAAAAACCCGTAAAAAGTTTTTAAAATTTATTTAATTTTTTTTTAATTTATTTAAAAAAAATTATTTTTTTACGAAAATGTAAAATTATTTTTTTTAATATTAAAATTAAAGATAAGATAAAAGATCATCATAAAGATCATTTTTTGCCTCTTGCGATTTTTCTTGAAAAGCTTTAGTTTTCTAGTAAAACTCAACCGAAAATCTCAAAATTTCTGATTATTTTGGTGAATATCACGAAAAATTGAAATTTAAAAATAAAAAAATTTAACCAAAAGTTGCTTATTATTGTGTAAAGATTACGAATCTACAATAAAAATTATGGGTTCCCATTTAAAAAAAAATGTTTTTCCATAAAAACCCCATAAAAATTAAAAACCCATGGCTCAATTATATGTCCCCCTCGAGCCGCTACAATTTTTGTTTGAAACATTTTTAATGAAATCGCTTAGTTTCCAAGATATTCAGCTGGATTAATTAAAATGGGACACCCTGTATTTTTATAGTCTACAACATGAATGTGATTTTCGTTAAACTATATAATTTTATTTTTATACTTAAAAAAAATGTGATTTCAGAATAATATTAATTTTATTACTTATTTAATAAGTACTTAGAATTATGTTTATTTTATACTTTGTACTGTGATTTAAAACTACTTGTTTGAGTAATAATTTTATTTTTTTAAATTGTGTATTTAACAACCCATTTCATTATATTTCCCAAAATAGGTATGAGAAAAAAAAGGATATTATATATCACTAAATAATAGTTGTTTATTTAGCAAGTGGTGCTATCAAAATACAAAATGCATTTTTTATCTAAACAATCTACAATTCTAAAATTTTACATATTTACAATTATTTATATCTTAAAACATTAAATAATCAATAAAAAATATTAATAATTTTCCCTAATGGTAAAATTACATTAAAAAATCTTTAATTTCTACGCAGCGGGTTATTTATTATACAACAAATTAAGTTACGTTTTCTTTCCCCTATTTGCCTTAATCTTGCATCGTTATCCACTAAATCATATAAATTAAAATCATCCTGCTCTTCCTCCTCAATTTCGATCTCATCATCATTATCAATGCACAAATTGTGCAAAGTGCAACAAGCCAAGATAAATTTTGTCATTTTATCTACTTGGTGAAAGTCTAATATAAACAATTGTCTGAATCTGGCCTTCAATAGACCGAATGAATTTTCTATCAGCACTCGTGTCGCACAAAATTTTTTATTATACAGTCTCTGTTCTCCTGTAATGTTGCCGTAGTCTTTGAAGGGTGTTAGTAAATATTGTCGCAGAGCATAAGCCCCATCTCCCAACAAATGAAAATTTTCACCACAAATTTGTGGCAATCTTTCACTTATAAATGATAGCCGAAAAACCCGACTATCATGCATTTTCCCCGGTGGTCCAGTGAAGCAGTCTATAAATCGCTTACGATAATCACAAATTGCCTGTAATGTCAATGACGGTTTGTCGTGTCTATTAACATATGTAGATTTAATTTTATGTGCAGGTGTCCTAATTTCTATATAGGTTCCATCAATACAACCTAGAACTCCTGGGACACCAGATACCTAAAAAAATTGCATTACAATTTATATTTACATTATTACCAATATTTACCTTCTCGAATTGTTCAGCCATAAAGGCCTTTTCATTAGGCGTCTCAGGAAATTTTATAACATTGGCGCTTAATTCCACAAGATAATTCATGACCCTTTCTATTTGGTTAAATACAGTTGTTTGACCAACCCCGAATCGTTCAGCCACGTCCCTTAAGCAACATTTATTTGATGCAAACCTATTAATACAATTAAAATATTAAGTTTTATAATAAATTATAAAGCCAATATAACATACCACACAAATGTTAACACATGATTTTCTGCAGAATACATCTCGCTACCACTATGATTTTCATTACCAATATAATATTTTGAAGCACAAAACCCTTCGATTAATTGATCAACTGTAGACCTTTTAAGGCGGAATGTGGATTTAAACTAAAACATAATAATTGTTTTCATTTAATTAATATAAAAAAGATTTATTATAGTTTACCTGTTGATTGGAATATTGGTGAACAACATCTTCTACATATCCCTCTATTCGGGGTATATTACCTCCTTTTTCCAGATTTAAAAATTCTAATTCACCCTCACTAGAGGATGAAGAAGATTCCAAAAACTCCTGACACAACATAACCATATTTCTTGTTTTGTCCGCCATATTTGCACTGGAACTGGTGCACCGGCTACCCGAGCCGGTGCCGAAAAAGTTGCACTCAGTGCGAACTCATGCGCACTGGGGCGTAAGCAGAAAACGTTAACACTGAAAAAGTTCGCACCGACAAGGTAAGCAGAAAACGTCGCACGTATTCGGTGCAGCACTAGTGCGCACCAGTGCAATAAGCAGAAAACGCTATATCGCAGATACCGTTGATTTTTCGTATCGCATGCGCTTCAATCGGCAAACACCAACTTTGCGCTCTTAATACACAAATAACTATTTTATAGTAAATATACTTTTTTTCTGTCAAAATGTTTCTAAAGTATGTATGTGCGAAAATATGTGGTTTCACATTTAAAAATGTTTTTTTATTGTGTTATTATGTGTTACGATTTTAATATTTATTTGTTGACTAGATTTTTATTTCATTTTTTAATGTTGTAATTTTTATATCAATGTCATAATTAAAATAAAATAATAATAAGACGCAGTATTTTCATTACAAGTAACACTATTTTCAATAATTTTATTTGTATTTTTAATACAAATCAATACAAATTAATGTTAATACAATTAAAGATTAACATACTTTTGTCTTTCGAATCTTAAAATCATCGAGTTTGACTTTTTTCTTCCTGGTGGAAAAGTTTTGATGTTTCAAAATATATTAATAATTACAAAAAGGAGATTCTTTCTGTTGTTTTCAAGTGGATCGAGTCTCTCTCAATTTGAGTTCCAGTTTCCTATTTAAAAAAGAAAAAAATCTTGACAGGAGTTGAAAGGATTTGAAATCTATCAATTAAAAAATATTCACGAAGTAATTAAAGTAAAACAATTTTCTTACAATATTTTACTAAATATTACCATTACTATGGAAGAGGTAAGTCTTAAATTATTCATTCAAAAACGAATTTCATTGGTGAAATCAATTATAACAATTTTCAAATTTCGTAAATAATTTAAATGTCAATAACTTAAATAATGATATTGAAAACTTAAAGGTCAGAGTTAATAAGTTTTCAGAAATTTTTGATAAATATGAAGCAATATACATCACAATAAGTATATTAGGTTCTGATAATAATTTAGCTAAATATGAAAAATTTCAACACGATTATTATGAATTATTAGAAAGTGCTAATAATATTATTAATAATTTGCATAAAAAAAAAATAAACTAAGTTCGAAAATGTCAAATTACCTGAAATGAATTTACCATTCTTTGATGGAACATTTACAAAGTGGAGAACATTTTCTGATTCTTTCATGTGTATAATACACAATAATAAAAATTAACTATCAAAAAATATTTTATTTAAGAAGTTGATTAAAAGAAGAACTTTTAAATATAATATGTTCTTTAGAAACTACTGACTTTAATTATAATATAGCTTGGGAATTATTTAATAAAAGATATAATAATATAATACTCGTAGAATCATTAATACTCACATTCAAAATTTATTAAATTTAAAATATTTGGTAAGAGACTCTCAAAATTCTCTTTGCCAATTCATCGATTCTTTTCAGAATAACATAGAATGTTTAAAATCTCTAAAACAACCTGTTGAACCATGGAATTCTATGATTATTCAAATTTTTTTTAAATAAGCTTGATTTTTTTACCAATAAATATTGGGAATCAAAAATAAATAATAAAGACGATTCAAATTCTTTCCCTGTAGAAATCAAAATTGTGTTTAGCTTGGAAATTCTCTTCACCAATTTAATTATTCTTTTCAGAAAAAAGAACATCGAATGTTTAAAATCACTAAAACAACGTGTTGAACCATGGAATTCTATAATTATTCAAATTTTGTTAAATATTTTAGTAAAGATATGAACAAATATCGTGTCAACATTAAAATACACATTATCCTAAAAATATATGGTTGGCCACTTTTTTTACAATTTATACAAAAGGTTAGTTATTAATACCTATTTGTTTTTATTTGTAAATAAGTTCTTTACTACCCAGTGTTTGTGTTTTTTGGAATTAAAATGTACAAAATAGTTTCATCCAGTTGCCTCTTGAGATTATTGTTATTATTAACTGATTATAATAATAACTGACTTGGTAGATATGCTTCAAGTGATTGTAATAATAAATTCAAAATTTATTTTTGAGTTAGGGTGTATACATCCGATCAGTTAATAGATTCATCTTGAAATTATTCAGAAGTTCGTAAATTGTTTTGCGTTCGAAGAAGTTAGCCATGTCAATAAAATACAACGTACCAGAAAAAATAATCAAGTAACTTCTTCGGTAAATAGTTTTTCACAACTAACAATGTGCAAACCAGAATCTGCAATAAATATTTAGAAAATTGTGACGTCACAGATTATAAACCAAATTGTTAGGTACTTACTAAATTTAATGAGAGTTTCACAGTCCTTTGATAATGATGTCTAAACCTTCAAGTAAGTTTTAATTTATATTTTCAAGGAAATTTAATGAGGTAATTAATGATATTGATTTTCCTGTAATATTTGTAATGATGTAATAAAATTTTGGGAGAAAAACAAAAGAAATTTGAATTTTTAGAAAATTAAGAAAAAATCTTGAATGGATAATCTGAATCTAGTTCAATAAATAATTTTATACTTCAAAATCTTGTTGATGATGTGTATATACTATTTTACATAAGATTAAAATATTAATTAAATGAAATGTGTAGGTACTTTTAACGAAAAAAGGGTTTTAATTTTCAAGTAAAAGTATGTAAAATTACAAAATGTAAATCACCTCTAAAATCATTCCGAAGTAAGTACTTGTTTTATGTTTGTTTAAAATATTAAATATATTTTATAAAAATTAAACTCATGAATATGAGACATTGTTAAGACTTATAAAGTAATCAAGAAAACCAGGTAATATATTTTAAAGGTAATTGTTGGCTTTCAAGGGATTAGTACGACGACGACTAAAATTATATGACAATGAGTTAAATAATAATAAACTTTTAAAAAGGAATTGAATATTTTGGAAGTATTAAAGATTTTTCTTATTTTTGAAAATTCTAATTTTTATTTTTATATTTTAACAATAACAGACACAAATTCATCAAATAAAATTTTTATTGAACTAGATTCAGATTATTTCTTCAAGATTTTTCTTATTTTTTAAAAAGAATCAAATTTCTTTTTTTATATAGTTGAGTAAAACTCTTGAGTCTTCTTGTATCCAACTTTATTATATTAAATAATAAGTTATACCTTAGGTATAAACATGCACAATCGATTTCGAGATTATTAAAATCTCATCATCAGGTGTATATGTACAAGAATCTAAATAAGCAAATATGAAGTTCACAATAATGCTATAAAAATATGACAAAATAAAATTGACATTGACAGCACGACAGAGCTTTGAAAGAATCAAAATTGTTTAAATTAATTGCGGAATTGATTGATTGTTTATAGCTAAGGTATATATTATTATATAATATAATAAAGTTGGATACAAGAAGACTCAAGAGTTTTACTCAACTATTTAACATTAATCCAGATCAGCAGTGTCACTTATTACCCAATTCTTTTTTTATCCCAAAATCTTATTACATCATTACAAATATTCCAGGAAGGTCAATGTCATTAATTACCTCATTAAGAGAAAGCACTTAACGACCCTCACTAAGAGAAAGTACTTAATGACATCATTAGCACTAATGAGAATAAAGTGTCACTATACTACTCACATATTATCTCGACTTTTCAGTAATAATTTTATATGACTTTTTTCCAATAATATTATTTTCTCATCCTTATATTTTACTTTAGGAAGCATATCATTGTAAGTGACAATTTAATTTAACAAACTTTGTTTTGAGGTTCGATTTATTAATTGCTTAAGAGGATAATTAGAGGTTTTAACTTGTTTTTTTTTTATTTTCTGCATGTAGTTAACAAACTTGAATGCACTAAACTCATCTAGACATCCATGGTATTTAACATCGTTACATAAATGAATTAAATTGTGAACATTGTAAGTAGTGGATATTTACCGGTTCTGGATCATCCACAATCCACAATTTGGAAGCCCCGCCTCCCATGTAAAGTCCCCATAAGGAGTGTGACGCCCACCCCCCACCTAAATCCCTCCCACCTGAGCTCTGATTGGTCGATTCTCCCCTCCTTCCTGACGTCTGATTGTTCCTGCCCCACCTTAGCTCCTCCTTCTTGAGCTCCTATTGGTCCTCCAGTTGCCCCACTCTAATTTTATTGGACGGCGGCCATTTTCCTAATTATTGCCCCACCCCAAGTACGCTGATTGGTTACCTGCTTAAGTAAGTGCTGCCATCTGCGAATCGGTAGCTTAAGTTACTGATTCTAGTGGCGCCATCTGAAGTTTGCGGCAAAGCGCCAAAGCTTAAAAAAAACACTCGCCACCGTGAATCGAAGCCACAGTCTTTGTTTTGCGTTTTTTTAATTCCAACGACTTAGCGGTTGTGACCACCAAGCAGTTATCATTTCTTTAGTTAGAAATGTAATATATATCGTATTTTACCTGAGACATTGGTATGTGGGGTGATTAAACTCATCAAGGATGTGTGTAATTTACTTTTATTAAATATTTACGCAATAATTATCTTAAAATTTGGTAAAAACCCAAAAATTATTATACGTAGAGCCAGATTATCATATTGGTTGTATATTAGAACTTTGGTGATTGAAATTACGTTAATATGCAGAGGAAGCAAATTTATTTTCATTTTTGAATTATTTAAACTTATACAATAAAATGCATCCATTTCAAAATAATGTAAACGTAGGTAGTGTATAAAAAATAACTTGCAATGTTTTGAAGTGCTGAGGTATTTAATATCTTAATCAGCATAAAATATTTCATTGAACTTGTAATGTGTAAACTGCGTATATCTCAGAATGATGTAAGAAAATAAATATTTTTTTTAATAATTTGTAATGTTAAATACATATTATAATTAATTGGGACATAATATAAAATATTAAAAATACTTCATTCCAATAATTGGGAATTATTTAACAAGTGTATGCAATGGAATTTTTATTATTTACTAAATTTTTATTTTTATGTGACATGTGTATGAGTGAAATGGAATGGTGTTTAAATTGCAATCTTGCAAAAAATCAGTATAAATATTGAACATTTACTATGCAGAAAATAGTTCCAATTTGTATCGTGCAACGGCAGCCAAGAAGCAACAGTCAGCAAAATGTTCAAGAAGAATTCAAAAGTGTCGAAAAAGATGTCCAACTTCAATCCATACTACAAACCGAGACCCTCTACCTCCAATGCAGAAGAACGGGAGCTCAAGATTTGCGAACCATCCTCATTCCTCCAGGACGATTGGCAGTTAACACCATCCCAGCTGCAAAAAATTGATGCCGATGTAGAAAAAGCGTTCCCATCACCACAGCTCAACAAACCCAAGTCCGGTGATTATGGGATCAAATACGAAACTAGGAGGCTGTTATTTGAGGAAGTCTACCCACTTAACATCTGCGGATCGAAGGTGATTAGATTTGGAGTGGATCCCTTCAACAGCTTCCAGCCAGTTGTTTTGATATCGAAAACTGGGTACGAAAATGATGTTCGGTTCAATCGAAGCACCTTTAACGAATTATTATTCTTCGTGCCGAACATGATAAATACCATGAACAGTAAGGGGGAAGATGTTATCAACCTCACCGAGTACGTGGTGAACATCCAGAGCAACTGGGCCCAGCTTAAGAGGATTGACGTGGACGAGAAAATAGCTTTCTATCTGGGGGTGCAGTCGCTCCAAAACCTGCAAGACATGGTCCTATTTTATCTGGAGAGGTTCAACATTGTGGGAGTCCGAAATTGGCAGCCCTTCGAAGATTTCCTCCACCAAGTATACAGCAGGGTCCTGAATGATAATCGGTTTGAGGTCCAGAATTCTGATATTTTAGCACAAATCAATGATGATAAAAATGAGGATATTCGACCATTTTTGTGCGAGGTGTATATTAAGTTTAATTCATTTTTAAAGAAAAAAATTGAGGATCTCTTAAATTTAAATTTGCACACAAATCGTTTGTATTAAATATGTTTATTTTGTTTTAAGGTTTAATTTTTATATTTAATTTTTATGTCTTATTTTTTATATCTTTTATAAATAAATGCATATTTAAATTTTATTTTTTTTTATTTTTAAATTTATTTATCCTGATTTACAAACTAAAATTAAATTAAACATGGTAAGTAAACATTTTTTATCATAATAAATTATTTAAATTTAATAACATTAAAAGTAAGTTAATAAATCGTGCTTGGTTCCAAGAAAACAAGTTCAACACTACAAAACATTATTTTTGCTAATCCAGCTATTATGAGTTTTATCAAGCCCGAGCCACTTGACAAACACTTTATCATTCTTTTTTCTAATAATTTTTTCAACAAGATATGCATCTTCGTGTTTAACTTTTTGTAATTCCTCCGAGTAAAATGCTCCTTTTATGGGTTGGCCCTGCATATCCTCTAATAAATACGTTATTGGATTGGTTATATTCATTTTTTTTACACGAAATATCTCAGTGGTCCAGTTTACCAAATAACTTTTGTCGAAAACCGCTTTTTGCTTGCTAATTCTTACGACATCACCAACATTTAGTTTACCACGTCCGGCTATTTTTATATGAGAATAAACTGTATTTAATAAAATATATTCATTTATCTTTGAAACGTCAGCAGGTTTCATATTTATTGTTGTGTGTTTAGTATTATTGTAAGATTCGATAATTTTTTCCAGAACATCACACCACTTATACTTTCCAGCTAAACTGAAGTGTATGTAAATTTTTTCCTTTAATGTGCGAATAACACGTTCAGCAATAGACGCCTTCATGATGCTAAATGTTGAATAATGATTTATTCCGTTGATTTTCATAAGTTTTGAAAAGTTTTTATTGTAAAATTCTTTGCCTTGATCTGTCTGCAAATTTGAAGGTTTTCTCCCCATTTTAAATATTGCTATCATCGCGTTTGTTATGGTGGATCCACTTTTATCTTTTACAGGAACAGCCCATAAGTATTTAGAAAAACAATCAATAACAACCAAAATATACTTGAATCCTTTATTTTCCCGTGCGTAAAGTTGAAATTCAGCTAAATCCGCTTGCCATAAATCATCAATGCCCTTTATAATAGTTCTTCGTCTTTGAAATTTTTTTCTAGCTGGTTTATGAAGTTCATTTACAATATCTTGCTTTACGTCGCTCATTTTTCTTGATATAAATATTGATTGTGAATGTACGATTTAATTTCTGCTATACTCTTATCGATTTTTGAATCCATCTCATAGAGAAGTTTATTTGAAACTGAGTCGAGAGTTTTCTCTAAATTTGCTATAAGCTGATTAGTTTTCATCTCAGAACTAGAAATCTTCTTACTCATGGACTTATTAACATCTTTTAACATATTGTTTATATTTTCATTATGCTCATTTTTTAAATTGGTTTTTAAGTTATTTATTTTTTTTATTATTTCTAATTCTAAATCATCAACGAATTTCTTATTTACTGCATCCATTGTATCGATTGGTGTTGATAGTTCTGTTAATCGTCTGTTTTCAAGATTAAAATTCCCATCTCTGGTAAACAAAAAGCCTGGACCTGGAGGACCAGGTTTTATCGAATTGATATTTTTTAAGTGACGTCCAAATTTATCGACGCTCATGATGTCAATCATAAATGATAACTGGATATTTTTGATCTAGCACACCTATTTATGTGAATTATAAAATTAAATTTGCCTCTCTAAGTTCTTCCTCAATTCTAATAATTTCGTTTTCATGAGAATTATTGCCCACCCCTCTTGACGCATGTAATATATATATATTCGTATCCAAAAAGAAACAATAAATAATATAAGCAGTTATATAACACCAGACCAAAACTTCGCACAATTAATTGCAGATGGACTTGCTTCAGCTAATTCAGAATTATTTGTAAAATTTTCAAGTTTTGGACAAATTAAGAGATGTTCCATATTTTGAATTTCATCACCACAAGAACAGGAAAGAGATCCATCATAAAAGCCCCAAAGTTTCATATTATATTTGCAACGACCAACTGATGTACGTAATCTATTAAGACTTTTCCAAATTATCCAATCTTGATTGGCACCAGGTGGAAGACATTATTTTGGATTTAAAAGTAAATTCCTATCTTTATCATTTAATGATTGTTCCCACAATTCAATTCTCTTTATAGATTTAGTACCCAGAAGAGGTAGAACACTAGATAAAAAACTTTTACGAGATTTTAGATGATTAATTTCTGCTCTTTTACCATACAATGGATGAAGAATATCATTTTGTTGAATATAACGTTCATACATGCTTGCTACAGACCTTCTTATATTTGGAGGAGCAATCCCACTAAGAATATAAATATGACTAATTAATGTAGGTCTTAGACATCCAGTAATTATTCTACAACTTTGATGTAGAATAGTATCTAACTTTTTCGTATGACAAGATCTCTCCCAAACTGGAGCAGCATATTCTGCTGCCGAAAAACATAAAGATAGTGCGGTAGTTCTTAAGGTATGGGGAGAAGCACCCCATTTAGAACAAACCAATTTTTGAAGTAAATTATTTCTAGTGGAAACTTTGGCTTTCGTTTTCTCAATGTGTTTGTTAAAAGATAATGTTCTATCTAAAGTAATTCCTAAATATGTTGGGTATGCGTTATACTCTATTTGTTGATTATACCATTTAAGTCTTAATTTTTGATTTGCACATCTATTAATTAGGTGAAAAAGGCTTGATGTGGTTTTTGACGGATTTGGACGTAGACAATTATTATAATAATATATTGACATATTTTGAAGAGCATTTTGTAAGTTTCCTTCAATAATAGAAAACGATTTATTTTGGGTTGTAATTGCTAGATCATCAGCATATATAAAACTTTCTGTATTGATCGTAATTGGTTGATCATTGGTATAAATATTAAAAAGTATAGGAGCTAGAACACTACCTTGAGGAAGTCCATTTTTTTGCCTTCTCCATCTGCTATTTTTTCCCCATAATTCCACAAAAAAGCATCTATTTTCTAATAATAGCTGGATGATCTTAACAAGATTAAAGTCTTTTGTTATATTATATAATTTCAGTAAAAGTTTACGATGATTCACAGTATCATAAGCTGCTGAGAGATCAACAAATACTGCTCCAGTAACCAAACCTTTTTCGTAACCATCTTCAATATATTGAGTTAAATTTAAAATTTGACCGCAACAATTTTTTCTTGGTCGAAATCCTGCTTGTTCTGGAATTAGTCTATCATCTATATTTAATGACAGTCTATTAAATATCATTCTTTCAAATAATTTATAAAGGCAACATAAAAGTGATATTGGACGAAAGTTTTTAGGATCATCTAGAGATTTTCCAGGTTTCGGAAGAGAAACAATTTTTGATTTGCGCCAAATTTTAGGAATCGAATTTTCAATAATGCAGTTATTAAATAAATGTAATAGCCAATTTTTAGTATTTGGTCCAAAATTAACTATCTGTTCATTTCTTAAATCATCTAAACCTGCTGATTTTCCACATTTTAGCATATTGATCGCAATTTCGAGTTCATTTAAATTAAAAGATGAACTGTAACTATTTACTTCTTCTGCATAGTCTGTTATAAAGTAATTTTTAGGAATTTTATTGGATTTTCCATTTATTATAAGATGGTGAGCTACTTGATTAGCTGTAACGTCTGATTTAATAACTGGTCGTATTGAATCATTATTAATTACATTTAAAGTTTTCCAAGCTTTTCTACTAGAATGTTTCATATCGATATTTTCTATAAGTTTTTGCCAAATTTCTTTGCGATTTAAACTAATTTGAGTTGTTAGTTGATTACCTAAATCAAAAGTACTTTCAGAGAATGGATCTGTTTCAAAACTATTTGAATAATCTTTATATAGTTTGACTAGATCTTTAGTAAGTCCATGAATGTATTGAACTCTACATCCTCTAGGAATAAATTTACGAGATATTCGTTTAACAGTTTCAATAAATAAGTCATAATTAATTACTTTAGGTTCTATTGATAAAACAGCTTGATCCAACGATTTAGAAAATTTAGTCCAGTTTGCTTTTTTAAAATTAAAACGACGTCGAAAAGGAATAATTTGTGGTACAACTATAGCTGTAATTTCCAACATGATAGGTCTATGTTGTGAGTGGGGGATTGGATCTAAAACTCTTTTCTTACAATTGTTTAATAAATTATTATTAACAAAAATTAAATCTGGATTATAACCTTTTTTCCATCTACTGCTATTAAAAGAATATGGTAATTTAGCATCATGTATTATATTAAGGTTTTCATTTTCTGCCCAAGTTTCTAATAATTGTCCATCTTCGTTTAATTTTTGATATCCCCATGTAGGGCTTTGACTATTAAAATCTCCTATAATAATTTGTCCAAATGATGGTGATGACATTTTTGGAGTACTAAACTTAAAAGATTCATTTGGGGGTTTATATAATGATGTAATATTAATTTTATTAATGGTAACGGTTAACATCTCGATATTATTATTATCTGATTTATAACTGGAACTGCAAATTATATCATCTCTCACGAAAATTGCACTACCATATTGTTTATGAGGTCTTTCTACTATTAATGTCATACCTTTAATCAACAGACGGTTTGAATTTAAATCTTTATGTGTTTCTTGTAAACATAAAACATCACAATTATTGTAGCTACATATATCTGCAATTAAATCTTGCTTTGCTGATGACAATCCTTCAATATTAATTGAGATAACTTTAAAGGCCGAAGTAGAAGGTGAATCCATTGTATCGTGTAAAAAAAATATTAAATAACTTGTTTCTTTATTGGTGGTTGCAGAATTATTAATGCCGCGGATAAAAACGCTTCTGCAATGGCAAATTTAAAAATTGTCAACTTGTCAACTTGACAATTTATTTTAATTTAATGTAATGTAATGTAATAAACACAATCGATCTACAAGCTCATTAGGGTCGTCCCAGTAAACATATTCCAATGGTTTTTGTGTTAATTTCAAAAAGCCGGTTCCAATTCTATTTCGTGATGCTCTTGTTGTAGGACCGCTGTAACTCTGAAGTCGGTTTGGAAGAGTTGGTTCGACAAATAAAGGTTTTATTATATTTTGATATTTGTAAGACTTTGAACCTTTAATTTGCTGACTTGGATCACCGTTTCTTCTCAGTGCAGAACTCTTTTCCAATATTTCCTTATATGCTTCTTTATCATTATTATTAAATCTCTCAGGATCTTTCTTAAATAAAAGTTCATAAAGACCTGGGGTTCCTTTGTAGATCTTCTTTTCAATAATCAAATCTGCACCATTTAACACAATGTTAGATTTTCCAATTTGCCATTTTTCCGTAAGTGGGTTATATATAATGCCATAGGTAGTATCATATTCATCTTGTGTATCTTTCATTAAACCATTAATGTACTGCTTCGGAAGTTCATCAAATTGTTCTAAAAACTGATCATAAACTTCAGGTCTTACATCTTCAAGATATGATTGATAGAATGGTCTCTCTTCCTCAAATACATAATCATCCAAGTCATCATGTACCACATCCTCATATACAGTATCTGTCAATTTTGGTGTTTTAACAGGTGCTTTATATTTGTTAGAAGTAGCTTTTCGTTTATAATTTCTTGATGATTCATCATTATTCGCTTCCAATTTTTCTTCTTTTGGTTCCTCTTTCGAATCCTCCTTCGGTTCAGCTTTAACTGAAATTTTATCTGACTGCTGTAAAATTCTTTTTAATGGCTCTACGATTGGCTTATAAGATTTAGCCAGTTGCTCTTCTGCATCAGATCGTCCTAATTTTAAGGCAAGGACCTTTTTCCTAATGTCGCTTTGAATTTTAATTAAACTTTTCTTAACCTCAACGCCTTTCTTATTCATTTTAGCAAGATATTATCAATATTATATAAATAGGTGTACGACCTTGAACAGGTTTTATCAGCTTTTTATCAGCTTTTATCAGGTTTTGAACAGGTTTTATCAGGTTTTGAACAGGTTTTATCAGCTTTTTATCAGGTTTTATCAGCTTCTGAACAGGTTTTATCGGGTTTTATCAGCTTTTTATCAGCTTTGAACAGGTTTTATCAGCTTTTGAACAGGTTTTATCAGCTTTTGAACAGGTTTTATCAGCTTTTATCAGGTCTTGAACAGGTTTTATCAGCTTTTGAACAGGTTTTATCAGGTCTTGAACAGGTTTTATCAGGTCTACGTATGACTTGTTTCGATAAAGGATTAATTGTTACTAACAAGTTTTGTAAAAAATCTGTCTAAATATTTTCTATATCTTCCTTTGTTAACATCACTCTCCTTATCAATTACAAAAAATCCGAACTTCTCGTTCCAACATTGCGAGCATAATTCCTTAAATTCTTCAAATTTCATATCACCACCCACGTGATCATTATAAACATGCTTTAAATTCAAATCATCTTGCTTAAATAATATGATGAAATTTGCGTTGTCTCTGATAAGATGCTTAGGTATGCGGGTATAAGTTTGGCACAAATAAAACGAATCGAGACTTTTATGACGACCCATAGAAAAAAAATCTCTCATCTTCTGTTGATTTTCACAGGCCACATCATCAAAAATAAAAATCGAATTTTCTTTGGCATCATTTATGTTAATAATTTCGGTATTCTCCGAATAAGGAAAAAATCCAATTTCGGGCAAGGAGCACATAACCTCTTTAAGTAACTGGTATTTGGGCTGGTACAATGACTTTGAATACATGTATATATTTTTAAACTTTAAACCATTTGGATCAAAGATTAAACTAAGCATAACATTCGTTTTTCCACAATTCGAGGGACCACATATTATTGCTCGAATCGAGTTTGGTAATAAATTGCCATGTTTCTTCTTCACTTTATTTAATCCTTGACCCACATACTCATCTAAGTTTATCACCGCCAGGGTATCTTTTTGTTTTACAGTTTCCATCGTACTAACAAATTTTAGTATCGACATATCTATATATAATGATTGTTTCTTAAAAAAATCTTTCAAATGGCTTCACACGTTGGAAGAGGAATCATCAACACGCTAATAAATAAATTACCGATTGAGTTGCATATTCCCGGGTATCAGTATTGCGGACCTGGTACAAAATTGGAGGAAAGATTAAATCGACAAGACCTCGGCATAAATCCTTTGGACGCGGCTTGTAAACAACACGATATTTCCTATTCTCAAAACATGGATTTGGGTGAGCGTCATAAGGCAGATAAAGTTCTAGAAAAGGCTGCATGGCAGAGATTTAAATCAAAAGATGCAAAATTTGGTGAAAAAGCGAGTGCCTTGGCTGTAGCATCGGCTATGAAAGTAAAACGAAAATTGGGTATGGGTATGGGTATAAGATCCTGTAACAAAAATGCCAAAAATCGTTCTTTTACTGGTGGTGTTGTAAAAAAAGCAAAATATGCAATTAAAGGACTCAAGCATAAAAACAATAAAAGTAAGCAAACACAAGTCTTATTAAAGGAGGGGACCAATATTGCATTAGCCGCGGCTAGGGCTGCTGTACGCGATGTGGGTGGAAGAAAGAAGATAAAAACTCCGCGCATTATTCCGATACCCAAAACCGGAGGAGTTTTGCCGCTTATCCCCATTTTCGCTGGACTTAGTGCATTGGGAAGTTTGGCTGGAGGTACAGCAGCAATTGCTAAAGCAGTTTCGGATACGAAAACGGCCTGAAAAAAACTTCAAGAAGCGGAACGCCATAATAAAACAATGGAAGCAATAGCCTTGGGGAAAAAAGGAACAGGGCTCTACTTAAAGCCATATCGAAAGGGATTTGGAATTTGTCTTCGTAATTCAAAAAACTTTTAAGTCAGCTACCCCGCAGAGCACTTAGTGATGTGGACATTTTGAAATTTAATAAACAATATAAGATTAAATTCTTTAGAGGTGTTTTTATGCGAGATAAATTACCGAATAAACCATTTTTTAGAGAAAGTGGAATTGTGAATTTGGATAATTACTCGGGACCCGGAACCCATTGGGTAGTATACAGAAAGCAAGGCAATATTGTTAAATATTTTGACAGTTTTGGTAACTTACCACCACCTAAAGAAATTCAAAATTATTTAGGGGGTAGCGAAATAATGTATAATCACGATAGATATCAGAAATTTAATACGTATAATTGCGGTCATTTATGTATCGAATTTTTATTATAAATAAAGTATTTTTAACAATGTCCTTTTAGTCATGTCTCGTACTTTCACCCTAACAGGTAACACGTCTGTTTTAAGTAGAAACTATTACCCACCAATTGAGCTGAATTCTGCCGAATATTGTTTGGGGCTTATTGCATTTCATACGTTCAATACGATACCTAACATAGAAGAAGGTTGTAATAAATTTTATTTTGGATCGTCATCAATTACAATCCCAACTGGTTCCTACGAAATAACTGATATAGAAAAATATTTGCGACGACATTTAATTTTGCCCGCTGATGCCCAAAACGCTGCAGATCTGGACAAGTCGTTTAGCCTAAAACCGAATAATAATACTTTACAGTGCGAATTATTTAGTACATATGACGTGGATTTTCAACCAGCAGATTCGATAGGAAGACTATTGGGATTTTCGGGTAAACAAATTCTTCAAGCCAACAAATTGCACGTTTCTGATCAACCGGTCGAAATAATTAAAGTTTCAAGTGTGAGAATTGAATGTAATATTATTTCGGGCTCATATTACGATGATAAATCGGGTCATACGTTGCGTGAATTTTTTCCTTCGGTAGATCCCGGATTTGCCATAAATATTGAACCTAATAATATCTCATATTTATCAGTAAATACGAAAACCATTGATAATATAACAATTAGACTTTTGGACCAAAACGGAGAGCTGGTTAACTTTAGGAACGAAAAAATCATTGTTCGTCTTGAATTAATTGAACGGTCTAAGATAAAATAATGGGGATAGTATTTGTCCAAGAAGAAGAGCATAAAACGCTGACAGAAGAGTCTGCAACAGCCAGTAAGAAAAAAATCATCAAACGGTTAACACTAAAAAGTATTAATTTGTTAAAAGCTCTCGGCTATCATGTCAAAACTTAAAATATTTAACGATATTTCTTTTGATGAGACAATCGTAAAAGAGGAATATCACACATACTTGCCCAGGACGCAAAATTTTGAAAATAATGATGAAATAAGAATATTAATTCAAAATCAAGACTTGTACACTTTACCATGTGAGAGTTACATTTACCTCGAGGGAATAATAAAAAAACCGACACCTGAAGCAGGACAAACTTTGGACTTTAAATTAATAAATAATTCGTATTTGTTTTTATTTGAAGAAATTAGATACGAACTAAATGGGGTGGAGGTTGACAAAATTAGAGATCCTGGGATTACATCAACGATGAAAGGTTACGTTTCCTTCGGGGAAAGAGAATCTAAAGTGTTAAATTTGGCCGGATGGTGTCCACATATGGAAAATCATTTTCAACAAAAAGACTCATTTTTTGCTTGCATTCCCTTAAAAATGATTATGGGGTTTGGTGAGGATTATAAAAAAATAATCATCAA
The DNA here is from genome assembly GCA_963971135.1 of Stenus bimaculatus. NCBI lineage: Eukaryota > Metazoa > Arthropoda > Insecta > Coleoptera > Staphylinidae > Stenus > Stenus bimaculatus. The sequence continues at coordinate 14,427,542 of OZ020186.1, read as the reverse complement.
TGCGAAACAAGAATTGGTATTACTTCGTTCTAGGACGGACTTAAACGCTTACAAAGGATCTGAAAACTTTAAATTTCAAATAAATAAATTAGAATGGCGAATTCCCCACGTTATGATAAATGATGAGGTGAAACTTCAGATGCTTGAAAAAGTTAATATGGATGTTTCAATAAAAATTCCCTTCCGAAAGTGGCAGTTGTTGGAACTTCCGGGACTAAAAAATACCAAAAAAGAAATATGGAGTGTGAAAACTTCAACAAACATGGAAAAGCCCCGTTACGTCATCCTCGGTTTTCAAAATAATAAAAAGGATACCGCCAATAAAAATATGTCTCAATTTGATCATGTGAATATCGAAAACATTAAAGTTTACCTAAATTCAGAGTGCTACCCGTATGATAACATGAAACAAAATATGGATTTGGATAATTATGCCCTAACGTACTACATGTACTCCCAATTTCAATCTAGTTACTATGCACGAGCAACAAATGAACCTCTTTTTAATTATAGCCAATTCAAAGGTCATATGCTTTTTGTCTTTGATTGTTCTAAGCAAAAGGAAAGTTTAAAATCTTCGACTGTTGATCTAAAAATAGAGATGGAGACAACTGCATCATTTAATGAAAATATAAGAGCATATTGCCTCATTTTGAGTGATGCAGTAGTTGAGTACACACCTCTTTCCGGAATTGTGCGAATTATACATTAAAATGGCTAAACCTAATTTAATCATAGTTGACATTCAAGGCTTTACAATAAATGGTAAATTTGTTCCTAAAGAAATGTCAGTTTCCAAAAATGGTGTGGATGTCGACACTTTTCTTTTTAAACCGGAAAAACCATATTTTGCTTTAAACAAAGAAGATAGGAAACTGGTTACCTGGCTCGAAAATAATCATCATTGTCTAAAATATAGCACTGGATATATTAAAACTAAAGAAATTAAAAATATATTGGATAGTTACACAGATAGTTTTCAAGATATTTTTTATGTAAAAGGCCACCAAAAGAAGAATTTTTTAATGAGATTTACCCGAAACAGTATAATAAATTTAGAAGAGGAAAAAATTTGTGAAGTTTTAGTTGATAGTAAACATAATTGTGTAAATCATTTAAAATATATTTGTATATGTAGTAAATCAAATGTTACAAAACTATGCAACTGTTTACATATTTATAATAAATAAAACATCTATTTATAAGTATATAATAGTTTTTTGTTTAATTGAAAATTACCTGTTTTTTTTTGCAAATAATTAATATGAATCACTCAGTATGTCAGTAAATGCTGATCTTTAATAATGTGTAAAATGCAATTTTGCAATTTAACATTTTATTAAAATGTTCATACTAACAATATTGCTGATCATTTCAATATTGCGTTGAGCGAAGAACAAAGTGCTTTTTAACAATTTTTAGAGTTCGCTGTCCTTAAAAGTAGTACGTGTGTTTTATTTATAAATTAATTGCTATATTGGGGTAAGTTAATTTAAATAAAAATTAAAATAAATTTTTTAAACCTAATTATATTTATAGATTAAAACAAAATGAATTGCATTACTTGCAAAAAAGCATTTTCTTCAAAAAGCAATTTACAAAGGCACGAGAATAGTTGTGGAAAATCTATGCGAATTACTTGTAAAATTTGCAATAAAGATTTTTCCAGGGAAGATGCGTTGAAACGACATATAAGATCTGTCCATGTCGAATCGATTCTGTGTTCGGATTGTGGGCAAATTTTTAATTCAGCGTTGGAGTACACCAATCATACCCACACTTTTATTTCAACACCTAAACCAACTCTTAAAAGAAAAAATTCGAATGCAGCAGATAATTCCAACAAAAAGTATTGCCAACATTGCGATGAGACAATAAATAACCCTACACTCTTTTCGGCTCATTTAAAATCGAGGAAACATCAAAGCAATCTTCCCCAATCAACGGAAAATGGTGTCATACGTATTAAGAGCAGTTTTAAGAAACGTATTGCTACTTATAAAATAAACCCACCAAAAGAACCAATTGATATTGATTTTGTTACATTTTTAGATCATACAAAAAATAAAGTATATAATTGCATTAAAGAGTCAGTACAAAATACCAGCATTAAGGTAAATTTGGAATTGTTTGGGTATTTTATTAAACCTAATGGCACAGATGAAAATATCCAAACTGAATTGAAATCTTTTAACACAAAATTCACTATTGTAACAAAATCAAGTGATATTGGGAATTTATATAAAAACTGGTGCAAAGTACTCCAAACGAAAAGCGAAGAATTTCAAGTAAGAATTTATTAAACATAATGGTTTATAAGTATTTTATTCATTTATATATTTTAGGAAAAAGATAGTGGATGGGCTTTTTATGCGGTGTCACATTTGGAAATTAACATCAATAAATATACACCATTAAAAGGATCTTCATATATGAAATTGCCATCTGATATTGATAATAAAAAGGCATGCATCAATATTCAAAATGCTGATGATGCATGTTTGGCTTGGTGTATCGTTGCGGCTCTTTATCCATCTCAACACAACGTAAGTAGAACAACGAGTTACCCAAAATATGAAGATGTTCTAAATTTGAAAGGTGTTACTTTTCCTGTTAAATTAGACGATGTTAAAAAAATTGAAGTTTTAAATGATATTAGTATAAATATTTATGGTTTAGAGTTTAGTAAAAAATTAAATAAAAACTTAGTAGTAGGTCCAATTCATCTTACACAAAATAAAAAAAATAAACATATTAATTTGTTATACATTGAAGAAGGCACAAAAAGTCATTACATTTTAATCAAAAACCTATCCAGATTAATTTCTTCACAAGTATCATCCTATGAACATAAGACATTTTTGTGTGATGCCTGTTTAACCTTTTTTTCATCTCAGTTACGCTTAGATCAGCATTGTTTAAATGATTGTAGCCATGTTTACACAATTCTTCCGTCAGAAGATTTAAAATTACAAAAAAATGGCGATTTAATTCCTGGCAATATATTAAAATTTCAAAATTATCAAAATAAAATGAAAGTACCATTTTGCATTTATGCGGATTTTGAGTCACTAATCCAACCAATTTCAACATGTCACCCTGATCCATCTGGCACAAGTTACACCGAAAATACTCACATTCATGTACCCTACAGTTTTGCTTATTATATTGTGTGTTCATATAATAATTCCTTTAATAAATTTAAAACATATACGGGCTTAGATTGTCAACAAGTTTTTATAAAATCCATAGAAAACGAAACGCAGATAATATATGAAAATCATCTTAAACCGATAGTTAAAATGAATAATTTAGATCCTTTAGATAAATTAGTATTTTATGCAACAGATGACTGTCATATATGTGGTAAAATTCTGGATGATGATAGGGTAGCTGATCATTGTCATCTCACAGGTCGATTTATTGGACCCGCTCATAAAAGGTGCAATTTAAATTACAAGGTACCGAATTTTATACCTGTTTTTTTTCATAATTTGGGAGGATATGATAGTCATCTCTTCATAAAAGAATTATGTGAACATGCAAATAGTAACCTCAATAAGACTAATGACGAAATGGACCCTACTTGTAGCAATGATGATTATGAATACGATGAAGAGGATGAGGAAAATTATAAAGATTTTCCAAAGATTGATTGCATTGCACAAACCAAAGAAAAATATATTTCTTTTTCGAAAAAAATTAATGTTGATATGTATTTGGATAAAGATGAAAAAATGAAGAATGTACACATTAGATTAAGATTTTTAGATTCATTTAAATTTATGAATTATAGTTTGGATAAATTGGCAAAAAATTTGGCAGCTGAAAAATTTTATCATTTAAAAACAAATTTTAATGCTTTGGAAAAATTTAAATTGGTTACTAAAAAAGGAGTATTTCCGTATAGTTATTTAGATTCAATGGAAAAATTATTAGATGAAAAATTACCTGAAAAAAATCATTTTTTTAATTCATTAACTAATTCAAACATATCAGAAGATGACTACCGGCATGCAATTAATGTTTGGACATCTTTTTCGTGTAAAAACTTAGGAGACTATTCAAACATATATCTTAAGACTGACGTATTACTTTTGGCTGACATATTTGAAAATTTTAGATTAATTTGTATGAATACATATGACTTAGATCCAGCTCATTATTATACTGCTCCTGGGCTTAGTTGGGATGCTATGCTTAAATATAGTGATGTAGAATTGGAATTAATAACTGATTTAGACATGTATCAAATGATAAAGAAAGGTTTAAGAGGGGGTATTTGCCAGTGCAGCCTACGTCATGCGAAGGCGAATAATAAATACATGTCTAAATTTGATCCTCAAAAAACATCATCATATTTAGCATACATTGACGCTAACAATTTATACGGGTGGGCAATGTCTCAATACTTACCTATTGGGGGCTTTAAATGGCTATCTGGAGGTGAGATTGACGTTTTAGATATTTCAAATATTTCTGATGATTCGCCAATTGGATACTTTTTCGAAGTCGATATTGAGTACCCAAGAGAATTACATAATAAACACTGTGAGCTGCCATTTTTGGCTGAAAATATTTCGCCTCCAAATTCTAAATTTAACACCAAAAAGCTTATTGTAAATTTATATGATAAAGAAAAGTTTGTAATTCATTATAGAAATTTAAAACAAGCTTTATTTCATGGCCTAAAAATTAAAAAAATACATAGGGTTTTATGTTTTAAACAAAATAATTGGTTAAAGAAATATATTGATTTGAATACCAGCTTAAGACAAAATTCTAAAAATGACTTTGATAAAGATTTTTATAAATTAATGAATAACAGCATATTTGGGAAAACTCTAGAGAATGTTGATAAAAGAAGAGATATTCAATTGGTAAATCATTGGAAAGATATTGGAAAGCGTAAAGGAGCTGAAAGTATGATTGCCAAACTTAATTTTAAAAGTGCAACCATATTTTCAGAAAACTTTGCTGCCATACATTTAGAAAAACTTAAAGTAATTTATAATAAACCCATTTATGTGGGATTTTCGGTGTTAGAAACTTCAAAATTTTTAATGTATGATTTTTATTATAATTTTATTAAAATAAAGTATGAAAATAGAGTTAAGCTTTGTTATATGGATACAGACAGCTTTATTTTATATATTGAGACAGAAGATGTTTATATGGACATAAAGCATAACAATGAGATGTTTGATACTTCAAATTTTGATTTAAGTAATCCCTACGAAATACCACTAATTAATAAAGCAGTATTGGGTTTAATGAAGGATGAAAATTGTGGGAAGATAATGTTTGAATTTGTTGGATTACGTCCCAAAATGTATGCATTTGATGTAGTAGGTGAGTGGACTAAAAAAGTGAAAGGTATAAAAACGTCTGTTGTTAAAAATGAAATAACAGAAAATGATTTTAAAAAAACACTATTTGATCCTCAAAATATTAAAATTTATAAGAAACAAAATTTATTCAAATCCATTTATCACACAATTTTTTCCCAAACCCAAAATAAGGTAGCATTATCATGTAATGATGATAAGCGTTATATTTGTCAAGACAGGGTAAATACTCTTGCTTGGGGGCATTACGATATACCAAATAATGATGCAGATTCTTCAAAGTATACTTAATTGAAATGCTATTTTTTTATTTTTGTACATGTATATTTATTTTATTAGTTTTAGTTTTAGAATAATTTTAAAATATTTATTTTATTTAATATAATGTATCATACTAAATTTTGTTTATTTTGTTTATTTTGTTTATTTTGTATTTTGTAAATATTTTGTAAGTATGTATATTTAAAATAAAGGTAAATTTATACACACACATTATGAGTTTAATCACCCCACATACCAATGTCTCAGGTAAAATACGATATATATTACATTTCTAACTAAAGAAATGATAACTGCTTGGTGGTCACAACCGCTAAGTCGTTGGAATTAAAAAAACGCAAAACAAAGACTGTGGCTTCGATTCACGGTGGCGAGTGTTTTTTTTAAGCTTTGGTGCTTTGCCGCAAACTTCAGATGGCGCCACTAGAATCAGTAACTTAAGCTACCGATTCGCAGATGGCAGCACTTACTTAAGCAGGTAACCAATCAGCGTACTTGGGGTGGGGCAATAATTAGGAAAATGGCCGCCGTCCAATAAAATTAGAGTGGGGCAACTGGAGGACCAATAGGAGCTCAAGAAGGAGGAGCTAAGGTGGGGCAGGAACAATCAGACGTCAGGAAGGAGGGGAGAATCGACCAATCAGAGCTCAGGTGGGAGGGATTTAGGTGGGGGGTGGGCGTCACACTCCTTATGGGGACTTTACATGGGAGGCGGGGCTTCCAAATTGTGGATTGTGGATGATCCAGAACCGGTAAATATCCACTACTATTGTAGGATAGATTTTGATGTCCATATTAAATTCCATAGTTCTGTACAAAATATTTGAGAAGTGATTCAGCATAAGTTAAGTACAATAAGTTATCTGACAGAATTCCTATTCCCAAATTAGGAGTCATAAAATGTTAAAATTGATCAATGGATAAATTTGATCTTAAACAAGCCGGTCCAGTATATAATTGGATTTATTAGAATTCGGTTGCTTTAAAGCGGTCAACTTCTGTTAAACTTCGGGGCTTTCTACTGAAATGATTAAAAATGCCACTAGCCACTATTAATTTTTTCCGAACATATTCTTTTATCCTTGGGACCCCGTATCCAATCTGAAGTAAGCGTTTTATTACACCCAGGCATACTAAGTGCATGTAATCAATAGGTAATTGCATAACCATATGTATTTTTAAATTTTCTAAAATGGAATCATAATTGTTATGTTCCTCGTGGGTTCGTTTTCTGAAGGAATTATCAGTTCTTAATACTGAATACATTTTTGGATAAGTGACTCTTTTATCCTTGTATTCCCCTTCATATATACATTTACTGCTGCCAAAGTAGGCATTATGACCTTTAATTCCGCATTTTAAATGGAGGATAACTGGTACTTATCAATGTCGACAATTGTGTTTAAAACTCATTTTTGCGCCTATTCAACATGACCTAATAGATTTATTATTAAAGTCAAATAAAGGCAGTACAACATAAACCGATGTCTTATAAAACCAGTATTCATTTCCTAATTATACTTTCATTACCAGATTGTGAACAGTATTCAAATTCTAAAGTATCATTTTCGAGTTAACTGCATTCAATGAACTTTTGCACTGACGGTTCACCGGTCCCTTTCCAGGGCAATCTACGATTTGAGGTCTAAAAATGAGAAAATGTGCAATGCAATTCAAATTGACACTTAAAATTGTATCGGTGCAAGTCATTGCAGTTACACTGAAAATGCTAAAAAATATTACTTTTTTGTTGATATCTAAAAATTAAATAATAAAAAAAAAAAACGTCCATACTAAAAAAAAAACCTTCTAAAAACTAAAAACCTACATCAATTTGATCTTTTTTTTGTAAGATTGCGTATTATTTTATGATTCAACATCGGGTTTTGTTGTGGTCATATGAAAAATGTCTGTTTTTGCTGAGACTGACTTATAAAATACAAATTGGTTTATATATGAGAAAGGCTGCTATTTAAAACATTGGTGCTATATGTAAGATAATCAAGCTAAAGTTTTATAGTATTTCGTTACTTTCTGCGCACAACAATTTAAACTATAAATATGTGAATTCATACAGGATGTATATAAATTTCCCAGCTGATTTTGTATGGTAAACGGTGGTTTTGTTGGCTTATACAGGGTGAGTTTAAAGTAACGGATAAAATTCAGAACTTTTTTATTATTTAAAATTTTCAAAAACCTAATTTAAATCTATAATAAGAACAATATACATAGTTTTACATAATAATTGAAAACTATTGTACGTATTATTTATGTTTGAGTTTTTGTTGTTGCTGCGTTTATATTGGGCGACTTTTGTTCAAAAACAACGTTTCGTACAGCGGTAATAATCGCTACGAAGAAGCATCTGAAAGACTTGGCAAACTTAAACAAAAAAACAACATCCAAACAATGTATAGCATATTTTTTTACGGATTGCAGAAGAAATTGCATTTTTGCGGATCATATCACCAACGACATGAAGAATTTAATAATCATTTTACCGAATAACTAACCCTTTGAAGCTTTCTTATTTTTACTAACTCTTCTAAAAGTTCTACTTTTTTTTCCTCTAAAGCAGTATTTTTTAAATAATTCTAAAACTTCTGAGTCTTAATTTTTGTTATTATTTCTGATTTCTTCTATATCTTGTTGTTTGTTTTCATAATACGTTTTTTTGCCTCAAAATATTCTATATCTTTCATTTTTTGTAAGATAAGTACGAATTAAATTTTCCCATTTTCTGTAGCATACCGGATGGAAATGAAACTAGGGTCACCCCTGGCATTTCTTTATTTATGAAAAGAAAAAATTAGAATTTTAGTATCTTATATGATCTAAGAAAACAAATTTTATGGATCGAATAAATCTTTCGTTTTACTTCCGGTTTATCAGGAAATGGCACCCACTTTCTTATTTTAAATGTAACCCCCTGATTTATCCAACGTAAAATCAAACATTGGTTAGTTTTAATTATGTTTATGACAAAAAAAAATTTTTTTCAAAACTTTAAGAAATGTTGAATTTTTTTTTGGTAAAAAATTTGAGTAAAACCTACAAAAACTATTTTTAAATAATACAAATACGTAAAATAAATTGTAATTGATAAAATTTATTTCACCGTTCTTGAGATATAATTTTTTTTAATTTTCAAGAAGCGTTTTTTGGAAATATCTTTACTTTTTTAAATGGGATAATATAAAGGTCACCCCCTAATTAAATAGAGGGTTTTTTCCGGTTACTGTGATATATCATATGTATGTATTAATTTCAAATTTATACCTGTAATTCATTTTTTATCGAATTAATTTAACATCAATTTATTTGAAAAAAATATATATTTTTGTCATAAACATACTTAAAATTAACCAATGTTTGATTTTACGTAGAAAAAATCAGGGGGTTGTATTTAAAATAAGAAAGTGGATGCCATTTCCTGATAAACCGGAACTAAAATTAAAAATTTATTCGATCCATAAGATTTGTTTTCTTAGATCATATAATATACTAAAATTTTAATTTTTTATTTCCATAAATAAAGAAATACCAGGGGTGGCCCTAGTTTCATTTCCACCCGGTATATTGGAGTCAAACTAAGATTTTAAATTAAATTATTCCTATATTAAAAAAAGATGTTAAATCTGACTACTTAGTATGGGTGATATGTTTTCCCACACTTTTTTCTTCTTCCTTGGGTCATTTATGTCGTCTTTTTGGGTCTCAACAGTATGAATTAATGCTAGTGTTGATTGATTTTTCCAAAACTGCCTTCCATTATTTTTAGTTATTTCTCCTAAATATTCATTTGATGTTTCATTTAATTCCAATTTTTCATCTGGCACTGGACGGTAATGTTCAATGCAGTGCTGTAGCAACTTCATATAAAATTGCTGATCTACAAAACAAGTAATTAAATTAATTTATTTGCTTTTAGTAGAATGTAGTATATCGTAATAATTTTGTAACAAACTTATAAGGTTTGTTACTTTATGTGTAAATAAATGTATTAATTTTATACATTGTAACATTTCATTTTTACAGTCTTCTTCTGTATTTCCTGTTATCAAGTTTTAAGTTCGATTATTTGGTTGCCTGTATAAGGAAGTACTGCGCACGCTGCCGACGAGAGCAAATGAGAGGACATGGAAGATTTTGGTACCAAAAAGACGAAGGGATGAGATAATATCACTCTGTCATAATCCACCTACTTCTGAGGTGGGATTTCGTTTCTATCTTGATATTTATCAAGCTTGATAAAACTCAATAGGGGGCTATTCTCAAATTACACATGACAGGACTTTTATCATTCTATCCTTGTCATTTAAATGCAAAAATAAGAGTCTGTCCTTGTCATGTCGTATACGATGTTGTGTCGTGTGATTCGAGAATATCCCCCCTCTTGAGGTTTATTAAGCTTGATAAATATCAAGATAGAAACAAAATTCCACTTCGGGTCACTTTGGGCTTTACAAAACGTTATGTCGAGTGAAGGAGCTATATTATTGGCCAAGCATGCGCTCTGACGTTAGGAAATTTATTCGTCGCTGTAAAGTCTGTGGGGAGCAGAAAATGACAAACTTGCCTCCAATGGGTTTGATGGGGGAAAGAGAAGTCTGCGGACTTTCCATTTCAAGTCATATCTGTCGATCCAATGGGGCCGTTCCCGAAATCATCAAAGGGAAATAATTTCCTTTTGGTTATTGCTGACTGGCTTATCAAGTTTACATTGTTGAACCAGTTTCGTGATGGGAAAGCTTTATCCATAACTAAGTTTATTGAGAATGAAATATTTCTAACTTACGGTGTCCCTCAATTCATACTTTGTGATAACGGAATTCTCAGGAACGGAGTTCAAATAACTTGCTGATGCTTATCACGTACAGAAAATTTGGTTTCCACCAAAATATTCTCCGCAATGTAATTTAGTAGAAAGAACCAATCGAACAGTCGGTACCTTAATCCGTAGTTATGTCAACGGAAAACACCGCGATAGGGATAAGGAACTTCCTAAATTACGTCATGCAATTAATTCATCAAAACATGAAGTGACTGGATTTTCTCCGAATATTTAAATTTATCTGGAGATGAATCCCGGAGATAGGAACTTTTATGCCTCTCAAATTCAGGGACTGCCCGAGATATTTAAGACTGTTCAAGACAGGCTACATGCTTCCTATACTAGTCATCACGAAATGTACTTTGACGGCCATATTCGGCTCAGTTTTTTTTTAAGGGAGGTGGTGTAACATTTCATTTTTACTGTCTTCTTCTGCATTTTCTGTTATCAAGTTTTAAGTTCGATTATTTGGTTGCCTAGGTTAAACCTTGTTGTTTTGCAAATTTTGAGTTTAGGAATTTTGAAGGTCGCTCGATTCGGAATTTTCCGAGGCCGGCCAAATGTGTTGGTTGGAACGGCGGAACATTCTCGAATTTCGAGGAGTGTAGCGTGGTTGTTGTAAAAGGCGTAATTATCGAAGATTGGAATGCGCCAATTTTGACTTTCGTATCCAGGCTGTCTAGTTCTAGTTATTTCTTTGTTTTGCCTTCAATTAGTCAAGAATGTAAGTAAATTTAATTCTGATCTTTTCTTTAATATTCTGGTGTTATGGTGTCTGGTGTGGTCGCCTAACTATCAATTCACGTTACGATGTAATTTAATTACGGAAAAGTATATCTATTTGGACTAGAACCCTGCTAGAGAGGTAAGGTATTTTCTGTCGCAATTTCTTTCTCTACAATTTTGAAATATAAGGTTTATTTTGGGGGCCCACTTGCTTCATCACCCACTTTATGAATTATTTTCTGGGGCTTTTTGATTTGCACCGTTTAGGTCGAAACAACAGCGCAGATAATTCAGTGGCTCAGTTTGCAACGCTTGAAGCAGGATCAGCATTCCTACCATTAAGCTAGGAACCAGGAACTACCAACTGCTACGCAGGATTTATAAGGCAGATATCTTGTTTATTGTACATACTTATGCGCCCCAGATTAATATTTTTAATTATAACTACTGTTGCGTTCCTTTAGATTAAGGAAAGGTCTAAAATAAAATAATTGTTTAGGGTTCTTGTGTTTATTCCTGATAAAATGGTTTATAACATTAAACGATTTTTAACTAGGAAGTCAGCAGTGTAGATGGTAACGTGGAACTAACTAATCTTAAATATCGCTGCCAAAAGCGGCGACAAGGAAATAAGTTTAGCTTCTTAAAATGATTAAAAAACACAAAATTAACAATGACATAAGGCTAAACTTATTTCCTTTCCAAACAACTAATTCAGCTAAAACTTTGAAAATTCACAATTTGCAGTTTCCAGAACAATCTTAAAATATACAATTACTAAGCACGTTTCATAAAAAATATAAGCTTTCAAACATAAAAATATAAACTTTCAAACTTAAAAGTCTAACGTTACACTGATAACTATAATAATCAAAAATACACACGAAATCAGGGTGGGCACACAACACCACCTCACTTAAAAGAAAGATTCGTCTAACTCAGTTCGACGAATCTTTTCTAATAGTTCGTCTACCTACAATAGACGACAAAGACTTAGATCGGTTTTACAACCTGTCTACTAGAACGACATTCTGACTCCCTGGCAGTTAAGAGCATCTTCCTAAACAGAAAATATAGTGGTTTAGTACCCCAGAAAAATAGGCTAGTACGAAAAAGATTTTTGTATAATTTTTTTTGTAGACGATTTAGAAGTCATTTCTATACCTCCCAGGGGAAGGAAAAAAAATTGGAGAATCTACAAAAAAAAATATATTGACCTAAAAGTACCTTAACTTTGGACCCCTCTAATTAATTTTGTGTTAGGTTGCAGAAGGTGACTATCGCTTAAGTTGTAGCCTAATTAATTAAGATTATAAATCTGAAAAAAAATTGAAAATCTAACGAAGCAAACTTGAGTTTTTTCTGGGCTACTAATGCTCGATTTCATGATTTATCACAATTATTCCTCCCAAACTCGCGCGCCCTCTATGGATTCGCATTAATTGTCAGTTATTTGTGAATAATTTGCAAAGAAGCTCCAGAAAAGTGGGATGGATTTTCTATTCCTTGTTATTATCTCCAACGGAAAATTTATCGCGGGCGTCTAGGAAGATGCTCTTAACTCTATCATTGAGTTTTCGGGACTATTATCATTATCTCTATAATATCTAACACATCTATTTGGAGATACTCTGTTAGAGTCAAAATGTTGTTCCATCGTCATACATATTTCGGATTTATCGCAACATCTTTTTCCTAAACATTTCCTTAAACATTTTCTAAAACAAAAGTATATTAATACACAAGCAATTAAAATCAAAATACAGTATGTCAATATAGAATAAGTATGAAACGTTTCGTCCTTTTTAATAGTCCTTCTCAAGTCGTCAGCAATTTTATAAATATCATCAAGTTTATGACTTGCAAGATTTAGATCTTCTAAATGTTTCGTTATTGTTTTAAAATGGTTACTCAAAGGTATATTAGTTAAATTTATAGAATTTTCATTTTCACAACAATAAATTTCCAATTTTAAATCGGGTAAAAAGTTAAATAAGATTTACTGTACTAGAAAATTCCCTTTTTGGACTTAAAATTACACTACTCGAAAATGCTTTACATTGTTCGGAAATAAAAATTTTACCAACTCCATTTATTTTTAAATTTCTCGGTAGTTTATCATTACAATTTAAAGTTAAAATTTCTGAATTAGGTACAACAAAAATCCACGAGTTAGATTTGGTTAACTGAGTCCAAATAGAGTTTTTCATCGCTACAATTCTTTTATCACAATTACTTGGTATAACTGACGCAGCATGAAACATTTGAACTTCACAAATTTCATCATTAAACGCTAAATTAATAGGACCTTCTTGTTTACACAAAAATTTTGACATTTCCAATTTTTTACATATATCTAACTGATTTTCGGAAAATATTTATCTTTGTAAGGTGCTACTTATAGCAAGAAATTCTAGGTTGCAAAAACAAATACTTATTCTCTACTTCAGTTTTTACGGGTAAGGGTAATACATGATACAAATTAAAAAGTTTTTCATCACTCACTGGAACTTCAACAAATATACAATAAAATTGTCTTTAAAATAAGCATTGAAATCGATTACATTCATCAAACGCTGAGAACTTTCTTCATTAATTTTCACAGGAAATGCTAATCCACTTGGCAATAAATTATTTATTGAATTCAATTCTTTAAGAATTTTAGATGGTGTTAAAATGGTTGGGTGAATTTTACCTAGTTGAGCAAGCAAAATCGCATCTATCAAACTTATAGTTTCTAACTGATACTGGGAAAATATTAATGTAAAAATACTAATATGTTCATCAAACAAAAATTCATTATTTAACAAATTGACAACTTCGGTTTCATTACTTAGCATTTTTTCTAACTTTTTGAAATTATCTATTAAAATATTTTCATTATAGTTTAAGGAACCTATAGTTTCATTAAAATTCGAAATAGTTGATTTTACAATTAACACTTGAACTTGAAACAACTTTAATACAGATTCTTCGTTTTCGCTAAAACTTTTAATTTTAGAATTATAAAATTTTTCATTTTCTTCGTCTAAAGTTCCAAAAAATATTTAGCAACTGAACCTACTGCGTTAATTAATCCACGTTTAAAAATTTTCTGAAATCCTAACAACTGTTTTATAACATTTCTTTCATTTTCAATTTTTTCAATAACTTTTTCTGTCAACGCCAAAAACTTATCACATCCTCTTATTTTAGTATTAAATTTTAAGTTGACTTTCGCATTATTACAAAGAGCTATAGTTCTCAAATAATATGTTTCCAATTGTAAAAAATATCCCAGACGATTTTGTAAAATGAGTTATATGATAATCCGCCAACCCTTAATTTTCACTTATAACTAGGTCCATCAATAATAGGACAATTACAAATTTAAAAAGAAATAAAAATTAATAATGAATTCGTTTTTGACCTCAGTCAGGGACACTTATTAGGTGCCCCAGTGAATTTTAGCATTCACCAGCTAAAACTGAAACGCGGTAATCCCCGCCAATCCAGGAATTTTTAGAGATAATAATAAATGGCATGATGTAGTAAAAAAACAGGTAACGTCTCATTTATTATTACCAGCACTTCATATTCGACAATCGACACTATTAGTGTAAGAAAAACAATTTAGAATATTATACTCGTAAGTATTCTATACATCTATTAAATTCATATTTCGAAATTAATCGAAATATCGTGTCAAACGGTTATTATGCACGACGATGGGCTTATTCCCTTTCAAAATGGTACTATTCACGTTTGAATTCCTATCAACAATCCTATAAGGACCTATCCACATTGAATCTAATTTCTTATTTCGTCCACGCCTAGTAGACTCATCATATAATAATACTAAGTCTCCAATTTGAAAATCTACTGTGTTAATATTCTTATCATACTTAGCTTTAGACAAATCTTTTTGATGTACTATATTTTCTCTAGCTACTTGTGACGCTTCTTAAAGTGATTGCTTTAAATTTTGAACATAATCATCAAAAGTGTATACATTTTCGTTTGGTTTTCCTAAAATTGAACTTGGTAATCTAGCTTTATGAACATAAATTAATTCATATGGTGTAAATTTAGTAGCAGTATGCGGAGTATTATTATAGCAAAAAGTAGCATAAGGCATTAACTTATCCCAATTTGTTTATTTATATAATGTCTTAAATATTCTTTCAATATTCTGTGGGATCTCTCTAATGTCCCATTAGTTTGAGGCCTAAATGCACACGCTTGTATTTTCTGAATATCTCATAATTTACATTTGTTTTTGAAAACATGACTTAAAAAATTCGTACCTTGGTCACTTAACACTGTCTCTGGAATACCGTAACGACAAATTATTTCATTTACAAAACTTTGAGCAATTGTTGTTGCTTCCTGATCAGGTATCGGAATGCACTCTATGAATTTGGTTAAATCATCTTCAAATCTTAACAAATATTTATAGTAGTATAGGCTAGAGGATTCTAAGTCCGTGACCTTGTAGTAATTTTTCTAAGTCCGTGGCCTTTTGGGAAGTCGTCGAGTTGTGCTAGTGTGTCTGTGACCTTGAGTAGATAAAGTCCGTGACCTTGGGGGATAGTCGTCGAATTGTGCGAGTATGTATAGCCTTGAGTAGATAAGGTTGGGTGTGTGATGTCTGCTCGTGGATCTTGTGGTTTTGTCTGCAGACTGACACGTGGTGTCCTTGGGTTAATAACAGTCTCATCTTGTGGTTTTTAGTAAGTTTTTCGATGTTGAAAACGGTCATCTTGTTTTTGCGGCTTTGTCCAAATCAAGTGAATATTGTGTAAAAATTAGATAAGAGGTGATAAGAGTTTCGGTTTACACGCACCTGCAGCATTCTGTTTCCTACATGTTTGAACAAGTTTTGCGCGGTCTTGTATAATATTTTTTAATTGTTTACAATTATGCGACGCTGAAAGTATTGATAAGCATTGTGGTAGGTCTGCTTTTCGCGTAATAAACTGATGTGAGTCATCCGATGTCTGCAGCTGTATTTTGCCTGTGCGAATTAATCGTCTTTGTTAAGAGCGCTTGTGATAAGACACCTTTGAGGTAAAAGTGAAGGATGTTTATAAAAGAAACAAGTAAATATTTTATACAATTTATATTAACTCATAATATTTGTTTAAATAATAACAAAATATAAAAAATTATACACTATGTAGGCAATTAATAATACATTGAAGTAGGTTTGTACAACGACGTTTACAAGTTCTTCGTGGAAGCTCCCAAACTACTTGTTCCTTGAGTGTCTGGATCATGACTATGTTGCTTATTAAATTCTTCTTGCAAATGAGTGATTTTTTGGGAGTAAAAACCAAAATTATCCTTCAGAGTTTTAGAGACATCGATTGCTAAATCAGAAATCTTAGAATCAACGTACTTCTTAAAAGATATTGCCCACTGATTTATGTTATCATCGACGTATGTCTTATTATCAGTGGAGAGCTTATCTACTTTCTCATCAACATAAGCCTTATTGGAGGCGTCTAGACTATTCAAAGGATCGCCGATATTAATAAGACGTTTTCTTTCAATATCAAAGTTTTGTCCGTCTTCAGCCAATTGGAAGCCGATACCTGTAGGTCATCGGGAACCCCGTTTAGATATTTTTGAAGAACCAAACTTGCTGATTGACATTTTGTAAATGATCGTACTAAGCTAGTGCAACCTATATTTATAGGGAGAGACGAATTCATCCCATATTATGTATGCAACTAGAATAAGAGGCAGTGATTTTATAGGAAAACAGTGAAAATACGATTAAAAATTTATCTAAATAAAATGTACATATTTATTACATAGGCAACTGCATAATTGTCCAATAAAATATTTATATTCATGTTGTCGTAGGGGTAGCAATCGGAGTTAAGGTAAACCTTAATATTTTCAATGTTCACGTGATCAAATTGGGAGGAGTCTTTATTCGCAACATCTTTTTTGTTATTATGGAAAACAACTATAATATACCGTGGTCTTTCGAGGTTATTCGAAGTCTTTACATTCCAAATCTCCTTTCTAGTTTTTCTTAGACCAGGAAGTTCCATCAATTGCCACTTGCGAAAAGGTATTTTTATCGGAATGTCTTCACTTAGCTTACTTACCATTTCTAATTTTAATTCGTCGTTTACCAACACATGAGCTATATGCCATTCAACTTTAGTGATTTGAAACTTATGCCCCGCTGTTCCTTTATAGGCATTTAAATCTGTTCTTGAGCGATTTAGAATTAGTTCTTGTTTCGCATTTATAATAATTTTTCGATAATCTTCTGCGAATCCCTTAATCATTTTCAGAGGAATGCATGCGTAAGAATAGGTTTTATCTCCGAAATAATTTGAAGTAGTTGGACACCATCCTGCGATATTTAATTCTTTTGATTCTCTCTCTCCAAGCGATACATATCCCTTCATTGTAGACGTAATACCTGGGTCCCTTATTTTTTCAATCTCCACACCATTAAGTTCATATCGAATTTCTTCGAATAAAAACAGATATGCATTGTTGATTAATTTAAATTCCAAAGTTTCTCCGGTTCCAACTGTTTGTTTTGATAATGTTTCCCTCGATGTGAATATAACTTTCGCTGGGTAAAGTATATAAATCCTGGTTTTGTATGAATATTCTAATTTCATCATTGTTTCCAAAATTTTGTGTTCTCGGCAGATAAGTATGATATTCTTCTTTGATGATCGATTCATCGTAGACAATATCCTTAAATATTTGTAGTTTTGACATGATAGCCGTGAGCTTTAAGGAGATTAACACTTTTAGTTGTTAACGCCTTGATATGCTTCTTCTTAATGAATGGGGACCTTCCGTTGCTTGGCCTTTTATACCCTTCCTCTGCCTCGGTAAAATCAATCCCCATACTTAGGCGATTTTTTGCAACTCAGCTCTAACAATTATTTGTTCGTTTCTAAAATTTAAAAGACAATCGTCCTGATCTAAAATTCTAATTGTAATATTACTAATAGTTTTAGTGTTTACTGGAACGTTAAGAATATTGCTCGGTTCAATATTTAAAGCATAGCCTGGATCAACTGCAGGCGGGAATTCAAATAATATATGTGTTAATTTATTATTGTAATAAGCTCCTGTAACAATATTACACTCCACTCTAATGAGCGATACTTTATTTATTTGTACTGGCTGGTCTGAAGAAGCGGACTTTCCCCGCATTTAACAAATCTTTACCAGAAAAACCCAATAATTTTCCGAGCGAGTCTTTTGGTTTAAAATCAATATCGTATATACTAAACAGTTCACACTTAAGAGTATTATGGTAGGGCTTTAAACTGATAATTTCGTCAGATTGTTTATTTTTTATGCCTTCATTGCTTGCAAGTAAAACTAGCTCTTTTTGTAAATACTTTACAATATCTTTAATTTCATACGACCCTGAAGGATTCATTATCGATGATGTTCCAAAATAAAACTTATTGCTGCCCTCTTCAATGTTGGGTATGGTATAATAGGTGTAAATTCCTCGAAGTCCTAATTGATATTCAGATACTGGGTTTAGTCGATTGTTGGACAGTAGGTTTCGCTTAACACGGATGAATATCCTTTCAGAGTGAAAGTCGTAGACATGACTGAAGTTTTTTCCTTAAGTCCCTCCTATTTATAGCAAGAATTCCAAGCACAGATGACCGCAATTCCAGGTACCAAACGTTTGATGCCTCTCGTGGTTATAGACTATCTCATCACCATTAAAATATTTCAAAATTTCCTTTGGTGGGGGTAAGTTGCCAAAACTATCGAAGTATTTCACTTGATTACCTTGTTTTCTGTACGCAACCCAGTGAGTACCGGGTCCTTCGACTGAGTCTAAATTAGCAATACGATATTCATTTCTGAGGGGTCTTCGTGGTAGCGTATCACGCATAAATTGTGTCAATCATGAAATTCTTTTAAATATTCTATATAAAATGGGAATTAGAGGTACACCTCATAAAATGTTAACTATTTTTTTAACTAATAGATATCAGGCCACGTGTGTAGATACAAATCTAAGTAAATTTGAAATAGTGAAAACTGGGGTTCCACAAGGATCCGTTCTGGGTCCCTTATTATACTCATTATATATTAATAACATTCATAAAATTAAAATGAAAGGTAATTTTTTTATTTATGCTGATGATACCATTATTGTTTATAAAGGCAAAAATTTAAAACAATTAGAAATAGAAATCAATAATGATATTATTATTTTTAATAATTGGCTTGAACAGAAAAAACTTAAAATTAATGAAAACAAATCTGAATTAATTATTTTTCAATCTCATCAAAATTTAAATTTAAATAATAATATAAATATTAAAATTAACAATAATATTTTAAATAAAGTTAATTGTATTAAATATCTTGGGATATATATTGATAATAAATTAAATTGGGAAAAACATGTCAACTACATTATTAAAAAAATTACATCTACAATAGGTGCATTAGGTCGATGTTCAAAATTATTGCCTTTAAATATGAAAAGAGCAATTTATTTTTCATTAATAGATTCACATTTAAAATATGGACTTAATATTTGGGGATCTGCAAATAAAAAATTATTAAATAAACTACAAAAAATTCAAAGTAAATCAATTAAAGTAATTTATAATTTAGATCATTTCACCCCAACAAAATTTTTATATTTAAGTTATAAAATATTTAATATTGAAATATCTTACAAAATTGAAAATATAAAACTTCAACATAAAATTAACAATCAATTACTTAAATGTAATACAAAAATTAATTTTAATAAAAATATATATCAACATGAAACGAGAAGTATTAATAATTTACATATTACACAGACAAATAATATATTTGGCAAAAGAATTAATGTTTCAAAATTTGAATATAATAAGATACCAGAAGATTTAAAAAAAATAAAAGAAATAAATAACTTTAATACTTTAATTAAAAGATTTATGTTTCAATTGTATTTAGATAACTAAATAATTATTTCTATTGATTATTTTTTATTATATGTGATTTTATTGTTCGTACGTATTTTATTTTTTTTGTTTTTGTTCCTTTTTTTGTATTTTTCTATTTTATTTATATCTTTTGTATTATACCAAAAACCTTGTAAAGTATTTTATATACGATTAGGTTAAAGGTGATTAAATAAATAAATAAAAATACTCCCCTAAAATGTTTTATGTGGTGAGCGAATTCAAGAATGTCGATGGAAGTGAGGGCTCGTCTGGGAAGCGTCTTTATTAGTTTTTTTGATTTTTTAAATATAAGCCCAACCCACGGCGGTAGGGTTTTAGAAATAGACCAGTACCGCTTTTTCCCAAAGCAATCGCTTCCATTCTCTGATTGTGACGCTGTGCCTCTTCTAAATTTTTCTGTGCTTTTTGAGTATCCAAAACCGTTTTTGCCACACCAGCAGCGCCACCTGTCAACGCTCCCAATGCACTAAGTCCAGCAAATATGGGTATAAGTGGTAAGATTCCACCAGTTTTAGGAACGGGTATAACAATATTGGCCCCCTCCTTAAGTAATACTTTATTTGGGTTATTTTTGAGGTTTCGTAGACCTTTTGATTGTTTTGCTTTTATAAAAACCCCATTTCTAAGGGATGTTGTTTTCGGTTTAACACCCATACCCAATTTCCTCTTAATTTTCATTGTGGCTATCGCTAAAGCGTTTGTCTTTTCACCAATCTTTGCGTCTCTTGATTTAAATCTGTCCCAAGCCGCAATTTCCAACTGCTTGTCTGCTTTGTGACGTTCACTCAAATCTTTATTCCTTGAATAGGATATGTCGTGCTGTTTGCAAGCCGCGTTCAATGGATTAATCCCCAAATCTCCTCTCTCTAAACGTTTTTCTAGTTTTGTACCAGGACCACAATACTGATAACCTGGAATGTGCAACTCTATAGGTAATTTATTTATCATAGAGTTGGTGATGCCTCTTCCGCTGTACGATGACATTTAAACGTTTGTCCTTACGGTCGCTATATATATAGGTGTCGGATCCGTTTTATTACAATGAAGACTGTCAAACAGGAACGATCCCTGTCAATATTAAACTTGGACAAGTACTTTGAAATAAAGACTACTGAGAAAAAACATGGCGCCTTACTACCAAATTCAATTAGAGGAATTATATGTGGCCCATCAAACTGCGGCAAAACAAATGTGATGTTAAGTTTACTGTTTGAACCCAATTTATTATATATTATTTATTATACCGAATATTTATGAATATTTTTAAGTTTTTTGGGGTGTAAAACTAGTTCGCGTCCACGCGGTGCACCCTGGATAACGCTAAATGAACTAGTAAAATTATTTATTTCTTAAGTTGGAAAATACTAGCTATTAAGTATCTTTATTACAGGCACATGCAAAATAATACCCCTACATATGGGGTACCAAAATAATCGTTATAAAATCCTCTTTTTAAAAAGTCGAATGACCCGGCATCATTGCATTTAAAAAAAATGAGATATTTGATAAAATCTTCATTAACTAAGTTTAAAAATTAATAGTTCAAAGACCACTTAAATTTTTTTTTCAAATTACAATTTTATTTACGTATTTGAATTATTTAGAAGTAGTTTTGGTAATTTTCACCGACTTCGAAAATATTTTTTTTTTGAAAAAAAAATTTTTTTTGCAAAAAATAAAAACTAATATCTCAAAAATACTTCCTTTTTTAAAAGTATTTTAAGCCATGAATAAAAATATGGGATGTTACATTTAAAAAAACAAAGTTCATGGTGTTTCCGGTGAAACCGGAAGTGATTTCGAAAATAAAAACTGCACATAAAATTTGTTTTTTGAACCATAGAACATGGCCAAATTTCAAATTTTTCTATTCATAAATAAAAAAGTTATAGAGGTGACCCGGTTTTCATTTCCACCCGGTATATCTTCAACAATATTATTGGTAATTATCACTTTATTTAAGAAATAGATAATTCTGGCTTCTGGGAATTTATAAACACAAGGTTTTAAAAAACTATTTATTTAACAGCAACGTTTCTACATATAAATTATGTCTTTCTCAAGCTAAAATAATAATAATATAACATATAACATTGTAAAAAATTGAATTTTATTTCCATTTTATTAAATTACCTTAAAATCCAGATTTAAATAGTAAGTGTTTTCTAATTTTCTTGGCAAATATACTAATAAAATTGTTGTAAAGAAAAATGGTTTGTAAAAAATGTAAAAAGAAGACGTATAAAATATAATTTGGCAGTAAATTATTTTTGACAAATAAATTATAAAATAGTTGTTTATAAAAGCACTTTGATTTTAAAAGCGAAAAACAAAAAAAAAAAAAAAAAAAGAAGACGTATTTTTTACAAACAAATAAATAATTATAAATCTGGTATAAAGTATAAAAATAATAAAATAAAAATAAATTACAAATAAAAAAATAAAAATAGTAGTACATATGTATATATAAAAGAATATAAAAATATATATATTTAGAAAATGCTTAGATAAGATTGTGGTAGATTTTACTAAGATTTTGAATATCAGTTTTTAAATTCATATTTTCTTTATGTTTATGAATGAAAATCATTTCACTGATTAAACGTTTTTTTGTATTAATTTCTTTATCTAAAATAGAAATAGATTCAAAATTTATTTCATGTTTGGTTGAGTTAACATGTAAAGACAAACCTGTTAAATTATTATTATCACCATTCTGTAATACTCTTTTACAATCATATTTATGTTGTTTAATTCTATTACATAAATGTTGTTTAGTTTGACCAATATAAATTTTATTACAATCTTTACAGGGAATTTTATAAACTAAGTTAGATTTTACTTCATTTTTATCAAGATCTTTAAGTTTACTAAAAATGGAATTTATTGATTTTATATTATAAAATGCTAAATTAATATTATAGTTCTTAAATAATTCTTTAAGTTTAGAACTTATCTCAGGAATATATGCACATTTATAATAAGTTAAAGATGTTCCTTTATCAATATGACTTTTTTTCCCCATAAAGAAATTATTAATTAAACTATTATAAATTAATTTAGGATAATTATTTTATTTTTATTTAATGAATGAAATTTCTTATTACTTAAATTGAAAACCCTATGTATAAGTCCTTTTATCATAGAAATTTTATGTTTGAAAGCATGATTTGAAAAATAATTTAAATAAGAACTTTTTATATTATCACTTTATTTTCTACCCCTTTCAAATATTCCTCAAAAGTACCCTCATTTAAGTGAATACTATTGATTTTACATTGAAACTTATTATAATTATACATGTAAATCAAAATATTAGTATCCTGAAATATGTACTTTACAATTCTGACTACCTTGTGATATTCTAATTTGTCTAGACCGCATCCCAACCTAGGCATCGCTAACTTGTTCACTTTATTTTCAATTAAACTTTTCTTTAAGTTAACCAATGTTCTAAACATTTCTTCATAATTTGGCTTTTCCCAGAATTTCATTTTTGTAACCAAATAATAAATATAACGACTGTTATCCTTCAAGTACAAACACGAATGAAGTTTAGGACCTTGTGAACGCAAAAATTCTATGTTCCCGAATCTAATTTTGAATTTTAGGGCTATTCCATCCCCCATAACTAAATCTGAACTGACACAATGACATAGAGCAAAATCTTGTGGTGCTTGGAACAAATCTCCTTTAGTTTCTATGAACTTCTCATTTATTATTTCTTCTCTACAGTCAATTTCTTGAAATTTTGTAAAATCGTTATACTTTTCTGAACTCCTCTGAACACGGCTTAACGCATCAGCAGCTAAATTAGTCTTTCCTGATTTGTACACCATGTTTTGTAAATTATATTCAGACAACTTCAATTTCCATCGAAATAAACGAGATCCAGGATCTTTCGTAGTAAATATCCATTTTAAAGCTTGATGATCCGTTACTAAATCAAAATTATTCCCATACAAATACAGTCTAAAATGGTTCGTAGACCACACAACGGCGAGCAACTCTTTCTCTGTCGTAGTATATCTTCTTTCTGCTGCATTTAATGTTCTACTACAATATGCTATTGGTCTGTCATTGTTCATCTCTTCTTGAGATAATATTCCACCTATTGCAAAATCCGAGGCATCTGTTAATATAAATTTCTGTTCAAAATTTGGATAAATTAATAAAGGTGCAGAAGTAAGTTTTTCCTTAAGCGTTTTAAATGAATTTTTATAATTATTATCCCAAATAAATTGTTCATCTTTTTTCGATAATTTTGTCAAAGGCAAGGATAATTTAGAAAAATCTTTAATAAACCTGCGATAATATCCGCATAAACCTAAGAATCCTTTAATATTTCTCACACAATTTGGTCGAGGATAATTAACAACACAGTCGAACTTCTTTGGGTCAGATTGTATTCCATTTGATGTTATCACGTGTCCCAAATATTGCACTTCCTTGCGCAGAAACTCGCACTTGTCTGGTTGCAACAATAATTTATGACTTTTAAATCGTTCGAATATTTCCACCAATTTCTTATTATTTTCTGACAGATTGTTTCCATAGACTACAACATCATCGAGATACACAAAACATTTTACTCCTTGTAGTCCCATTAAAACCGATTTTCCCACCGCTCCACATAGGAGTATTTTGCATAAAACGGTCGCCAAAAGTAAATTTTCTTAACTCGTGTTTTAGCACATAATTTTTGTTTCTATGAAAGCCTAACACAAGTACAATATTGGGACGTGCCCATTTTTTTATAAGAGGTGGACGGAAGCGTGACATGATCTGTCAAAATTGTAGAAATTTAAGTAACATTTGCGCGTTTACTTAATTGTAATATCTTTGTATCGCTCGCAATTCGAGAAGTTTTATTAGTTTTTCTTTTAAATCGTGTGAAGTTAATTATTATGGATTATTCTAATACAGGAGGTATGTATAATTTAAATAAAAGGATTTTGTAACAAACATACAAATCAATCAGAGTGATGCTATCGTCCGTATTAATCAAAATAATTTTGTTGGAAAATAATAACAGTCTTTCGGACACCAATACTTTTATTAATCGAAATTATAAAAAGAATACAATAGAATAAAACTACAACGCAAAAATACAAGGTGCAAGTTACAATAGTTATATAGGTAAAAAATTAGCAATCAGGTGCATTCATGAAATACTAAAAAAATTTGCTAACAAATTAATCTTACCTTTGAATATTTTATAAAATTAATAAAATTGGTAGCAAAGAAACAGTTTTGGAAATTATAGAAATTAACATTATTATTATACTATTAATTAACTTTATATCTAATTAAAAATTGAATCGACATCAAACTTCTCAACTGAACTTAATGAAGTTGTTAACAATACTGATACAACCAGATGTTTGAAAATCATTTTAAATGCAATAAAATTAAATTATTATATAAAATGTTATTTCATCATATGCACCTTATCAACAAATCTAAAACTACACAAAAATTACATTTAATCAATACAAGAGATAATATTTCTATAAACACTACTTAGTTTTTCTACGTCTGTCCTAAAATTAACACATTTCTCCTTATTAATAAAAATCATTTCACTAAATTGGACTATCGATTTTACATGCACGCATTCGATTCTTTGAAAGTGTACTTCATTTAGCTTAGAAATTACCTATCAAAAAGTGCCAAGTTAGATCAGAGTCTGATAAAAATGTAGTTAAGGAAAGAAAAGCATCAATTCAAAAATAATTTAAAATTAAAATGGGTCTTATTGTAGACGTGCCGAAAGCTGGCTTTGGAAATACTAATGATGGAAATACTAGTCGTAGATTTTTCAATAATCCAGAGATGGCTGCCGAAATCACTGAAATTAATATTCGATTTATTTACAGGCTCAAAATAATTTTAGAAGTTATATCGAGCGGCTACCAAATCGATACTGAAAAGTTTGCGATTTATGCTATGGACTCAGCAAAACTTTATGTTGATTTATATGCATGGTACCCTATGAGTCCTACTTTGCATAAAATTTTTATCCATGGACCCGTAGTTATAAAACATGCCTTATTACCGATAGGGCAGTTATCCGAAAAGGCAGCAGAATCTGGAAATAAGCATTTTCGTTTATATAGATTGAATTATGCTAGAAAATTTTCAAGAAAAGACTGCAATATGGATGTACTAAACAGACTTTTATGAAGCTCAGATCCACTTCTTTCCAGTATGAGACCCAGAAATAAAAAAAAGTAGTGGAGTATTTAAGAGGGAAAGTTTAGAAATGCTTATTACAGAGTCTTCCTCGCAGACAACTAAACAAAGTGTGATACCAACTGATACTGAATCTTCTGATAAGGAGTCAGATGAAGATCAAAATGAGAAGTCCAGTGGAGAATCTTCAGAAGACGAGATGTGGACAATATCACCAGAATAATAATTATACCTATATTAAAAATGTTCAACATAAAATAAAAAATATGACAATACAGAGATTAAATTATTTTGTTCCTGCATTAGCACTAAATCATTTTTAAATTACACAAATCTTAAATTTATTATGTTTAAAATCCATTAAAGTTCGAAAAATAATTTTGGCCAGGTTTTCATAGTAAATACTCCTATGTGCGCTCGTTGGAAAGTTGCGGTAGGGACTAAGGACTCCCACTCTACTCTCGATCGCTTTTATAATTCATGCGATGCAGACATCAAAGTAGAGAAATTATCAGCTCTGCGTTCGAATGAGGAATGAGAAGCCTTGCCCATTTTTTAGTTAATCGCGCCTTCTAAAATGATAGGACATACGATAGTATAGTGGATTCTCCGTTATCATTACATTCCCCTAACTTAATCAAGCAAGTACCGCATTACTTAGTTCAACATACGTTCATGCGAAAGTTGCCGTGGTTAAATGTAAAAGAGAGTGAGCGAAGCTATTTGCTTGTCTACACCATTCCTGATTGCTGAGAAATTCTCCTATAGTAATTATTTAAACATCACTACTATTAAACTTAGTTGGGCCCAACTAGTTAAGTAATACTTAAAAAACAGTTAATTAAAACCAAATAAAAACGATTTCAATTTAAGGTACAAAATGGTGGTCAGAACTCCGAATAACGCACCGAATTAATTTCATTACGGGTAATAATTCTATGATGTTTTAATTTTTTTCTTGCCTTTTTCTTTTAATTCTTTTGTTCTCGCCGCCAATGTATAATACTTGTGGAATAGGGTTAAAATAAATCAATGCGTTCTTGGTTTATTTACATCCGATCTGTATCGCCGTCGCACGTTCAATACCCGGATGGATCATCCTCAGCAGCTCGCGCTCGCGTGTGACAGACCAAGTAATATAATACTATTTATTGATAGACTACAACATGGATTAGGTATTAATAGTATATTGTAATACACGTGTGGATATGATCCAAATATCGCACGTAGGGCGCGGTTTAGAGCACTATTTGTATGCGAGTGCTCCAAGCGTCTGAGGGCAATATTTGGATCCATATCCACACACGTTTTACAGTATGCTTTTGCTACGACCAAAATAATTATTTTAGATCGTAATTACATGAACCAAAAACGTAAATAAAAGATTAGGGATAACGAGGGTCGTTAAGTTTGTAGTTGGTATTTTTGACTTTGACAGATAGAATGATGTCTAACTTCGAATGATTTTGTTGATTTCATCTATGTTTTTATTGAAATATGTTTTATGTGGAATCGTGGAGTTATTACAAATAAATATGCAGGTATATAATATATTTTTTTAAATATTAATTACGCTTTCACATTGCATATTAACATATCCTTCAATTTTACAAGCTTTTATTTTTTAACAAATGTACAGTTGTAAAAATTACAATTTTTATAAATATTTTTTTTTAATTCTTCTGTACTGCTATCTCTTTCTACGCTATTGGAACTACTTTGAATGGTCTGCGATGGAACTAAGTTTAAATTAAAAGTAGTTTTGTTATTAATTGTGCTCGAGCCCTGTGGGTTTGGATATGAATGACATTTAGCCGATGTTGAAGGTTCTTCCGAACAATGTTGAATCGAATTGTGGATGGTTTTTACATTATTTTGTTTCTTGCTCAGTGATTGCTCAACATATGTCTCCATAACTGTCGTCGATTTCCATTCAACAAAGTTCTTTACTGTGAGCCAGCATCGGCTAAAATGGAAGCTCCTGACCGACGAAAAGAATGACCTGTGTATAAATCGCAATCAGGTAATTCCAAAAATTTGGTAATTTCTTTTGGTTGATTCCCAGTTATATTTATGCCTACGACTTGATTAAAACATTTTCCGTTTTGATAATTCAGCAAAAATTCAGGTCTATTGGGGCGAAGGTTAATATATTTCCTACAAATTTCATAAAAAAGATGGTAGCGGAAGAATATTTAGAGATTTGAACAGCTCCCTACATGAGGTGCGTCTTGGTACATTTACAATGGCTCGTATGATCCTTTTTTGAGCTACAAAAGCTGTACTTGCTGCAGGAGAGTTTCCCCAACATAGAAGACCATATAACAATTTAGATTGTACATGTGCATAATATAACATTTTAAGTACCTCTACACCAACAAATTCCCTAAGGCTGAAAATTGTAAAGCATACGAAATTTAAAGATTTGCATACCTCTTGACATTGAAGTTTCCAGGAAAGATTTGAATCGAAAGTTATGTCAAGAAATCTGATGGATTCGTGTTTTGAAATTATAGAAGGTTATTCCACAAGGAAAGAACCAGATACCTTTGATAGGGAAAATTTTACCAAAATACTTTTTGATGAGTTTAATCTTAGGCTATTATTTTCCGCCCAAGAAGAGATTTGCTTTACGCCCAGAGATATGAGATCGATTTCAGTGTCAATATCCATAGTTTGGATGATTGTTGACGTGTCATCGGCATAGTGGATTGTCCTACCAGCCGTCATTGTTAATGATAGGTCGTTTATGTAAATGATAAACAATGTTGGGCCTAGAATACTTCCCTGTGGAATAGTTTTAGTTAGTTTTGTTAGAATTTTTGATTTTTTTGCTTTATATCCTGATGATTTTGATTTTAAAAATGATTTTAAATTTAAAAATTTTGATATATCAACATTGTTTTTTATTAATAGTGTTGATCTTAACATAGAGTATTTTACCCATAAGGTATTGCGCCCGCGATTTCCCGAGCTATTCGCTCTCTTTGGGTTAGCCTCCCAATGAGCGTGTGCTTTTAATATTGCTGTCAAAACACGATGCCAAACTAAATCGAGCGGCACGGGGATTCAGGCCAGCCCCGTTCAGAACCGCTCCAGGTCTGCTGCCGAGAATGGTGGGACAAGTGGCACCACTGCGCAGTCTGGATACACTAGCAATTTAACCAGGACTGAACCGCGTGAAGTTATTATACCTACTATGACCTCTGACTCGATATCCGAAGAAGATGTAAAGTTTGCACTACGAACAGCTCAAAAGTGGAAGTCGCCAGGATGTGATAAAATTCAAAACTACTGGCTCAAGAAATTTGTAAGAGTACATAAGAGGTTAGCCATTGCCTTTACGGAAATAATCCGACATCCCGAAAAATCTCCAACATTCCTTACCCAGGGAGTCACTTATCTACTACCTAAAACAAATGTATACACAGAGGATCCATCACAATATAGACCAATAACATGTCTAACAACAACCTACAAGACGCTCACATCAATACTTACCAGTAAAATATCCGACCACCTTAAAAACAATAACATCATAGGAGAGGAGCAGAAAGGATGCACCAGGGATGCCCAGGGCTGTAAAGAACAACTTACCATAGACGGAGTAATATGTGAGAATCCAAAAAAGGAAAAGAAAAATCTATATACCACATATATCGACTACCAAAAGGCATTCGATAGCATCCCTCACAGTTGGCTTCTAGAGATCCTTACTATCTATAAAATCAACCCGTCCACATGTCATATGCTTAAATGTCTCATAAATCAATGGAGAACAGAGCTGGTCATCAAAGATCCAAATTCCAAGTACCTAGATATTGGAAAAATTGACATAAAACAAGGCATATTCCAAGGAGATTCCCTAAGCGCCATCTGGTTTTGCATGGCCCTAAATCGTCTGTCAAATATTCTCAATAGAACATGCACAGGTTTTAAACTTCCTGAAAATGGTCAAAAATTAGTACATCTTTTCTACATGGATGACCTTAAAATATTCACAGAGAATAGGGACAAAAGCCATCAAAAGAGTTTCTACTTTTGGTGATGATATTGGAATGACCTTTGGACTAAATAAATTTCGCGTAAATGCAATGAAGAAAGGAAAGTGGGAAGAAATATCTGTAGTTGAGTTTAACACCCAAAAGGGTCCGGTGTCAATCCACGGTATGAAAAAACACGAAACCTACAAGTACTTGGGATTTGAACAAAACCACGGTACTGACCATCGCAAAGTATAAGAAAATCTAAAAGAAATCCTCGCACAAAAAACGAATCAGATTCCAAAATCTAAATTATCTGCTGCAAATATTACTAAAGCAATGTAAACGTACGCTATACCGTCAGTAACTTACAGCTTCGGCGTCATACGATGGACAAGAAATGAGCTGGACGCTCTTGATCGTAAAATAAGAGTGAAATTTACAAAGCATAGAGCTAGTCATCCCAAATCAAGTATTGAACGTTTCCATATACCCAGAAATAAAGGTGGGAGAGGAATTCCTGATCTTCATACCTTGCATCAGAAACAAGTACACCTACTAAGAGAATACTTCAAAAGCAAAAGCGATGGCAGCAAGCTCCATCATGCAATCTGCAAAGCCGATAAAAACTATACTCCTTTGAAGCTAAGTACACCGGATTACGAACCTCTCTTAGAAGTAAAAAGCTTAGAAGAGAGAATTAATCAATGGAAAGGAAAAGAAATTCATGGAAGGTACCCGGGAAGGTTAAATGATGACTATATTGACAAGAATCTAACCCACAATTGGATATCTAAATCAAATTTATTTGTAGAAACTGAAGGGTTTATGTTTTCCATTCAGGATGGAGTTATCACTCTTAACTACAGAAAGCACTTCATAAAAGACCGAACTATTAGTTCTGATAAATGTAGACTATGTAACAAACAACTGAAAACATTGAACACATCATCAGTTCATGCACTTTTATGGCGTCAAAATAATACACTGCCAGACACAATAACGTTGCTAAAATTATACACCAACAAGTTCTACAAAAAATTCAGACAACACAAGAGCCATTACCATACTACAAATACATACCTGAAAATGTCGTTGATACACCGGATGAAAAACTCTACTGGGACAGATCTATACTTACTAACCATACCATAGAAGCCAACCGCCCGTACATACTCTATTTAAATAAAAATACCTACCATACTTACCTCATTGACATAGCTATTCCAGCTGCCGCGAACATTTAGCGAAAACACAATGAAAAAATCCAAAAATACATGCCCTTACCTGAAGAAATCCGTCAAATTTGGAAAACAGATGCAGTAATTATTATTCCTATCATCGTCGGTGCCACGGGTGAAATTCCAAAAAATCTAAAAAAGAACCTAGAAAAATTACTCATCCAACCTAAGATAATAGCCACACTACAAAAATCTACCATCTTAGAAACATGTAGCATAGTGCGGAAAACTCAACATACACCAATAATCTTACCTTAATCATTCAAAATACCTACCCAGCAGACGCGTAGGCTTGGCCGCGTTTGATTGGAAACCTGCTCCTTACCCAGCTGCGAAAAAAATAATGCTTTATTAATCTTAAAATGAGTTACACTGTAAGTATTGGACAAGTCAGAATTAAATAATGTTACATCTGTACATAATAAATAAATATACTCAATTTATATAGACAAAACAACAAAATAATTAAAATCTTCATATTAGGAACAATTACAATAAAGTAAATATAAAACGTGTTATAATTTGTTTAAAAATTACATAAAAATTCATCTAGGCTGTAAAACGTCTTTTCCATTAGAATACGTTTTAATTCAAACTTAAATTTTGATAAACTTAAACTTGTTAATTTACTTGGTAGAATATTAAATAATTTAACACTTAAAATTTGATAGCTTCTTTGTGTGATGGACAAATTTACTCTTTCCGGAAGCAAAACATTTAAATTTCTAGAAGGATAATTATGAATTGTTCTTTTATTTAACGTTTGTTTATTCTGATAGGCATATATACAAAGTTCTAATATAAATAGGCAAGGTAGTGTGAGCAGATTAAGTATTTTAAAGTGATCCCTACATGATTCTCGCTGGGGAATGCAAAGTATGCATATTAATACTTTCTTTTGGGCTGAAAAGATTTTGTTAGACCAGGGAGAACTGCCCCACAAGAGTATTGCATATGTTAATCTAGATTGCACTTCCGCAAAGTATGTTTTTTTTCAGTAAATTTAAGCATAAACAATGTCGGAGAGCCCGAATTATATAGCACGTTGTATTTAACTTAGAAATTAACTTAGAGCAGTGATCCGTCCAGTCCAAATCATGTTATTTTAACCCCCAGATAGGTCACTTTATTAGAAATATTTATGATTTTACTATTAAACACAATAGCAGGATTTTGGGAGATTACTCTATGCTTGGTATGAAAAAGCATGAAATGAGTTTTTTCAGTATTCAGATTTAATTTATTGGAAGAAAACCATTCATTTAATTTAAAAACATACTCATTACATTTTAGTTCAACTTCAAGAATAGATGTTGCAGAAGTAAACACAGAGGTATCATCAGCGTACATTACCACAAATGCTTCACAGAGGAAATTGGCAATATCATTGAACTGGCCCTAATATAGACCCCTGAGGTACACACATTGTAACCGGCAAGGACACCGACCTAGATGCCGCATTCCCAACTGAACCGGTATTGTAAATTTCAAAAAATCTATATCTTTTAGTTAAATAAGATGCAAACCAATCCGCTGCTATATCGTGGATACCTAAACCACAGTATAGACAACTACTAGTAGCGACACTTCATGCAAATTACATGCTATTTGACGGGTCAATTTTTGGTGACCTTGAACGATATATATGTATACTCAGATACGCAAGCGGCAAATTTAAATTCACGTCACTTTTTCTTACCAAAAAAATAACATACATTTGCAAAGTTTTCATTAACATTGAAGTTTATAATGATTTTGACAAGCTTAAATTAAATAATATACAGTTTTTATCAATTATTACATTAATTACTGTATTTAAATTCAAATGACGACGGTTTTAAAACTATTTTGAACACAGAGAAATGTCACCATATTGGATTGGATTTGAAATCTGCAGTTCTACACTCAATGGTACCAGATACGTACCATAGAATAGGTACTAGGATAGACACGGGAGAGTGACGCTACTGGTAGTTATTTATACTGTGCCTAAACTACATAGTTTATCTAATAATTGAGAATGCGGCACACAGTCAAATGCCATGCTCAAATCACAGAAGATGCCCATTGGTTATTCTTTCTTGTCAATTGCCATCAGAATCTTTTCATAAAAAGATATAAGAGCTGTTTGGGTTGATTTGCCAGCACGACACCCATGCTGAGAAAAGAAAAGTATATTACATTTTTTAAGGAAATACTCCAAGCGGTCTAAAACGGCATATTCAAAAATCTTAGACAAGGAGCAGGACACAGATATCGGTCGATAATTAGACACTTCAGTGGAGTCCCCGTTCTTAAAAACTGCTTTTACTGAGGATAACTTCAGGATATCTGGAAATTTGCCTTCTGCCATAGAACAATTTACTAGTTCAGATAGAGGGATAGCTAACTCATTTCCAAATTCTTTTAATATATTGCAGGGGATTCCATCTGGGCCAGCTGATATTTTATTTTTTCATGTTGGTAAATTAATTTCCATGGGTGTAAAAGGTTCGAGTAACATAGTTTTATCATTGGCTTTTGGTTTGTGCTTAAAGTTAGGATTATCTGAAATTAATTTCGGGGCACTATTAAAATAATTAACAAAAGAATTTGCAATTTGAATTGGATCTTGTACTTCTACATTGTTTTCTTTAATCGTAATATCTTTCTTGGTAGTATTGTTATTAGAGAGAGTCTTTATCAAATCCCACGAGCATTATCTGAATTGAAAATAATATTATTATAGAATTCTTTTTTTTTGTTCTACGGCAGAGCTCTCTATGTGTTTTCTATCTAATATTGTATATTTGACTTAGTTCTGGATGATCTTTCTTTATATGGAAGAGATCTTTCAGAGCATTACTGGATGATTTTACGTCACTTGAGACCCATGTTGTTGTTTTACTTGTTCGTTTTAGGCACGGAAAACAGATATTAAAATGGTACATTAAAGTTTCATGGAAATAATTAAACATATCATTTGTCTTATTTACGCTGCACTTCAACTCCCAGTTTTCACTTTTTAAATTTTCATAAAATTGCTTTTTATTTTTGATGAATATATCCTTCTTTGATAAGTTTCTTTAATTGGTTTATCAAATATATTCTCTTCAGTCGGGCCACAAACAAGTAACCTATGATCAGAAACTGGAATATCTAGTGTTAAAATCTTTAGCTTCAAACTCAGACTATTAAAAACGTTATCTATTTGTGAGCCTCCTGACATATTATTCCTGGTAGTTTGTGACTGAGATAAATTTGATACTATGTTATAGGTTTCTAGTGTATTTAACAACTCCGTCTTTTGATACGATTCCGAAATAAAATTTTTTGTTAAAATCCCCTACAATTACTATTATACTACTTACGGAAAAATATTCATCCAGAACACAATTTAGCGCATCCAAAAATTGAAAAAAGTCTCCAGTAGGAGATCGATAAACATTAAATATAAAAACGGACATATTATTTATAAACCACCCAACTTCACATATTTCAATATTCTGTTCACTGCACCAGACCTCAAGGTTGAAAGATTTAACTTTCATATTATTTTTGGACCATATCGCACAACCGCCCCCTCTAATTTGATTTCTTGAAAAATGGGCACGTAGTAAGAAATTTCTAAAAACAAAGTTGTTGATCTCGGATTCCTTACACCAAGTTTCAGTAAGATATATAAAATCGCTATTGACGTCAATTAATTCAGCTTCAAGAACGGGAAACTTATTCTTAATACTCTGAGCGTTAAGGACTGCTGGCATGGGAAGATGATGATCAGACTTTACTAGGTTTTCCTGCTTGCATTCCCTTGCTTCGATAAAAAATTAAACCGACGTATAATAAGCCCAGAATACCATAAGTTTGGATCAATCAGTTGCTCAAGAATTTTAAAGTCAGCACCTATTTTGAAAGATACAGTTTTTGCGTCATCAGTGGTTTTCAATTTTTCTATCTTATATCGAAATTTCTCTTTGGAAATTTACTCTTAAGATATGCAGATATTTCTTCTGTAGTGGTATTAATCTTAGCCCTTCCCATGTAAAGCCATGCTTTTCGCGCAGCTGCACTGAAGCCACTTTCTTCCCATAGGGCTTTTCCTCTGATAACATTCCGTTTTGGATGACTTTTATTTTCTGAAGTAGATTTAACACTCTTCTTGTTTTTTACTTCAATCCACTCGTTCTTATCTTCAACATTGTCTTGCTCTTTTATCAAGTTACTTTTGTCTTCCTATGAAGTTCCAACTTTTGGAGTTGCTCCTAGAACTTTAATATTCTGCGGTAATACAAGGCTTTCATTAATCACTGTTCGGTCAAGATCACGAATCTAGGCAACCAAGTATACGATGCAACCAATTTTAGTTATTC